>CM073736.1:98394300-98894300 GCA_037113605.1 Calophaca sinica | reverse complement strand
CCCGAGTGCAGCTTAGGGAGTGAGAGGTTGTTAGTGATAGTCACTTCGGATCTACTGATTTGGGTATCACGAGAACCTCGTCTAGAGTGCGACTGCTTCGTGGATGCCCACACGTAGGATCCTCTTCCTATTGGTGGTCGATCCCTAAATGGTCCTTGGCTCTAGAGACCTTTGGTGAGGAAGTGTTAGTACCACCTATGAAAGTGTTCACAAGTTGAATGACCTATAGATCATCAGAAATAGAAATCCTCTAATTTAGAGTGACCTTGTTTAGGACACAAAGAGGCAATCTTACTTTTGGTTGACCTTTTTAAATGCTTCTTTTCAAAGTAGTATAGGCATCCCATCATTTACAAACATTTCAAAATATGTCCCTCTCACTAGTAGTTGCATCACTCGTCATGTTCATGCATTTTTTTCAATCAAACATGATAAAAGTTCGAACATATGGCATTCATCCTCATTTCATTTTATTTTGAATAGGTTTACCAGGGAATCGTAAGGAAGAGCTAGCTTGTAAGTATCTGCAACAAAATAATATGGGATCAAATAAGGAAACAGTTTCAAAAAGGCTCATACATGCCAAAGCAAAGATGCCGGAAATACAAGGTTTAAAAGAATTTGGGAAGTTGCTAACAGGGAAAAACCGCATAGCCTTCAATGATAAATATGGGAAGATTCTTGCATTGATGGAGGTAGATGTACAAGTAGAGGTCATATCGCACTAGCTCAATTTTATGATCCCCCGATGAGGTGCTTCACATTTCAAGATTTCCAAATGGCGCCCACTTTAGAAGAGTATGAGCAAATTTTAGGATACCCTTTGGAAAATGCTAAGCCTTACCATTATATAGGGCATTATCCCTCCTACCCAACAGTTGCTTCAATTTTAAAAGTTGAGGAAAGTAAGTTGAAAGCCAACATGAAAAATCCAAATGGTGTTGATGGCTTCCCACTAGCATACCTAGAGGAGAGATTAAAGTCATTATCTCAAGGTGGGGAATGGGTTGCTTTCATGGATGTATTAGCCCTTGCCATTTTTGGAATAGTTCTGCTCCCACAGATAGAAGACCATGTTGATTTTGCAAGAATTGATGTTTTCATGGCAAGAAAAACAAGGGCGAGAACCCTGCACTACTGTGCTCGCCGACACGTATCACATCCTTAATACTGTCATGAGAAGAAAAAGAAGAGGATATCTTGTTGCCTACCAGCGCTTCTATGTATGGCTTGTCACCCATGTATTTCATGAGGCGAAGAGCACTATGCCCTATTGTTGATTCCAATTGGTGCTCTGTGAAAACTAAGAGCAAACCAGTGGGCTCAAGATCTGCGTGGCCTTGATGAGAAGACTATTCGTTGGTATCCCAAATGGCAAGAAGTGAATGAGGTAATCTACTGGTGTGGCGCTTTCCCAAATGTGCCGCTCTTAGGAACGAAGGGTTGCATAAATTATAACCCTCTATATCACTAAGACATTGTGTTATCCCATCATGCATCCCCCAGCCGAAGAGTTGATAACCCCTTTTATTGTGTATGGGATAGATAAGAAAGATACAGATGAGCACAAAAGGATCAGGCAGGCATGGAGCCAAGTCATCCGAAAGGGGAAAATACTTGGGAAAAGAAGTACCGACGCCAAAGAAAGCTACCGTCAGTGGGTTAAGGATAGAGTCCAGGAAATCAAGCTACCTTTCAATGGGACACCTCCTCCCAAGCAAGAGACACCTGAACCTATCCCTATTACAAATGAAGAGGTAGAAGAACTTAAGGCATCACTGCTGAAGTCTGAAGAGGAAAAAGAAGGTTTGCAAGCAAAGTTAGAAAAAGCACTTCAGGAGAATAGGAACTTACGTTCAGAAAACACTCTTAAAGGGCAATTCATCGAAAGAAGCAACAAAAGAGCTGCAATAGAGGAAAAAAACAAGCATGATATACAACTTTGTCTAAGAGGCGCAAATGAACAGTTGAGCTTGCGTAATCAAGAGAGGGATAAGGCCATAGATAATGCCTATATATGGAAAGGATTGTGGAAAAAATCTTCAGTTACCGAAAAGAATTTGCAAGAGGAGCTTGAAGGTTTAAAGCAACATCTTGAGAAGGTGGTAGCTGGGTATGAGAACCGAGCCCAAAAGGAGAAGCAATGCAAGGAAGAAATGGAAGAGATGCTTATGAAGTATCAAGAGGCGCTGAAAAATGAACATGAAGATGCAAATGAATTGCGGAATTATATTGAATACCAAGAGAAGATCTATGACGACCTAAAAAATGAAAGCATGTATTAGGAGAATCGTTTTACAAAACTGGTCAGTCAGATAGAAAATCAAGCACTCTTTAATGAACTGAGGAACGAAGGCATGCATTGGAGGGACTGTTTTTCAAAGTTGGCAAGTTTGGCCAATCAAGCAATCATAGATATCCCAAGGCATCTAGAGGAGGCTGATGCGGCGATGCACCCACTGAATACTCCAGTCAGTGTTTACAAGTTTATTGAATTTTGTAAAAGTTTGGTAGAAGAATTGAGAGAAAAGGCCGGTTGTCCTATGAAGAAGAAAAAAAGGGCAGCTAATTGATGAGGCTTTAGTTTGAGTGAATTGTACTACTTGTCTTTCTCATCAACAAAGAATTTGCCACTTTGCTTATTGATCCCATTTTACTCTCCAAATTACTTAACGCTTTTAAAAAAAATGGATAATTACAACAAAGCAATGAGGCCTACGGTTCCCTGGTACAAAATGAATAGACTCATACATCCACATCCATTCATTCATTTTTTTTTCTTTCTTTCTTACATACTCATATCATTTTTTTTAATCACCAGAAAATAATCAAACAAACTGATTCCTCGACACCCTTATCGAACTCGCTCTCAATCAAAGATCATGGATGACCAAGAGATGAAAGAAGACGTCAACCAGCTGAAGGAACAGATGAGCAAGGTTTTGGAGCTTTTGCAGTCCCTAAACAAAGACAAGGCTGCAGATGGGGTATCTCCAGCAGTGAATGATGAAAGTCATGTTACACCTTCCCACCCACCTGGCTTCGGTCCTATGCAGTTGCAATATGGTCTCAATACTCAAGGGATGATGGTACCTTTTGCAATTTACCCGCATGGTCCTACACATTCACCAGTTAGCAACCCTCAAAATCAAGTACCACAGTTCCCACTTTACGGACTCCCACCTGGTTACACGCCACCTATGGCCAATGATGATACTGCGAACCATAACCCTCAAGGCCCACAGGCACAACAGTTCCCACTATTTGGTCTCCCGCCCGGTTACACACCGCCAGGTGCTAACAATAACTCAGAATCGATTCCCAAGCACTTGTGGTGCAAGATGTAGCTCAAGGATCCGGCTCAGGTACTGAAACCATACCAGTTCAAAGCTCAACTCCTGGCTTAATGACATACACCTTTCCACCTAGATATGCACCATCCCATGTCGGGAATACTCAAGGAGTCAGTACGCCCATAGTGGCCCCCGTAGTGAATCCCCGACCATTTGGTTACCCTTATTATATTCAAGGAAATCCATTGAATCCCCAGACTAACCGCATTGCCTGGTCTCCAGCTATGGGGACCTAACTGAAAGGCCCCGATTGGGAATCGCTGGTCCGACACGGTTGCAAATCCTCGAAGATAGACTAAGAGCTGTAGAAGGAGTGAGTTATCTCGGGTCAAGTATCGCTTCAGATCTTTGTCTCGTACCGGATGTGGTTGTACCGCCAAAGTTCAAGGTGCCAGACTTTGACAAGTATAAAGGAACAACTTGCCCGAAAAGCCACTTGACCATGTACTGTAGGAAGATGGCGTCCTATGCACATGATGACAAACTTCTGATTCACTTCTTCCAGGATAGTTTAACAGGGGCAGCGTCGAGTTGGTATACACACCTTGAGCGATCTTATATTCGCTGTTGGAAAGATTTGGCGGATGCCTTTTTGAAGCAGTATAAGTATAATATCGATATGGCTCCTGATAGAATGCAGTTGCAAAACATGACAAAAAGAGACAATGAGACTTTCAAGGAATATGCCCAACGATGGAGAGGATCGCCCAAGTGGAACCGCCTCTAATTGAAAAAGAAATGGTGGCCATGTTCATGGATACTCTTCAATCACCCTTTTATGACAAAATGATCTAAGTGTATCGTCAAACTTTTCAGATATGGTCATCGTAGGGAAAGAGTTGAAGGAGGAATGAGGAATGGAAAGATTGCCCAAAGTTTTGTTGGAACTAATAATATTAAGAGACCCCCGACTAACTTCGTAAAGAAGAAAGAAGGGGAAACCAATGCTGTGATAGCGAGCCCGGGAGGACAAACACAAGGAAAACCACCCCAATTCTTTACCAATTTCCCACATCCTTTTCCATACCCCTACTTTCCACCTCCATACATTGCCGCCGCCTCTCATAATCCAACCCCCCCACCAAACCAATCAACCATGGCCTTTCGACCACCTTCCCCATCCAAACACAAGCACAACTACCGCTCCCACCCAACCGAACCAAAACCAGAAAAATGACCAAGAAAAGAAAGCGGTCCAATTTGATCCTATTCCCATGACTTATACGGATTTGTTCCAGCATCTCATTAGCAACTCCTTGGTCTCTCCACGCTCAATGAAACCACTTCAGCCCCCCTTCCCAAGAGGGTATGACCCAAATGCCAAATGCGAGTTTCATGCAGGGGCAGTAGGTCACACAACTGAAAATTGCAAGGCTTTAAAGTACGTGGTTCAAGATCTGATCAATGCCAAATGGTTGAGTTTTAAGGAGGATAGTCCTAGTGTGGGTAATAATCCCCTTCCAGGTCATGGAGGTTCAGCAGTCAACGCCATTATTGAAGAGTTTAGGGATCAGCCCCTGATAATGAAAGTGGAAGATGTCCGCATTCTCGAGGATCATTTATGCCAAACTCTGCAAGTTCGGTATAATTAAGATGAAATACGATGAGAGGGATTTGTGTAGCTTGCATCCTGATGACAGTCATTGCATAGAGGAATGCGAGGAATTCAGGCAAATTCTCCAAGAATTGTTAGACAGACACTTGATACAGGTAGGTTGTGTGAAGAAAGATGAAAACATATTGACCCTTCAGTCAAGTGAAGATAAAAACACGACCTTCCCAAAACCATTGGAGATTTGCTACAACAAGCCAGTCCGAGGCGTGCCTAAACCGATAACTATTCATGTACCAACTTCTTTCCCTTTCAAAAACGTTAATGCAGTGCCATGGGATTACAGTATGAAGGTCTTTGTGGACAATTTAGGGGATGACCAGCTACAAGCGGCGTCTGGATCTGGCAATCCTACTATCACTAACATCTCAGGGATCGGTGGGATGACCCGAAGTGGACGAATTTATACCCCTATCAGACCCATGGACAAAGCTTGCAAGGGAAAAGATAAAGAAGAAGAGTCCATTGATAAAGATGTGGGTAAGAAGGCAAAGAAAGAAGAAGAAAACAAGAAAGTAGTGTCTGAAGAAGAGGTTTGTGAATTCCTGAAATTTATGAAGCAGAGTGAATACAAGGTGGTGGATCAGTTGAATCATACTCCTGCAAAAATATCTGTGTTATCACTGCTACTGAATTCTGAGCGCCATAGGGAATCATTGATGAAAGTGCTAAATGAAGCCCATGTCACCCATGACATCACGGTGAATCAATTCGATGGGATTGTGGGTAATATTGTTGCTAGTAATTACCTTACCTTCACCGATGAAGAAATTCCAGTTGAAGGAATGGGGCATAACAAAGCATTACACATCTCTGTGAAGTGTGGGGACTATATCCTTGCTAGGGTACTCGTCGATAATGGGTCATCTCTAAATGTTATGCCAAAATCTACCTTGGCAAAGTTGTCTATTGATGGATCGTATATGAAGCCCAGTACCATGGTGGTAAGAGCCTTCGATGGGTCTAGAAGAGAGGTTATTGGAGAAATCAAGCTACCTATACAGGTCGGCCCTCGCACATTCGAGGTAGTCTTTCAGGTGATGGAAATCGTATCAAAGATACACCGCTCCTCGAAGACCATGGATCCATTCAGCTGGAGTTGTGCCTTCAACTTTACACCAAAAGCTGAAATTTTCAATGGATAATAAGTTGGTGACTGTCTCTGGTGGAGAAGAGATGCTAGTAAGCAAGCCATCCTCCACGCGCTATATCGAGGCTACGTAATAGCTCTTGAGACGTCTTTTCAAACGTTGGAGATTGCAAATACCACCTTCGCGGAGAAGGAGTCCTAATGAAGAAACCAAAGTCGTCAAACCTCCATGATGATCGCTAAAGTTATGATGAAATGAGGGTATCGGGCCGGATGTGGATTGGGAAGATATGAACAAGGGATCGTGATGCTGGTAGAACTTCCAGATAACAGAAACAGATATGGGTTGGGATACGAACCTAACAGGTTTGACAAAAAAAGAATTGCCAAAGAAAGAAAAGAAAAAAGGATAGCTAGATTGGAAGGCAGGGAGCCAAAAGATGAGAATATCCTTATCTGCGACATCAGGCAAAGCTTTCGGAGTGCAGGAATATTGAATCCGAATCAGATAGCAGCTATCAAGGACGATCACAGTGCAGAAAACGACAATGTCAACCTTGTCCACCCTTGCTCGCCGAATGAAGAACTTGGAAATTGGGAGATCGTTGAGTTTCCCGTGATCTTTGATTCAAAGTAATTATGTAATGCAAATTCTATTGCTCTGCCCAAGGCTTTAGAATAATTTATTGTCAAAAGGGCGCACATGTTTTATTTCAGTATCATTATCAATAAAATGCACTTTGAATTTTCCAATCACTTCTTTTTTCTTTCCTTTTCCATCTTTTCCATCTCTCTTCATTTTTTTCCGCTTTTCATTTCGTTATTTTTAACTAATGCAGATCCAAAAACATTGTCTTTGAAAATAACGATGCCAGTAACTCATACTATAATTTTGAACACCCCATTAATCATACCGAGGAAGATAATGAGGACAATTGGGAAACCCCTCCTGAATTAATGAGGTTGATGGAACAAGAAGCTAAAGTGATTCAACCCCACGAGGAAGAAACTGAAACAATCAATCTGGGCACTGAAAACGACAAGAAAGAAGTTAAGATCGGTACCACAATGAGAGACAGTGAGCAAGAAAAATTGGTTAAACTCTTATTTGAATATGTTGATGTTTTCGCGTGGACGTATCGAGATATGCCTGGATTAGATAACAGCATAGTCGAGCACAAATTGCCATTGAAACCTGAGTGCCCACCGGTCAAGCAGAAGTTGAGAAGAATGAAACCAGAGATGTCGCTTAAGATTAGAGATGAGGTAAAAAAACAGTTTGACGCCGGCTTTCATTTGTAGCAAAATACCCTCAATGGGTGGCTAACATTGTCGATCCCAAAGAAAGATGGAAAGGTCCGAATGTGTGTTGACTATCGAGATCTAAACAGGGCCAACCCTAAGGATGACTTCCCTTTGCCACATATTGATGTCCTGGTTGATAGCACTGCTCAACACTCTGTCTTCTCTTTCATGGATGGATATTCTGGCTATAATCAAATCAAGATGGCTCCCGAAGATATGGAGAAAACCACATTTATCACTTTATGGGGAACTTTCTGTTACAAAGTAATGCCATTTGGATTAAGAAATGCTGGGGCAACATACCAAAGAGCAATGGTGGCTTTGTTCCATGACATGATGCACAAAGAGATAGAGGTCTATGTGGATGACATGATTGTAAAGTCCAAAACAGAGGAAGATCATGTCACTAACCTACAAAAGCTTTTTGAGCGACTGAGAAAGTATAAACTCCGGTTAAACCCAACTAAGTGTAGCTTTGGTGTAAGGTCAGGCAAGCTCCTAGGGTTTATAGTCACCGTAAAGGAATAGAAGTTGATCCACCAAAGTAAAAGCAATCTTGGAAATGCCAACTCCTCGCACCGAAAAAGAAGTTCGTGGATTCCTGGGAAGATTGAACTACATTGCCAGGTTTATATCTCACTAACCGCTACTTGTGAGCCAATTTTCAAGTCATTGTAAGAATCAGGAAACCAAATGGAACGACAATTGCCAGAAAGCTTTTGAGAAAATCAAACAGTACTTATAAGATCCACCAGTTTTGGTACCCCCTGTGCCAGGGAGACCCCTCATCATGTACTTAACAGTATTGGAAGAATCAATGGGTTGTGTGCTAGGACAACATGATGAATCTGGTAAGAAGGAACATGCCATTTACTACTTGAGCAAGAAATTCACTAGCTGCGAGATGAGGTATTCATTGTTAGAATGAACATGTTGTGCTTTAGCCTGGGCCGCACATCGTTTGAGACAATATATGCTATCCCATACGACTTGTTTGGTGTCCAAAATGGATCCGATCAAATATATTTTTGAAAAGCCTGCTCTCACAGGAAGAATTGCTCGTTGGCAAATGTTGTTATCCGAGTATGATATTGTGTATGTCACCCAAAAGGCAATTAAAGGCAGTACCTTAGCTGAATACTTACCTCATCAACCTATAGAGGACTATCAGTCAATGCAGTGTGATTTCCCAGACGAAGACATAATGGCTCTATTTGAAGGAAAGGAAACCCCTGACAGTGAAAAATGGATCTTGTTGTTTGACGGTGCTTCTAATGCATTGGGACATGGGATTGGAGCTGTGCTAATTTCCCCAGAAAGTCATTTCATCCCATTTACTGCAAGATTGTGTTTCGATTGTACAAACAATATGGCAGAGTATGAGGCATGTGCTATGGGCATTCAGGCGGCCATTGAATCGAAGGTCAAAATTCTCGAAGTATATGGAGACTCGGCTTTGGTCATCCATCAGTTAAAAGGCGAATGGGAAACGAGGGATTCCAAATTAGTTCCTTACCACGCTCACATCAAAAAATTGACGGAGCAGTTTGAGGAAGTCACCTTCCATCACATCCCCCGTGAAGATAATCAGCTAGCTGACGCCTTAGCTACTCTATCATCAATGTTCAAAATCAGTAACAGGGAGAACCTACCGCTCATAAAAATACAGAATCATGACCGGCCAGCACACTGCCTAGCAATAGAAGAAGAGCCTGATGGAAAACTCTGTTATTACAACCTCAAACGATACATCACAAGTAGAGAATATCCTCCTAATGTCTCAGAGAATGATAAAAGGGCATCAAGGCGGTTGGCAATGGGATTCTTTCTAAATGGCGAAGTGCTTTATAAGAGAAACCATGACATGGTACTTCTCAGGTGTGTTGACAAGACTGAGGCGGAAAAGATTATGCGAGAGGTTCATGAAGGTTCCTTTGGGACTCACGCAAATGGGCATGCGATGGCAAGAAAAATCTTGAGGGCTGGCTACTATTGGTTGTCTATGGAGACTGATTGTTTCGGTTATGTGAAGAAATGCCACAAATGTCAGATTTACGCCGATAACATCCATGTGCCACCAGTCTCTTTGAACATCTTAACAGCACCATGGCCATTCTCAATGTGGGGATTGGATGTCATTGGACCCATTGAACCTAAGGCATCAAATGGACATCGCTTCATTCTCGTCGCAATCGACTATTTCACTAAATGGGTTGAAGCGGCTTCATATGTGAGTGTGACAAAAAATGTGGTTGTCAAATTCATCAAGAGAGATTTGATCTGCCGCTATGGTTTACCAAATAAGATCATCACTGATAATGGGACTAATTTGAACAACAAGATGATGAAGGAGCTGTGCAATGACTTCAAGATCCAACATCATAATTCCTCACCGTACCGCCCAAAGATGAATGGGGCAGTTGAAGCTGCAAATAAGAACATCAAGAAGATTGTCCAAAAGATGGTGGTAACATTTAGATCGGCACGAAATGCTCCCTTTTGCCTTGCACGGTTATCGAACTTGTTCGCACCTCAACAGGCAACCCCTTTCTCATTGGTGTATGGATTGGAAGCGGTGCTTCCCCTTGAAGTCGAGATCCCCTCGTTAAGGGTATTGATGGAGACAAAACTAGAAGAGGCAGAATGGGTTCAGGCTCGGCTGGATCAATTGAATCTCATTGAAGAAAAGAGAGTGATGGCCTTATGTCATGGACAGCTATATCAAAGACAGGATGAAGAGGGCTTACGAAAAGAAAGTTCGCCTCGGGAATTTCAAGAAGGAAACCTAGTGCTCAAGAAGATTTTGCCCATCCAAAAGGATTCTCGTGGAAAATGGACTCGGAATTATGAAAGCCCGTATGTTGTGAAAAAGCTTTTTCGGAGGAGCCTTAATCCTCACAAGGATGGACGGTGAAGATCTCCCACTCCGTGAACTCGATGCGATCAAAAATATTATGCCTAAAAAAGAAAAACATGAAAAGCCAAGCAAAAGTAGGCTCGCTAGGTTGAAAACCTGAAAGGGCGACCTAGGCAAAAATTAGAGCGACCCGTTGGATTGAAAACTTGAAAGAGCAATCCAAGCAAAAGTTAGGGTCTGAAATCGGACATTGAAGAAGGCTGGTGCATCAAGGGGCTCTTACCCAACTGGGGCAGTTCTATATATTTTCATAAGTAGAGTAATGAGTATTCAAAGCTATGGATATGGGAAGCTGGCATTTGTTCCTACAAAGACACAAACTATAAAATATCTGCTTAGTTATTGTCTTTCTTTGTTTTTTTTTTCTTCTTCCCGCATTTTTCTTGATGTATTTTCAAGTCTGTGTAACTTCAGTCCTTGTACACATGACTCTTTTTGAATACCAAATATCCCCGTTCTCGTATTTCAAAATGTCGTTTTATGATAACAGGCACTGAATTGTGAAATATGTGATGATACTGAAAAGCATTACGGTTATTATATACATCTTAAGAATCACGGAGAACATCAAATCTCAACAAATAAGTTTCAAAAAGGCAAAGGGATTACCTTTAAAAAGTAACTAGCGCTGCATCGATAACTCGCGCTCCCTCCCAGTCGAAGGCATAGCATGACTAAATCCGATGAATCTCAGTCCGTCCCATATCTTTAAGCACTAGAGATCATACGGGACGAGAAATCAGTAAAAATAATAATCACATTGCATACATGCATCACATACCATATATTCGTGCATCATCTTCATATCACCACCTTTTAGCCGTTTTGTTACACCTGGTCCGCGCACCAAATTTTGATCCTTCATTCTTATTTACAGACAATGCGCCTAGCATTGGTCCTTTATTTTTGCTTTCTAAGCGACACGCCAAGTATCGCTCACCCTTTATTGCTTTCCGATCACCGAGTCAGTACCCGACCTGGCGGAGATCCTTCTTTATAATTTTCTGATAAACGCGCCAAGCATCACCCCCTTTTTATTGCTTTAAGATTACCGCGTCAGTACCCAACCTGGCGGTAATCCCTCATTATTGCTTTTTGACCAACATATCAGTTCCGGACCTGATGTTGATCCTTCTTTATTGCTTCTTATCGACGCGTCAATACCCTACTTGGCGTCGAACCTTCCGATCACCGCGTCAGTACCCGACCTGGCGGAGATCATTCTTTATAGTTTTTTGATAAACGCGCCAAGCGTTAATCCCTCATTATTGCTTTTCGATCACCGTGTCAGTACCCGACCTGGCGGTGACCCTTCTTTATTGCTTTTCGATAAACGCGCCAAGCGTTAATCACTCATTATTGCTTTTCGATCACCGCGTCAGTACCCGACCTGGCGGAGATCCTTCTTTATTGCTTTCTGATAAACGCGCCAAGCGTTAATCCCTCATTATTGCTTTTCGATCACCGCGTCAGTACCTGACCTGGCGGTGACCCTTCTTTATTGCTTTCCGATGAACGCGCCAAGCGTTAATCCCTCATTATTGCCTTTTGAATACTGCGTCAGTACCCGACCTGGCGGAGATCCTTCTTTATTGCTTTCTGATAAACGCGCCAAGCGTTAATCCCCCGATATTATTCCTCACCTCATCCTTCGCCTATCCTGATTCAGGACAAAATTAGTGTCTTTATCTTTACTTATCTTTTACAATGAAATTTGAAAACCATTGTTATTCATATTTTCTAGTAAAATATAACTAAAGAGGGGCAGCTGTCATACCCTAATTTTGTCCGGTAAAATAACATTCAAAAAGAACAAAAATAGTAGTAGAGAAGAAAGAAGGAGAAAGAAATCTTGAAGAGAAAAGAGGTTGAAAAAATTTGTACTTTGGTATAGCTTATGTATTCTGGGTGTAATTAATGTTGTGGAGATGGTATTAAAGTGATTTTTACCTTGTTAGAAAGCTAAAACAAAACTCTACAACTTTGATGAGGAACCCAAGAGTCAAATATGAAGTTTACTAAGTCCAAATTGACTTGGAAGTAAGAACAAGTATGCTGAAAAATGGTTTTGAACAGTATGTAAAGATTAGGTCATATCTTGAGTTGTAGAAGTCTTTTTTTAATGAAACCAACGCCATTTGAAAGCTAACATCCTTGGCTACAAATGTTATGAAGGATTCGGGACTTGATTCTAATGATTTACTGCCCTAAAATAGCATGAAAGTTATAAAACTGCACAAAAACGGACAACACATTATGTTGAATAACGTTCAAAGAAAATGTCATATCTTGAGCTATACTTGTCCAAATAAGGTGTTCTTTATACTGTTGGAAAGATAAGAAAAAGATCTACAACTATTATTTTGGATTACAAACCCAGATCGACCTCTATCATGGACCAAATAGAGCATGAAGTTCGAGACGTGATGTTACATGTATTGTTCGGGACAGCCACTTGTGTTGACAATATCTTGAGTTGTAGATATCCTTTTGAGATGAAACTTGTGCCATTTGAAAGCTGGAAACAATGTCTATAATTCTTATGAAGGTCATGAAGCACAATAAAGTTGTTTTAAGTGTTGTATTAGTGCTCAAAGTTGGCTATTTAGTTTTGTTGAACATTTAAAATATCAAACTTAAGAAGCCAACTCCCAACTTTACTATTGAAGTCCCACTTTGAAAAATCCACACTCTTTCAACCTCTCATTCTCCTATATAAGGAGTGCATCACCAAGCACTAAGATCATCCAAGAAAAATGGATTAATGGGCCTAGTGCAAAGCATAGGGCCTTTACTTTAGTCAAAAATTTTTTGAGAAGGTTACTATCCCTTTTCAACCTTCAAGATTGGAGGGATTCGTGGGTCTGACGCATTGCACCCAACAAAAAATATTTTCTCTCCAGGTAAATGCATTTAATTCCTTCTCTCTTTTTCTTTTTATGTATTTTTTTTTAGTATGTTTATGTTTGTCTTTATTTATAATGTTAGATACTTTTGTTATATTTGCTATTATTAATAATTGTATCTAGCTTAGATAATAATAATAATAATAATAATAATAATAATAATAATAATAATAATAATTTAAAATATTAGTAGTGATTACGCCAAATCCACTTTTGGTTTGATCACTACGCAAACTTTTTCTGATGACTACTCCAAATCCTCTTTTGGTTTGGTCATTATAATTTCCTAATAAAAAATCTAATAAATATTAGTAATGACAACGCCAAATCTACTTTTGGTTTGGTCACTACGCAAACCCTTTTCTGTTTCAAAAAACTTAAAATCAATGACTACTCTAAATCCTCTTTTGGTTTGGTCATTACAAAAATCTTAATAAAATACCTTAAAATATTAGTAGTGATTACGCCAAATCCACTTTTGGTTTGATCCCTACGCAAACCATAAAAATTAAGTCACAGATTGATTAATTAAAATCAACCAACACACAACCATTTTTTACCCAAGAACTACGTAGCCTTTGATTTCTCCACTGCACCCGGAGATACGTAGGAGCAGGAGCCCACTCCTGTCAAGCGCAAAAATAAACAACTTTTATTAAACCCTTTTTTATTATTTCATTATTGTAAATTTTTGTCTATTCTTTTTTAAATAAGAGGGAAATAAATATTTTTTAGAAGTTAATATAAATTTTGCACAATTAATTAAAGGTAACCTTTTTCGAAAGGATGTCGTGGGGTGCTAATACGTTCCCTACGCATAATCGACTCTCGAACCCAAATTTGGTCTCAAGGACCATTTTCTTCAATAAAGGTTTTTTCCAATATTTTTCCCTTCGAAATAAATTATTGGTGGCGGCTACATTAAACTCGAATAAAATCCCTCCGGATTTTTCGGTCGCTACAATGGATTATACAATATTAGAGTAATTATTTGTTTCCATTTATGTTATACACAAAAAAAGAGTAATCATTTGAATATAGGCTGAATTATGTGTTGTATGCATTTTGCAAAAGGAATAATTTAAAGATAGAAATTATCTATGCAAAAAATAAATGAGGTAGAAAAAAAGTAATATAAATGCATTTATTCACTATATAAAGACAAACGTATGAGTAAGCGACACATCACATAATTTATGGTGACTATGTATGACACATGAAAAACAATTAAATGAACAGCCAATTGATTTTTGACACGTGTTAATGCATTCCTAGTGTATTGTCTTATATAGATGTATATGTGGAGGGGAATTTAATATAGTTTTTCTGAGAGAATGATACTTGGAGGTGCATTCAATGAGCTCATTCTCAATTGTGTATAATATTGATATTGATATTAGGATTGAATACATTTTCTTTACTCTTTAGAACAAAGAAAGACAAATGTTAATTAGTACCCTCGAGACATTGATTAAAGCTTCATAAATAGTTAGTATTTATTGAAATATGTAGTAACTATATACATGATCAAAACATTTAATGTTGTGTTTTTCAATAAATAATTACATTTTATGATTTCTTAACAAGTGTCTTAAATTAAGCCATTACTCCTTCCGGTTTCGAATATAAGTAATAAAAAAAAATTTACGCTAATTAAAAATAATAGTTAATCTCATTTAATTTATTGGTTCAGTCAAAAAATTGATAACATTCTCCAAAATACTCTTCATGAAAACTTGTTTCATAGGAATATAAGAGGTTATTGGAAAATAAAATCTAAATTAATTGAAGGATATTTTAGGAATAATATCATTAAATAGGGTATAATTAGTTGAGATTTGCTTATATTTTGGACCACAAAAGTTGGAATTTTTTTTGCTTATATTCGAAACTGGAGAGAGTACAATAAAAGAATTATTCATTTACGACTATTTATTAATAATACTATAATGGATGGACTTGTCTTCTCTGCGGAACGGCCGCCAGCGCCACCTCCTATACCACCTGGCGACGATGGAGGGGGAGGCCCAGCGGGTGCTAAGTCTTGCTCTTTCCGGGATAAACTCATGGGGAACAAAACAGCTGCTCCACCGCGAAGGAAAACAGATCTTATCAAGGAAGGACTAGTGAAGATCGCTCATGAGGGAGGCAATAGACTTCTTCCGAAGGTGCATATCAACAAAGATTTATTTAAAGAGCTTTGTGATCCTTGGAAAGAAGCACTGGTCATGAAGCTTTTGGGGAAAGGCTTGGGTTTCAAGACAATGCTGCATAAACTGTCCACTACGTGGAAGCTGACGAGTGGCCTCGATCTCATGGACATAGATAATGGCTTCTATATGGTGAAGTTTGATCTGATATTGATAGGGAGAAGGTGATTAGTGGTGGTCCCTGAATGATTTTTTATCACTATCTCGCTGTCTCTAAATGGAGTCCTAACTTTGTGTCCACAGCTGCTAAAATAGAAAAGACTTTGGTGTGGGTTCGCTTCCCTAGGATGAATCTAGTGTATTTTGATGAGAGCCTTCTCCTTGCTATGGCCTCGGCCATAGGTGACCCCATTAAAGTGGATAGGCACACCCTATCTGTTGAGAGGTTGCTTTGCCAGAGTTTGTGTTGAAATAGATCTTAGTCAACCTGTGGTGGGCAAGATTTATGTGAGAGGAGTATGGTACAAGGTGGCTTATGAAGGGTTTCATGTTATCTGTGGAAAATGTGGTTGCTATTGGCACATTACTCGGAATAGCACGGCTCAGCACACCACAACGACCACCACACTGGCGACTAGTGCGACGACAACAGTAGACGTTGAACAGATGGAGAAAGAATCCGAAAACGAAAAAAATTTAGATCCGTTAACCACACCCAATATTAATGACAGCAACCAATCTGTTGGGGAATTTCTTGGAGATTGGTTAATTGTCTCTTAAAGGAGAAAGAATTTTAAAGGGAGTGCTAATAAAAAGGGAGAGAACCACGTTGCAATTTCCAAAGGGATCATTAACAGATTTTCTCGCTTTTATTACATGAGGGAGACCATTCCGCTGGGCCCACATTGACAAAAAAGGCACGGGTAGCGGTTATGTGCAAAACGCCAAGGGGGGCCCACTTTTTGTGGAAGGGATAAAAGTTGATCGCAAGGGTACTAATAAAGGATACAAGAAATGCCAGCAACGTGATGACCCATCAAAGCCTGCGACTTCTGCGTTGGGACCACACCAATTGGCAAGTGGGATTGCCAACAAATCCAAGATAGTTAAGATGCCAACTAATATGAAGCAACCTATCACTGGTGGATCCCCAAATGTTAGGAGTGATACCAGAAAGAATGTTTCTACGGGTGTGTCTTTCATAAATGGAATCAAAATATATGACTTGGGAAATGGCGCAAAATCAACAGTTAATCTACGGCACGTGGAGGGCAACAGGTATCAATCGATTGAGTAAGATGATGACTCGCCTGAATCAAGTGAACCGGACATGGATATTGGGACTGATGGGCCTGGCTCTTCAGTGATCAATACGCTGGACAATTCCAGTCCATTAGGCCACCGGATGGTCCACAACACCAAAGAAGTGTGGGCTGAACAATGGGCCAAAGAAACACTAGGCTGAGCATTGCATGCATGACACTAGCAAGCAAGGTAGCGAGGATGTTTTCATGGACGCAACGTAGCCCACTTCGGGTCCGGCTACCCTTATCTTGTCTTTTTCCATGTCAGGGCCTAATGATTTTTGTGTCCTCAGCTGGAATGTTAGGGGAGCCGTTAGTAGGGTCGGTAGGCGACACACACGAGCCTTTATTCGTAAGCATAAGCCTACTTTTGTTGCTATAATGGAGACTCATTGCCCCTTCTCAAGGGCGTCTCTTTTTTGGGATAGTCTGGGTTATGAAGAGTGTGCAATGAGCATGCTGGGGGAGTGTGGCTTCTGAAATCAAAAGGGTGTGATTATGATGTTGAGGTTGTGGATATCTACTTTCAAGCTATCACCATTTCTTTGAAGCATCATGGTCGGATTTGGTTCCTTACAGCGGTATATGCTAGCCCTCATCTTAGTAACCATGACCATCTGTGGGGGGTATCTAAGAAATATGAGAGCTTGTCTCACGGGGCCGTGTCTACTCATGGGTGACTTTAACGAGATCCTCCTTGCATTTGAGGTGAAGGGAGGTGATTTCCCAGCTAGTAGAGCTTTGAAATTTTCGGAAGTCCTGGCGGATTGTAACTTGATGGATTTGGGGGCTATAGGGAGTTCCTACACTTGGTGTAGGCATGAGGCCGACACCCTCAAAGTCTCTAAGAGATTAGATAGGGCCTTAGGAGACTGTGACTGGTGCATTCTCTTCCTGGAGGCCTATGTGGAAAACCTTGTTCGATCCTACTCGGATCATAGACCCATTCTCCTTAGGAGCTCCGGCTTCATCCCTGACAGGAGTGCTAGACCTTTCCGTTGTCAGGAAGTTTAGTTGACTCATAAGGACTTTCCCTCGGTTGTCTACAATGCTTGGGGAAAGGGCCAACATTAAGTTCCCGTAAGTTTGGAACAGGTGAAAGTAGTTGCTTTAGAGTTTAATGAAGAGGCCTTTAGCATCATCTTCCAAAGGAAGAGAGACCTTGAAAGTCAACTGCGGTATGTCCAGAAGAGGCTTAAATCAGTGGACTCTACCACCTTGGCTCATAGAGAAAAAGAGCTTTAGAAAGAGTATAATGATGTCCTTAAGCAGGAAGAACTTCTCTAGTTTCAGAAGTCTAAAGAGAATTGGGTGAAGCTGGGTGATCGGAATAACATATTTTCCACACCCAAACAGTCATCCGGAGAAAGAGGAATAAGATTCAGGGGATTGCTGCACAGATGATGACAGGCTCCAGAGGGAAGCTATTATTTTCTACCAGAACCTCTTCAAAGTAGATCCCTCTGCAGACTGACTTGCTTCCAGGGCTGTACAATAAAGGTAGAGCTACTTCAAATGCGCCTGTGCTTAAGGAGGAGGTCAGAAGTATTGTTTTCTCAATGAAGTCATATAAGGCCCCGGGACCGGATGGGTTTCAACCTCTTTTTTTCAAGCACTTTTGGGACATTGTGGGCGATGACTTGTGTACTTTGGTCACCAATGCTTTTAATAGAGGCTCCATTGATGAGAGCATAGTGGAAACCATTCTAGTTCTCATCCCAAAGAGGAGAATCTAACTAGATTAAAGAACTTTCGTCCGATTAGACCGTGCAATGTCATCTTCAAGGTGATCACCAAAGTGGTTGTTGGTCGGCTTCGCCCCTTCCTTGACGACCTGATAAGCCTGTTACAAAGTAGATTCATCCCCAAGAGAGGCACGTTAGATAACGCAATCCTTGCTCAAGAAGTAGTTCACTTCATGCATAATTCCAGGTCCAAAAAAGGTACAATTGCTTTTAAAATTGATCTTGAAAAGGCTTATGACAGATTAAACTGGGATTTTTTGGAGCTAATCCTGCAGGAGTTCCACTTTCCCATGGCTGCCATCAGTTTGATTATGAGTTGTGTTAGATCCAGCAGCTTAGCCATTCTTTGGAATGGTGCATAAACTGCCAGTTTTAAGCCAACTTGAGGTCTCCGGCAGGGGGATCTCCTCTCCCCTTACCTGCTTGTTTTTTGCATGGAGAAGCTTGCACTCAAAATTCAACAACAGGTGGACCTTGTTCACTGGAGACCTGTTCATATTTCTAAAGGCAGCCCCAGTCTCTCTCATCTCTTATTTGCAGTTGATGTGCTTCTTTTATGTGAAGCCAACCCTCAACAGGTGCGGGTAGTGATGGATACCTTGGAGGAATTTTGCCAAGCATATGGTCTTAAAGTTAATGTGGTTAAATCTAAGGCCATGTGCTCCAGGATGGTCCCTGTGGACAAAAAGCAGGCCATTAAGGATATCTCTTCTATCTGTTTTGTTCCTAACCTAGGCAATTATTTAGGCTTTCCCTTGCTTCATAGGAGAGTTGCTAAAGAGGCTTATGAGCACCTTATTGACAAAATGCACCAAAGACTGGCAGGTTGGATGGGTAATCTCTTGAATAAGGCAGGGAGAGCTTGTCTTGCTAGGTCGGTCGCCACTGCTATTCCGGTCTACAACATGCAAATTCATTACTTGCCCCAAAGTGTGTGTGATAGCATGGATAAAATCACTAAGAGTTTTATTTGGGGAGGAGATGGCACTACTCGCAAATGGAATAGGGTTAAATGGAGCACAGTTTCTACTCCCAAAAAGTTTGGGGGCCTCTCCATCCGGGACTCTCGCCTCACGAATATCTCCTTACTGGGGAAATTACTCTGGAGCCTCATCCATGAGGACCACAAGTTGTGGGTCCGTGTCCTTAGACACAAATATATCCATGGTTCATCGATTTGATGCGCTTCCCAATCTAGAAACGCCTCGGTGATATGGAAGGGCGTGATTAAAGCAGTAGAGGCGCTTAGAGATGGGTTCCAATTCCGCATTGGGGATGGGTCTTCATCCTTGTGGTTCACAGATTGGATGGGAGGTGGGGTTCCTTGCCATTCTGTTGACTTTGTAAATATTACAGATTCTAATCTTCAGTTAAGGGACGTGTGTCGCGATGGTACTTGGGATTTTGACCACCTGATGACTATAATTCCTCTGGATTTGCTCAATAAATTCACTAGCCGCCCTTCATGCCTAGCTGCATGATAGCATCCCTGATAGGTGGATATGGGGAGGATCTAGTTCCAGCACTTATTCCTGTGCCTCGGCCTACCAATGGCTCATTTCGCAGCATCGAGTTTGGGACCCTAATGTTCGCTATGATTGGATTTGGAAGCTTGGTGCACCAGCTAAAATCCAGCATCTTGTCTGGTTGTGTATTCATGATGCGCTGCCAACTAATAAGCTTCGGCATCACTGTAATATGACAACATCGCCTATGTGCCGAAGGTGCTCATCCAATGTTAAAGATGTCTTTCACTTCCTCCGGGATTGCCCTCACTCTAGGGAAGTCTGGATGCGAATTGGCAGGCTTCACCTTCCTGGCTTTCTTTCTTGCTCTGATAGAGTCACTTGGATCCAAGGTATGGCTTCTGGTCCTCATTCTACGTTGTTCCTCGCAGCCCTGTGATGGGTGCGGTGTTGGCATAATACTATGGTGTTTGCAGAAATTACTTAGAGTGTTAACAAAGTAATCAGGAGCATACATCTTTCTCATGATGAATTTGTTACTCACTTCCCCTCCAAGCACATTGACGTTCAAACGACACAGCTCTTAACTCGGTAGCAGGCCCCTAAACCAGGGGAAGTCAAGCTCAATGTTGATGGCAGTTGTCATGCGAGTTCGGGAGCTATTGGATCTGGTGGGCTGCTACGAGATTCTAATGAGGATTGGATTGCCGACTTCTACAATAAGGACAGGACTGGGGATCCTTTGAAGGCCGAACTCTGGGGCATATTCCATGGCATCACTATGGCAATAGATCTTGGTTACCACAATTGTAGGTGTGAGATGGACTCTTTGGATGGTATCAATTTGATTCGTAACAGGAACGCTCATCAATTTAGTGCCAATGCAGCTTTATTGTACCAGATTGTGGATTTGCTTGGTAGAGAGGTGGGCTTCTCCATCAATCATGTGTATCGTGAAGCTAATCAATGCGCGGATTACTTGGCTAAAGAGGGTGCTGCTGTCTCGGATGGTTACAAGTGTTTGGTGACCCCTCCTAGTGGACCAAGATTGCTCCTGCTCAAGGATGCTTTAAGCATCTAGTTCCTGCTCCTTCTCTGCTTCTGTTTTTTTCTTTTTATTTATGTCTTACACCAAAAAAAAAAAAGAATTATTCATTTTTTATTTCTTTAATTTCCCTAAAAGGGATCTATAAATACTTGTTGAGGAGTGTTCATCACATTTCTTTGAGTAAAAAAATTTCAATTGCTCAAAATAGTATTAAGCATTGGTCATAAGATTCAAGAAGGATTATGTTAACAGAAAAGAGAGACAAAGGGGGACGTTAACAGAGTATCTAAGCACGGTGGATGGTTTTAGTGTGATCTATAATAACAGAGAACAATCATATTATAGTAGTTATAAATTTATAATAAGATCTACAATATTGGATAAAATTACCCCGTTCTTGTCCCTAGCTTTGCTAGCTGATGGACGGGGTTGTACTTTCCCTCGTGGGATCTAGTCTTGTGCTCTTGGGGCGTTAGACCCTTATTTTCACCCAAAAAAATATTGGATAAAATTAAATGTTAAGCGTTAAATATCTCAAAAGAAAGTAATGTCAGAGTTGCATAAATTACTACATCCACTCCTATAAAATTCATTTAACTAATTCAAAAGAGTTAAAAAAATTGGTAAATTTAGGTAGTTACATTAACAATTTATATTATTTTTTCACAATTACCCTTAAAATTATTGGGACTCCTCACTCACTTTTTTTCCACCTAATTAATTACTCCCTCCGTCCTATTATAAGTATTACATTTGTAAAAAAAATTAGTCATAAAATAAGTGTCATGTTAGGTTTTCAATGTAATATTAATTACTTTTTTTTTTCAATTTTACCCTCAAATTAATAATGAGTATATTACTCTCAAGTTATTATACTCTACTATATTTTTATGACAATTGTTAATACCCAATAGTTAATAAGGATAATTTTGTAAAATTGTTACACTGATTTCATTCATTTATAGCTTTTACTTAATATGTGTGAAACTTCCTAGTATGACACTTATAATAAGACGGAGAGTATCCACTAATTAATTTGTATTGATATTCGTGCCTTATTTTGGCATATATGGGGGAGGCTGTATTTCTCTCTAAGTACCACTATGACATTCAGAGAAGTTTCTACAAAGCCATATCAGGCAAGAAATTATTTTAAGAAACCACAAAATGTTAATATTATTTATGATCTCTCCAGTGTAACGGTGTCACTATTTTTCTGCAGAAGTTGTATTTAGGCCAGTTTTTATAGTGTCCACTTTTGCTGCTGTTTTAGGGGGTCAAGCTGTAATTTCTTCCACTTGAGACAACATTCTTGATGACACTAGTAATTGTGATTGACTGGAAACAAGGCGTAATAAAAGCCCTCACATGTTTGCTATTGTTTGGATCAATTGAACTACTTTACATCTCAGCTACTATATATCTGCAAAGTCCCTGAAGGAGGGTGGATCCCAATTTTGCTATCTTTTACTTTTATGGCTATAATGTTCATTTGGAACTATGGAACAATGAAGAAAATGATCAAGATCTGCAATGGTACAATACAAAGTCAGAAATGCCATCTTCTGCAGAGTACTGAACTCTGACTCATACTAAATACACTGTACTCTAAACCAGAATCTTATAATTGAACCTATATTTTAACAAAGATTGATGATCTTGAAAACAAAAAATCCCAAATGGTTGAATCAACTCAAGTAACATAGAATTTTATCAAGAGAACTATATGAGTTATGAGGTGTTTTCATGGACCAAAATTCAAAGAGCTTCAAAGAAGATTAGTAAATGTAACTAG
This sequence comes from Calophaca sinica, assembly GCA_037113605.1. Classification (NCBI taxonomy): domain Eukaryota; kingdom Viridiplantae; phylum Streptophyta; class Magnoliopsida; order Fabales; family Fabaceae; genus Calophaca; species Calophaca sinica. Next base: position 98,871,609 of record CM073736.1, on the reverse strand, counting down.
TGTGAAATGACCAAACTTCAAAAACTATCAAAAGAAAAAATGGTCCTTGAAGTTTTAGTACCCATGGATGGTCCATGTGTTTTTTCTAATACTAGTATAGAACATGTGCCATGCACGGGAAACATTATTATTTTTTTGTTATAAAAATTATTTCAATCCAATAATATCATATAAGAAATATTATATTAGTAATTATTAATTTTTAATAATGTTATAATATTGTACTTATTATTGTGTGTAATTATTAGGTGCCTAATGTCGATAGGTAACAAAACTAATACCAATCATGGTGATACCGTCTCGATCAATCGGAAGGTGCATACCACCCAAATAATTTATGACTTAATGTATAAATTAGATATTCTACAAATTATAGTGTTCTTTGTGTGTGTGTGAGATGCACGTTTATCATAAAAAAGTTTTATAGAAAAGTATTGCATTATCGACTCTCAATTATGAAATTACATAAGCGTTATACATACATTTATAAATACAAAATAGTATATAATATGTCGTTTTTTGATGTTAAAATAATAAATAGTTTATTTAATTACTGAAAACAAAGTTTATTCACAATTTAGATTTTGAATTAATGCTACATTATACTAAAAATATATTAATGTATTATTTCTAGTAAATCGTTCATTAATGGTGAATAAAATAATAATTGACCTGTGTCATGCACAGGTATATTTATGCTATTAAAAATTGTTATACAAAATAATATATATTTTGTACGTTAATAGTAGCATGATGTATGTAGTATACTACTTATATTGAATTATAAGTAAATAATGGGTAGTATTTGCATAATTTGAATAATAAATTTAAACTATTAAAACTTTATACTAATTTGTTATCTTTCTGAATAAATTATATCATATTTTTGTGGTTAGGGTCTTCATCGCATACTCAATCGTTGAATGATGATGACATTAATGAGTATACCGCGGCGGAATCAGGCCATACATATGTTATATCTTCGGTCAAGACAACACATAATGTGCATTTAAAAATATATATTTTATGTCAAAAGATTATATTAATGTATATTATTTATTAAAATATTCATTTAGATGAATTTATGTATTAGTATTATTTATTGTGAAATATTCAATCTGCCACATATATGTAAATTTTTCTAAAAAGTGTGCAATAATTATATAATAAAATATTAAATAGTAATGGTCCGTGCTCTGCACGGTATGCCCGATAGAGGCTTCGACCAAAAGGATTTTCAAATACGCTCCTACGCCTACCACTGCGTGCTAGGATTCCCACTTCTTCTTTCCCGTTGTTATTCTCCACCGTGATCTCCAAGACCTGTCGTACCATTTCCTGTTTGTCACATCCTTGAAAGTGATAAAAAAATTCAGGGTTAGAATGAGGAATGAAGGAAAGAAGCAAGAGAAAGGCATAAATAGAGAAGTAATATTAGATACTGAAGAGCTGAAATAGAAGAAAATCAGCCCGAAAGAGGATCAATTACACATGAATCAAGGGTCTATTCTCGTATGTGACATGTTGAAAATTGAATGGTCTGTTTCTACCATTTAAATTCTTTATTCATTGATGCACCAAAAGGATTCCACTGACTAATGTTGCTAGACATGCTCCGGGTGAAGACATTCAAAGAAGAGATATTGGAATTATATTTTATGATTATTTCTTTTATTCTAAAATCAGATCATATATTTTTTGAATTATTGTCGTGATTAGCATGAAAATTCAATTTTTTTTTGAAATATTCTCATAAATGCTCTTGTTATGTGGTCAGTTATCAAAATTCGGTGGTATTCGATATATTTAGATTTTTTTCAACTTAAAAAAAAGTCTTTTGGTATTCAAAAACACATAAATTTCAATGGATTATCTTCTAGGTCGATTTTGTGTGACATTTTAGTGAAATATATAAACACCACACTCATCCAAAAATACGGCCCAAACCCTTGAGACTTTTCTATTATCTCATTCTCTCTTTCCAAACCTGTTCCCCCTCCCTCCAAACCCCACAACACAGTGTAGGGTCTCAAAACGACCTGAACTCAGAATTGTGAGTTCTCTCTCTATTATCTTTTCCTTATCCACCACTCATTCATCAGTTATTAATTTCTCTATTTTATTTCCGAATCCTATGTAGTCTGTTCTCTGTACACGTTTTGAACAATCGATAATGTGCTACGTTTTGATTTGTGCTACGTTTTGATTTCAAAAGCATATTTTGCCTACAGCCATTCGCTTTTAACTCAGCTATAGTGCAATTATAATCGCAATTAAAAGTCTAAAACTTAAGCTGAATTTATGTTAAAAAATAATAAATCACAACAAGGGCCAGCCTTGAAGTGTAAAAAGGGGACTGAAACTAAAACTCAATGAAATACAATTAGATGAATAAACATAAAAGAATGCTAATAGAACATGATAGAAAATTAGCTACATCAAACTATTATAATATCTAAAGTTTAACCATTATCTACATGCAACCTCTGTTGAAAACTCATAAAGACACTAAGTATATATATAGTAACCACATAAGTTCTCTTCTTCGGAAGTCTGGATGTCATGCTATAGTCATCACAAGTAACTAACTGTCTGCATTTTGATTTGCTGCAAATTCACGAAAATAATAGAAAAAATAAATAAGCAATATATAATAAATTTTATAATTATAGTTGATGTTTACATGAAGAAGTGATTTTCAACAATGAGAGAGGAGAGTTATGATTCAGAATTGATTAAAAAACATCTGTAAAGAACTGTCATGATTTGTTGAGTAAAAATGTTATAGAGATGATGTGATTGTATACAAATGAGTGTGAGGAAAGACTAATAGCAAAGCTGCAAAAAGAATTGTTCAAACCCATCGAAATTCAACCAAAACCAAGTCGAAGAGCAACCCAGAAGCCCTATAACCATCCACTCGATCCGAGATATTAGATATCGATTTGTTAGCAGCTACGAGCTTCTCTTCTCACTATGGTAGCTTGGCTCCTTATGTAACACCTTACTTACATTAACTTGAAAATAGGATAATTATCATTAGGTACAGTCCTCCCTATATTAATTCAAACTTAAAGTCCAACATTAAGTCCAAATACCACAAAAGACTAAAACTCAAATACATAAGTTTCATGACGGTACAACACCAATACATAACTCTAGAAATTACATATTCAAGGTATACTTAAGGCTACTACAAAATAAACAAGATTCCAAGAGCTAGCAGCTGTCAGCCTTCCTTTGAAACCTGTGCATCTATAAGAATAATTAAATAAAGGAGCGGGGTGAGATAATAATCTCAGTGAATCCTCCCTTCGACTCCTCACCATCAACTCATATAATGAACTATCAGTCAAGACTTAATATCACACATTTATGCAATGCATATTCTTACTATGAATTTCTAATTCATCTTTGGCTCGTATTCATGGGTAGCGTTGTATGCTTACGTCCATACAACCCCATAAATACGCTTTCGATATGGTGGTTAGACGTCTTAACCGTCCGAGGGCGTCCCACACGGCTAGCCATATCGATCACCCCCTTTTTGAGGCATCTTAGTGTCTTTTAGGGAATTTAATTCACAAACTATATCCTTAAATGCATGTCTTATTCAAAAATAGGAATACAATTAGGTGCTCCTCTAATTTCACATGCAACTGAACATATTCATGTAAAAAGATACATTTCATATTCAAATGGAAACATATATCATGCTTAGTCAAGGAAAATATATCAAGACAAGACACACTTCCATTAGAGCTCCATGGAGTTCCCAATGGTCAAACATCAATCTCACAGTTTATGGGGGTTTTGGGTACAACATTAACCCCCTTAGTCAGTCCCAATAACACATGCATAGCTATTTAACACTAAAAACTGTAAAAATAAGAGGGATTTGAGAAATTCTAACCTTGAACCAAAGGGTTCAAGGGTTTTCTTCAAGAGAACCCTAATGTGGGACTTATGGGTGCCCATCACCTAAGAGAAGGAAGAACTCACCTCAATGTAAGATTTCGAGCTCCCAAAGTTAGAGTTCAGCTCCTTCCTCTTCTTCTCCTTCAAGCTTTCCTTCTAGGGATTCCTTCCAACTTTCCAAACCAAGAGTGAATACTCCCCAACTTGGATTCAAGCTAAGATTGATGATAAATCTAGCATGAATCCATGTTTTCCCCTTAAAATGTGAACCCTAGGTGTTTAATCCCCTCTCCTCCTTCTCTCTATCGCATTCTCTCTCTAACCCTCACTCAAAATCGTGTTCTGTCCTTTTTCTGCTGAGTTTTTCTGTTTTAGTGCAGCTGTGAATCGATTCACAGCCTAGGTGAATCGATTCACTCGATGTAAAAATAGCGGGAATCGCGATTTTAAGTGAATGAATCGATTCTGCGGCTCCCAGATTCGATTCACGAGGAACTGACTTTACGTGAATCGATTCACACTTCGATTCACAATGAGCCTAATCGAGTCCCAACAATAGCGATACTGAATCGATTCACAGGGCCTGGGAATCGATTCACACTGGGCAAAAATCACCAAACACAATATTCAATTATAACAATCAATGAAAAAAAATCACTTAAAGTTCATCATTAAGCCATACTAAGCTTATGCACACACATCAAACCAAGCTTGAGGAATTGGGGTGTTACACTACTACCCACCTTTTAAAAAAAATTTGTCCTCAAAATTTGATAAACTTACATACCTATTGGAAAAGTTGTGGATATTGGCTTCGCATCTCATCTTCGAGTTCCCAAGTGGCTTCTTCGGGAGTGGATCCTTCCCAGATCACCTTGACCAAAGGGATAGTCTTATTCCTGAGTGCCTTGGAAGCTCGGTCCACTATTTGGGCCGGTTCGGGCTGGTACGTGCAATCTGATCTAAGTTGTATAGACTCATGGTCTATAGAGTGGAATGGATCCGGAATGTATTTCTTAAGCTGAGACACATGAAAAACATTGTGGAGATTTGACAAAGAAGGAGGTAAGGCATTTTGGTAGCGGACTGGACCAATTCGCCTGAGGATTTGGAAAGGACCCACATACCGAGGGGTCAACTTTTTGGCCCTAAGGGCTCTACCAACACCTACAGTGGGGGTGACTTTCAGGAATACATGTTCTCCTTCATCAAATTCAAGGGGTTTGAGCCTACGATCTGCATAACTTTTTTGCCTACTCTGAGCAGTCTTTATCTTCTCCCTAATCATACGAATCTTATCAGTGGTTTCTTGAACAAGGTCGGGACCTAACAATTGTTTCTCCCCCACTTCAAACCAACATAGAGGAGTCCTACACTTGCATTGTAGAGAGCCTCGTGCAGTGCCATTCCTATGCTAGAGTGATAATTTGTTGTTGTATGAAAATTCAATTAATGACAAGTACTTGCTCCAGCTACTGCCATCCTCTAAAACACAGGCTATGAGCATATCCTCTAAAGTTTGAATGGTTCTCTCCGACTGGCCATCTGTCTGGGGATGGTAGGCTGTGCTAAGACTCAACCTCGTCCCTAAGGCTTGATGAAGTGCCTTCCAAAGCGAGAGGTAAACTTTGGATCCTGTCGGAGACAATGTTAGTTGGAACTCCGTGGAGTCTAACAATCTCTCGATGTAGATCTCATTAGCAAGGCGGTTTTGTAAGTGGACTTTATGGGGAGACAATGAGCAGATTTGGTTAATCTATCCACTATGACCCATATAGAGTCATATCCTGGCGAGTGTAGGGTAACCCTCCCACGAAGTCCATTGCTATACTATCCCACTTCCACTCAGGGAATTTCTAAGAAATTTGGAAAAACTGAAGGCTTTTGGTGTTCTATCTTGGTTTTCTGACAAACCAAGCATTGAGCTACAAATTCTGCCACATCATTCCTCATGCCTGGCCACCAATACCTCTGTCTAAGGTCCTGATACATCTTGGTGGAGCCAGGGTGTACCGAGAATCCACTCTTGTGGGCTTCTCCTAGAACCTGTTGCTTAATGGAATTATCCTTTGGTATGCAGATTCTCTGATGGAACAATAAAGTGCCATCCTCAACTTCAGAAAAACCGGGGCGGTGTTTGCTAGACTGCAACTCTACAACTAAGCTCTGGGCAAGTCTAATTTGTTCCCTAAAATTGCAGGAAATTTCTAGATGGTAAAGCATGAGACTATTCACTGATGGGAAAATTCCAAGATTAAGGTCCCTAAAAGACTCCAACAACTCCATTTCTTTTATCATCAGTGAAGACACATGCAAGGATTTCCTACTCAAGGCATCAGCGACCACATTCGCTTGGCCCGGATGGTACTTCAACTCAAAGTCATAATCTTTTAGGAACTCAACCCATCATCTCTGTCTCATGTTAAGTTCCTTCTGATCAAAAAGGTATTTCAAGCTCTTATGATCACTAAACACTTCAAACTGAGCACCATGCAGATAGTGTCGCCAAATCTTTAGAGCAAAGACAATGGCTGCGAGCTCTAAGTCATGAGTAGGGTAGTTCTCCTCATGGGGCCTTAACTGCCTAGATGCATAGGCTACAACTTGTCGATTCTGCATGAGAACACATCCTAACCCTTTCTTAGAGGCATCACTATAAACTTCAAATCCTAATCTTTGGGTCAGGGATAATCAAGACCGGGGTGGAAGTCAACCTGATCTTAAGCTCTAGGAAACTACTCTCACAGCTCTTAGTCCACACAAAAGGCTCCCCCTTTCGGGTTAACCTTGTTAGGGGAAGTACCATCTGCGAAAATCGCTTAATGAACCTTCGGTAGTAACCGGCTAATCCTACAAAGCTCCTAACTTCTGTGACTGTGGTTGGTCGTTCCCAACTAAGGACTGCTTCTACTTTACTAGGATCAACCGACACTCCCGCTTTAGAAATCACATGACCAAGAAACTTAACTTCACTGAGCCAGAACTCACATTTCTCAGGTTTTACGAAGAGGCTCTTTTCTCTAAGGGTACTTAGAACAATCCTAAGGTGTTCCTCATGCTCTCGAGGATCCTTAGAATAAACTAGGATATCGTCTATGAAGACCACTACAAACTTGTCAAGGAAAGGCCTAAAAATTCGATTCATATAGTCCATAAATACGGCTGGAGCATTGGTCAGACCAAAAGGCATAACCAAATATTCATAGTGCCCGTATCTAGTCCTAAATGTCGTCTTTGGAACATCCTCTACCTTAACTCTAATCTGGTGATAACCAGATCTTAGATCAATCTTAGAGAAAACCGAAGCTCCCCTAAGTTGATCTAACAAGTCATCTATCCTGGGCAAGAGGTACCTATTCTTCACTGTGATCTTATTGATTTTTCGGTAATCAATACATAACCTCATACTCCCATCTTTCTTCTTTACCAAAAGGACAGGTGCGCCCCAAGGTGACACACTAGGTCTAATAAACTGCTTAGCAATCAAATCTTCCAACTGTGTTTTTAGTTCCCTCAACTCCAGGGGTGACATCCTATATGGTGCCATGGAGATTGGTCCTGTTCTGGGAACCAGTTCTATTGAGAACTCCACTTCTCTCTCAGGGGGTAAGGTCGCTACCTCGTTAGGAAACACATCTAAGAATTCGTTCACTATAGGGATAGTGTCCAGATCTAGGCTAACCTCTACAGTTGAAGAAAGTAAGATCATATATCCTGCAAGACCTTCCACTAGACAGTGACTCAATAGAAGATCATTACTCTTAGTAACATAACTTGACTCTTCAATAATAGAATGCACATTTGGAAACTCAATCGTTTTACAGAAACAGTTCAAAACAACTTGATTGGCAGAAAGCCAATCCATACCCAGGATAATGTCCATTCCCTCAAGAGGTAAACACACAAGGCTTACTAAAAACATCCTCCCTTGAATTATGAGAGGGCAATTCTCACATATCAAGGAAGTAGAAATGCTACCTTCGGTAGGTGTATACACATGCAACGGAAATTGTAAAGAAGTAAGATACAACCCTAGCCTTTGAACACATTTACAAGAGATAAAGGAATGTGTTGCTCCTGAATCAAACAAAACAACTAGAGGTTCATCCTGAAAGAAACAAGTACCTTTCATCAGATTTTCCGCTCCCTTTGCTTTCTTGGCGTCAAGAGTAAAGACTCTCCCTTGGTTAGGATCACCAGACTTAGCTCCTTTTCCCTTAGTGTATTGGGGGCACTCCTTAGCCATGTGCCTTGGTTGGTGACAAACAAAGCAAACATTCTTGCCCTTCATACACTCTCCCTGATGCACCTCCCCACAGTTCGAGCATGCATGATAAGCAGACTCGGAGGTTTGAGCCTGCTTTCCCTTGAAAAGATTTCCTTTCGGTCTCATGTGTTGAGCGTTCTTATCCTCATCCTTCTTTTTGTTCTTATCTTGCCACCTCGTTTGCCTATCCTCATACATCCTCTTCAAGCTTGCTTGACCACGTAGCTCGATGGACTACCTTGGCGAACTTCGATGAGTCGGTTTGTGAAATCTTTGTTACGGATGTCCGCCTCGATCCCCACTTGAACCGCTTGATTTTCCAATTATCATTGAGCAAATTGAGCAGCAGATGAGTATCTTACCAACTCCTCAAACTTGTTCACATACTCAAACAAGATTTTCCTTCTTTGAAGTTGGACTAACTCTCTATCCATCATATCTTTCACGATGCAGGAAAGTACTTCTCCAAGAAGACCCTCTGAAAGTTCGCCCAAGTTACTGGTGTCCCTTGAACCACCATATAAGCTCGGGCCCCCTTCCACCAGTTTTCAGCATCCTCTATGAGCACATGAGTAGCTAGCTCGACCTTTTGCTCCTCGGTACAATGGACAACCTTAAAACTCTTCTCCACGGCTTCCAGCCAGTGTTAGGATGCCATGGCTTCTGTTTTTCCATTGAAGGTTGGTGGCTTCGTCTTGAGGAACTTAAGGAATTTCTGGTCTAAATCCTCCTTTTGCGGGGGAGGTTGGGCTTAGTCTTCTTGTTGTTGGGCTAAGCGAGCCGCAAGATTGTTAGTTGCAATACTACGATTGAATAGCCTGCAATATCCCTTGTAGCCAAGCATTCTCTTGTCTGGCGGATTCGGAGGTATCGCGGCATGCTCGATCCTGGTGGATTACGAGGTATCGTAGCATTCCTCCTGGGTCTCCGCGCCTTCCGAACACGAAGCCATAATTCTACATAGAATGCACCAAGCATTGAGTTGATCAAGCTCAATATCTCATAGCATAATAAGTAGAAAACAACAGCAGACTCAAGAAATTCACGAAACTATTCCTAGCAATCCCTACAGTACGATTAGAATCGAACTGCTCTGATACTATAATGTAACACCTTACTTTCATTAACTTGAAAATAGGATAATTATCATTAGGTACATCCTCCCTATATTAATTCAAACTTAAAGTCCAACATTAAGTCCAAATACCACAAAAGACTAAAACTTAAATACATAAGTTTCATGACGGTACAACACCAATACATAACTCTAGAAATTACATATTCAAGGTATTACTTAAGGCTACTACAAAATAAACAAGATTCCAAGAGCTAGCAGCTGTCAGCCTTCCTTTGAAACCTGTGCATCTGTAAGAATAATTAAATAAAGGAGCGGGGTGAGACAATAATCTCAGTGAATCCTCCCTTCGACTCCTCACCATCAACTCATATAATGAACTATCAGTCAAGACTTAATATCACACATTTATGCAATGCGTATTCTTACTATGAATTTCTAATTCATCTTTGGCTCGTATTCATGGGTAGCGTTGTATGCTTACGTCCATACAACCCCATAAATACGCTTTCGATATGGTGGTTAGACGTCTTAACCGTCCGAGGGCGTCCCACACGGCTAGCCATATCGATCACCCCCTTTTTGAGGCATCTTAGTGTCTTTTAGGGATTTTAATTCACAAACTATATCCTTAAATGCATGTCTTATTCAAAAATAGGAATACAATTAGGTGCTCCTCTAATTTCACATGCAACTGAACATATTCATGTAAAAAGATACATTTCATATTCAAATGGAAACATATATCATGCTTAGTCAAGGAAAATATATCAAGACAAGACACACTTCCATTAGAGCTCCATGGAGTTCCCAATGGTCAAACATCAATCTCACAGTTTATGGGGGTTTTGGGTACAACATTAACCCCCTTAGTCAGTCCCAATAACACATGCATAGCTATTTAACACTAAAAACTGTAAAAATAAGAGGGATTTGAGAAATTCTAACCTGGGGTTCAAGGGTTTTCTTCAAGAGAACCCTAATGTGGGACTTATGGGTGCCCATCACCTAAGAGAAGGAAGAACTCACCTCAATGTAAGATTTCGAGCTCCCAAAGTTAGAGTTCAGCTCCTTCCTCTTCTTCTCCTTCAAGCTTTCCTTCTAGGGATTCCTTCCAACTTTCCAAACCAAGAGTGAATACTTCCCAACTTGGATTCAAGCTAAGATTGATGATAAATCTAGCATGAATCCATGTTTTCCCCTTAAAATGTGAACCCTAGGTGTTTAATCCCCTCTCCTCCTTCTCTCTATCGCATTCTCTCTAACCCTCTCTCAAAATCGTGTTCTGTCCTTTTTCTGCTGAGTTTTTCTGTTTTAGTGCAGCTGTGAATCAATTCACAGCCTAGGTGAATCGATTCACTCAGTGTAAAAATGACAGGAATCGCAGTTTTAAGTGAATGAATCGATTCTTGCAGCTCCCAGATTCGATTCACAGGGAACTGACTTTCTGTGAATCGATTCACACTTCAATTCACAGCAAGCCTAATCGAGTCCCAGCAAGCCAACAGCCCTGAATCGATTCACAGGGCCTGGGAATCGATTCACACTGGGCAAAAATCACCAAACACAATATTCAATTATAACAATCAATGAAAAAAAATCACTTAAAGTTCATCATTAAGCCATGCTAAGCTTATGCACACACATCAAACCAAGCTTGAGGAATTGGGGTGTTACACCTTACTTTATCTAAATTCACTTTTTTAGCTTTGGCAGACTTCTCTTCCGGCAACATAACCTGAAACATGATGCAAGTGTAGAAATAGAACTTTAAAAGGAAGAGGGCGAGAGACCCAACCGCAAAACCTGAAAATGTTAGCAGACCATCCATGATAAGACCAGGACCAATGTGAGCTTTATGGTCTGTACCAAATTCCCCTTCATTATTGCAACAAAAAATGCATTTACTGTTTTGATCATTAATTAGAACAAATAGGATCTGTAACAAAAAATACATTTACATCTAGTAAAGCGAAATGGCCCTTCATAACAAAAGGGAAGTGCATGACTTTGATCATTAGAAAAAATATTGATACAAAACTTGCATTTTCGGTAATTAACAAAAATATTTTTACATCGAAAAGAAAGACTTTCTACCGATATATATATATATATATATATATATATATATATATATATATATATATATATTTGGACTCATAACAGTTTCCATATAAATGGTCTTCAGAATCTCTTCGTCAATTCAATTGGCTCCACAACGTTGTCCTTTTCTAGCAATACAAACGTTGCCCTCAAAGAGGATGGGGCCAGTTTTAATTTAATTACTCTTAGATCCTCCATTTCAGCACACATAAAAAAGATGACGAGGCCAAAGAAACTTGTTTCGAGTTCAAAATGGGGGGAGGGAGAGAGATTCACATGAGTCTTTGCAATGATGCATCCTGATTGAAATGCCATAATTTATGCACCACTATAAGTCATTTATGATCATGAGAGAGGAGAGCAAATGAATTTAAATTTAGAATAATACAATACTGAGGCAAGTCATTAAAAGTACATAAATTAGATTACAATTCTGTGTTTAGGATTTTAATACGTACAATGACAAATAGTACAAATAGTTACAATTTGAAATATTTTCTTATATGCCTTTGTTGAATTCAAATTGCGTAACCCTCTAAAAAATTCAAATTGGGTAATAACACAATATTAATATGAAAGCAGAAATGCATGCATGATATAGATTCGTTGAAATTCTGGCATAGTATAGCTGGTCCCAATTTAGTTTCATATCTATTTTATTCTTCCAAATAATTTTTAAAATCGTATGCTATCATTTGTATTTGTTGTAATTAGCGATGCACAACTATTGTTACATTTCCTTTATATTATTGATTGAATGAATATAAAATTGTATGTATTTAATAGGTATATTTTTTTGATAAGCTATTTAATAGGTATATTATTAGTAATTATTCATAGATACAAAAGGCTCGTGTCCTTTTATTTAATTTCAAAATTCAAATTGATGTCATGTAGGAAAACATTAGCCTAATCATCTCTTGAAATGTGATTAATAAGATGTTGCTGATGTGAAAGGCCTAAGAGAAAGACATGTGTAAATATTGTTTTTAGGATTATTCTTAATAAAAAAATTTAACATTTTTATGAAATATTACTATTAAAAAAACTAATTTGAATAAAACATGAATTAAATATTATTATTGTCACAATTATTGTTTGTACATCGTAATTAATTTTGCAATGTTGTAATTCTATTTTTATTTTTCGTTACTATATTTAGGCTGATAATAAAATGTGTATTTTTACGGGAGATAATTAAATGTGTTTATTAATTATGTCTAACATTTATTTCGTTTTTATATTTTTAATATTTTTTAATTGCTAACACGTGAGCAGCATTTAATGCTCAGTTTATATAAGTCTGACATGTGGCTTAAGCTCCAAATACTTATTCTCAAATATATAATTAGGGATTACAAATTATAAACAGCTTTGTGTTTTATTATTTCCATCCCAAATTAATATTTAATAAATTAATATTAGTCCCTAACTCACTAAGGAATAGTCATCCTTGATCCTCCAAAGTTCCAGTGCCTCCTATAGTGTTAAAAATTTATTGGGTACGTACGGAGTCTACCGAATACTTTTCCTATCATTATACCAACTACTAGGTATAATTCCGTGCATTGTACGAGTTTGTTTAAACTTGTGTGAAAATTATATAATTTAAATATGTAAAATTATTTTACACAAATCTCTAACATGTTGTTATTCAGTTTTTGTTGAAGGACTTAATATGATTATCCCCCACATCTCATAGGGTTGAATTATAGTTTTTTTGTGGCCTTAAGTCCTCCATAGTATTAAAAATACGTAAAATAAAAGTTTATTAAATATAGAATAATGTGTAATAAATAAATATAATTATATTAACAATTTATATTAAATAACACATTTTTTTATAAAATATTTTTCGTCTAAAATTTTTTTAACACGTTTAATAATTATAATTATCAATTTTGTAGTAAGGTTATCATTGAAACTTTAATATAACGAAAGAAAACTCTATCAAATAAGTTTATTAAACATGTTATGGTAATATTTTTTTAAAATGCATATTTCTTATCTTGTTTATCATAAAATAATTTCAATCCTTATGGTATTATTATTAACAATGAGATAAGTAATTGTCTACAATAAAATATAAGTTTTTTCAAATTTAATCTCACATAATTTAATAATTGCTATTGGCTTTTAGTTATCACTGCTAAATATAATATATTTATTGAAGATTATGTTTTTTTTCCAAATTAAATGTCATTTAGATTTATTTATCATCAACACTATTTAAGTATTTATACATGTTTTTTTTAACATTAGTGTTATCTTTTGTAATAATCTTTATGTGAAATTATGTGAAATGTTTAATTTCACAAAATAAGAAATTTTATCCTATTATACAATAGAAATGTAGAAATGTAACAATACTTAATACTATTGAATATTTCTACTATTTTCTGTTGAATATTTTTATTAAAATGTTATAATTCTCTTAATAGAAATATTATTGTCAAATTGCATCAAATTTTGTAAATATTTTAAAAAAATATGATTTGACATAATTTGATACTTTTTAGTAAAGTTTCTCTTGTTGTAAAACTCTAGACCGTAGACCTACCAAAAAAAAAAAACTCTAGACTGTATGGTCATAAATAACTAAACATGGAAAAATGGGTATATGTCATAACTAATTAAAGAAAAGAAAAAAAAATATGAATGTTAACGTAGAGATAATCGTTCTTTGTTAATTTTTTGGTAGTGTCTTTTATTTATCTGTATGGTATAATTTCGTATGCAAGAAATATCTATTTAAAGAAAGTTAACCATTACGGGTTTGTTTGTATTTTATATAAATTTTTTTAAAGAAATGTAAGAAAGTTATATAGTTTAAATATCTAAAAATATTTTAGACAATCATAGTCGATATAATATCAAAAAGACCTCGACCTCATATAACCTCCAGTAATAATTAAGATTTTTTTAACATGCTAATCACATTGAAAATTGAAAATAAAAACCTTTTACTTATCATTTAAAATTTAGTTTTTTGAAATACTAATCACGTTAAAAATTGAAAATAAAAACCTTATACTTATCCTTTAAAATTCATTCGATGGCATATTAATATGTAATACATTATAAATTTATAATGTGATAGAAATTTTTATTTAATAGTTAATATTTAAGAGTACGTAGTGTCAATATTTTATTTAAAACTTTAACTCAATAAATATATATTTTTATAATAGATAATATACAATTTTATTTGATTATATATAAGATAATCTTCAAATATTAAATACGCTTATATTTTTTTTATCTAATTTTAGTAAATAGCATGATATTTTATATTTTATAAAAATATTTAATAACTTATGGGTATTTTAATTATATTTTAGTTATTTCTCTAATTATAATTATTAATTATTAATTATTATTAAGCAACTTAAATATTTAACAAAACATGTAAGAAGTTTTAGAACTAATAGGGAATACAACAAATAATAAGCTAAATTAATAAATAAAATAATATTTACTATTAATATATGAATAAATTAATAAAATGATGAAATTGATTAGTGAGGATAATTGAAAGGTTGTAAACCATAATCTAAATTAAATTTGCATTTAATATAAAACCTCAACTTTAAATAATGTAAATATTTAATACAATATTTAAGTATTTTTCTCAAATTATAATTAATAATTAACACAATTTAAATATTTAACAGAATGTCTAAGAATTTTTATATTTAATAGTGAATACAGCTAATAATAAATTAAATTAATAAACAAAATAATATTTAAATAGAGTAATATAATGATGAAATTGATTAGTGAGGGTAGTAGTTGAAAGGTTGCAACACATAAGTTAAATTAAATTTATATTTAATAAAAAAAATTCTCAAGTTTAGGAATTTAAATATTTAATAGAATGTCTAAGAAGTTTAATATTTAATAGTTAATAAATCTAATAATCACTTAAATTAATTAGTAAAAGATTACTTAACAATAATATTAAAATAGATTAATAAAATGATGAAATTGATTGATTAATGAATGTAATTGAAAGGTTGTAACTTATAAGCTAAATTAAATTTTTAATTAATAACCTAAAGTAACCTTTATATATATATATTAGTTTATGAAATTGAATTTGTATCATTAATTTTTTAAAACTAATAGTCAAATTGTAATTATTATTAACGACAATAAATGCTAAATATAGAACAAACTTTGTGAAATATAAGTTAAATAAATAAATGTGTTATTCTAATATCAAAAAAAATTAGAATAAAGCAATAAATAATATGATTAGAATTCACAAATATGTTTAAACGGTAATTGACCTAACTTCAAATATTATAAACAATACAAATTAAAGTATTTATATTCTGTTTGTTTATTATTATTATTATTATTATTATGATTATTATTATTCAAATGAACAAGGAATCCATAGAAACTAAATAGCAAAACAACAATAATAGTTAATTTTAAGCATCAATGAAAGTAAGAAATAAATAATAACAATAAATACAACACAAATAAAAAATGTTGTGATGGACCGTTAGTTCTCGCTTGAAACAAAAAAGACAGACAAACAAATATAAAATAATACTAAGAAATAAAATGGCTGCTCTAGAACGAAAGAAAACGTAAAAAGGAGGCCTAAATGATAGTGTTAATGAATGCAACATGTATCAATCATATTATGCAACAACAAAAATTGTACATGTAATGATGATCATTCAAGGAACATAAACAATTTTTCCAACGCATCATACAACTTCATCGAAGCTATTGAAATTAAACATTTTTTTTTGAAGAGCAATATTAAAATAAACATTATTTATGGGCTAGCTTTACAAAAAAATTGTTGTCTCAATTGTTTGATTCACCAATTGATCCAAATCTATCCTTCTGCCACTTTGACTACTAATATAGAATGGTAGTTCTTTGTGAAGAATTGTTGTTTTCCTTTTCAGAATTTTTAAGAACCTGAACCCCCCTTTGCTATGCTTTTTCTCTATCAATGTAAACTCTAATTTTCCTCTCTAACTATTCTTGTATCTCTCTCTATGCACTCCGCTTCATCTCCTACAACCCACTCATTCCTTCTGCTCACGTGTATCTTGTTTTTCTTTGTGAAATTATTCGTCAAAATCTCTCCCCCACCATCAATATTGGTCTCCTTTAAATAGTTATTTCCTATTATAACTGACTAAAACTCTATCTTTTCCACTGATAGTCCACTAAACCATGAGTTTATTGGCAATTAAAGGAATAATTTATATTAATATGAAACCCTTTCCCTTTCAATGCATAACTATTGCACTAATAATAATTTCACAGGCTCACTAATTATTTACTATTTTAAAGACAAATTAGATTAATGTGAAACAATAGGGATGGATTATAGAAATAGAGTAGGGATGGTAACGATTAATAAAAGTATAAAATTGTTCAATTTATATTAAATTTCATACCAATATATTAGTCAAGTTTAATTTAGATAATTGTAACAAATACAACATTATCCATTTAAACTTATGAAATACACATTAATAAAACAAATACATACTTTATAAAAAAGAAAAAATATATGATTTAAATATCGAAATAATTGTAATACCTATATGGAAAATTAGGTTACAGGTGAATAGAGTAGTTTTTAATTTACGTTGTTAAATAGTGTCTTTGTGAATAATTGAATAATTCAATTAAATGTATTTATAAAAAAAATAATTGATTTATCAAAAAATAATTGGATTAAATGAAATATATAAATACAAATTTTTTTTTAAGTCATATATCTTCTCATGTATAAATTCATTATCAATTACAATAATTCATTATTTGCTTCAAGTAGATGAAAGGGTGAAACTAATTTTAGAAAATTAAATAGGATAATTTAATTTTTTTTATATTTGATAATAATATTTAATAATTTAAAGTGTAATTTATTTATTTTTCAATTATTTTCCTTAAGTTGTAAATAATAGTTAATATTATGATTAAGAAATTTTAATATTTAATAAAATGTCTAAGAATTTGTATACCTAATAGTTAATACAACCAATAATAAAATAAATTTATCAATATAATAATATTTAATAATAATATCTAAATAGAGTAATAAAGTGATAAAATTGATGTAAGGTAAATGAAAGGTTGTAACTTTTTTTTTTGACTAAGAAAGGTTGTAACTCATGAATAAAAATAATTTTGAATTTAATGCTCAAACTCAAGCTTCCTTTACATATATATATATATATATATATAGATTGGTAATTCAGCTATAGAAAGAGATACCCCTTCCGTTCCATTGTTACATTTGTAAACAAAATTAGTCCCAAAATAAGTGTCATATCAGGTTTTTAATATAATATTAATTATTATTATTTTTCAGTTTTACTTTCAAATTAATAATGAGTACATCACTCTCAAGTCATTATACTCTACTTTATATTTATGACAATTGTTAATACCCAATGGTTATTAAAGCTAATTTTGTAAAATTGTTACACTCTTTTATTCATTTATAGTTTCTCTTTAATGTGCGAAATTTTTTAATATGACACTAATAGGACGGAAGGAGTACCTTTTATCTTATGCATGTTTGACTTGCTATCTTATCTCCATGTTTTCTTCTGAAATTCGGCCTTGTGAATTAGGTAAGTCCCAAAATAGTGTTAATGCCAGACTGCTACCAAATTTCCAAGAACGTTTGTCATTGTTGGTCATTGACCAAAATCCCAATCTGAACTACCAAATTTTAAGAAGGGTTTGGATTGGGCCAAGGTATCCATCCAGACATTTCTCGAAAAAAAGCAGCCCAATTATGAAACTATTTATTTCCATCCCTCAAGTTTTTATTAATAATTCAAATTCAAAATTCTCGTTCTCCACTACTTCCGCTGGATTGGATAAAATTGAGAGAATTAATTTTAGGGAAATATCACCAATAATTTTCGAAATTGTGTTATAATGAATCCCTACTTATTATATATGAAAGCCCAAGCAATGAGTACGAAAGCCCCTTTCAAAAAACACTTAAAATTGACTTTTATCAGTTAAAACCTGCGCATGAATCGATTAATGCAGTGTATGAATCATTTCATGAGTTTTTGCTCATTTTGTGAATTGATTCATCCATTCCATGAATCGATTCATGAGTTTCTATTCATTCTGTGAATCAAAGTAAAAAAAAATCTATGAATCCATTCACAGAGTTAAACTAAAAACTGCACAACTGTGAATGGATTCACATAAGTCATGAATCGATTCATGACAGTTCAAAACCATTTAAAACACTCTGATTCATGCTTTCATGACCCAATTGGCTTTCTCCATGATCATGCAACACAGAACTAAGATGATATGACTTTCAAACATGTTCTATGAGCATCCTAATGATCTACGCAAGCCTAAAGATAAATGAGCATTTTCATATGAATTGATCATGAAAACTTCCTTGCATGATTCTTATGTATCAAATGTTCTAAACTTGATATGCTATGATGATGCATGTGGGATAATATTTCAATTCTCTTACGTCTATCAATCATAAGCGAGCTACAGAGAGATGAGCAATGCTGAAGCTTCTCCTTCAGGAGTTGGGACCGTGGAAAAGGTCCAAGACGATTGGGCAAGAATGAAATTGTCCATAGAGTCCCGGAAGCAAAGACCAAAACCAAATTTCAACTCATTAGGAAAAGAAGCAAAGTCCATATTACACTTGAAGAAGCCCACATGCGATTTAGCCCGCTTTGCTTATTATTATTTTACTAGATTTTTGACCCATGCATTAACAAAATTTGTAAGAATAATTCTACTTTTTTTTATTTGAAAAAATATTTTGTATATCTTAAAAATCAAAAGATTATAAAAAGTTACTGATAAATAAATATTTCTATGAGATTTGATAAATAAAATATTGATAAATAAATATTAAGTTAACACGAACATAATCTTTCTAATTAAGGTAACCCGAGCACAATACACTCGTCCATCACACGTGTACCCGTGTTCATACACGAAAGTGATTTTTAAGTGTATTATTTTATTTTTATGAGATATATTTGTGAAAAAATAATATTTGATAAGCTGGAAGATGGTTGTTACATACATATACTAAAAAAGTTGATAAAGATTGCTACATACGTGTAATTTTTTTTCTAAAAAAAATATTGTAAAAAATTCATTATGAAGTAGTGATGGCTCGTGCTACGCATGGTAAGCAATAAATACATAATACTAATATATTAGAATTAAAATATCAAAAAAGATATTAAAGGAATTTTCAGGAAAAAAATAATAATAACAAAATAAAGTTGTTGCTTATTTTATTTTACGAAATATATTTATACGAAACAAATAACATAATTGATAGATACATATACACTAAAAGTTGAAAATGGTAGTTATACCACATGCATGTAAATTTTTCTTAAAAATGCTATAACAAATTCATTATAAAGTAGTGATGGCTCGTACTCCATATGGTATACAATAAATACCTAAAAATTACATGTTAAAATATTTAAACAAAATATTTATACATAATATTAATAATAATAAATTGTAATGAAAAAACATTAATTTTTTTGTCATGACAATTTTATAAAAATTGGAATGTCATATTTGAAATATAATATTCTAATAAAGCGTAATAAATTAGTTATACCATTTTATGAACATGTGTGAAACACATAAATTATGGATGAAGAGTAAAATTTTGAATTATTTTAAAATATTTGACCCGTGTGTTGCACCGAGAAAACAATGTATTGAAAACAATATGATAAAAGACTTTCGAAATAATTTTATGCGCAAACCTTTTCAGGAAAAGAGGAATTTCAAATCTTATTAAAGATAGATTAGTTAGGATAGTTAGCTCTAATTGAAATTAGTCAGCACCAAAATTTACAATATAACCACCAGTTTCTATTGCCTAAAATATCTAAATGCCAAACAGGAAATAGAAACAACAATTAGAAAATATATACTATTTGGGGCATCTCCATATTTTTATGTTTTTTGGGTGAATGAAATTGAAAATATTATGTTCAAAGACAAAACCCGGGAGGATCATTTTCAAGTAGTTATACATTTCAATAGCGCTATTAAACATAACATTAGAATAGCAGACTTGAGATGATCATAAACACATGTCTTAAGGTTCAGAGCCACTAAAGCTTCAATTACCTCCGCAGAGGGCTCCCATCTCTCTTGATGATTATTATCACATTACCTTTGGCATCATTCAACCCAAAGTAGCAATCTTTAAAAGCATCAAAATATAGCTAAAATTTTTCAACAACAGATACCAATCACACTTAAACCGATACCCATCATATTTAATAGATACCCATATCTTCACAATTGGAAGAAGCAAAACCTCCACGGGATCCTTAAGGTGCTGATTGGTTGGGGTTGAAATGGTGCGAGAGAGTCTTAAAAGAAGAGAGATTAGTAATCTCTCTTGATTGGTTGAGGGTGAATTGAAAAGAGAGAAAAAAAAACATGTGGGTCCCACCACATTTATAATTCTCTGCTAACCATCGAAGAAATTGGAGAGAAGCGCTTTTTTTTTGTTTGTTCCATCTATACCCTATATCTCACAATTATTTAAATCAAACTATTCATATATTAATTTTTTTAGCTTAGGACACTTTTGTCTTTTAAAAAATAATCAATATTTCTCTCTTCTCTATTTCTCTTCTCTTTTTCTTAGTTCAATCAATACCCAAAATCTACCCTATTTCTCATATTTTTCTCTCTTTTCATACTCTCTCTCACCTATTTCTCTTCGGAACCAATCACACCAAAGATACCCATAAAGCAACAGTTTTAGCAGCAGTGGTGACACCATCCTCAGCCTAGTTCAACAATATAAAAATTCAAGATAGACACAGAAAATGTCTATATTCGGCACTACAATAGGCTGTCATTTAAAAGAGAAAGATATAAAAACTGAATTAAAAATTGAAAAGCGAAAGGTGAGCAATTATAAATTTCAGTCTTTTATTGCATGTGGCTTTGACTGGAAGTATATGAAGCACTTAAATCCTTCTGATTCCAGCAGCACCAGATAGTAATAGGCTATGACGATTATAAATTCCATAGTAGATTCTACTCCTCCTTAGTATGCTTTCAATAGATACAAATGGTCCAACAAATCAGAGGACAATCCGAACACCAAGTACCAAGTTTATTTGTTAAATTTTTAAGGGGGAGAACAAATACCTAGAAAATTGCAAAAGATGGAATCTAACATAAAAGTAGAGAAAAAAAACAAAAAATAGAACCAAATTCAACTTCAATTGTTATTCAAACAGTCCACTGAATTGATCAACGAACTCATGATTCCTTGGGTTCTAGAATAGCTTTGTTGTTTTAGAACTTGTTCAACTGTTCTATCACCACAAAGCCAAGATATTACATAATCAATTTTATTGTCTCACTTTTTATAGTGCCACTTTCACTGCTTACCAAGATAGATTGACTAATACCTTCACTCATCATAATTATAAATCAAGACCAATAAAAGCTCACTAATTTGCACCATAAATTGGCAAATATAAAATGTCAAAAAGAATTCAAATAGTACACAAAAATTCTTTATGCATACTAACTTATAAGATACATTAACAACAACAAAACATGTGGGTTAAGCTCACCCAATGGGGTGATAACACCAATATTATATTATTTTTATAAAGATATTAGAATGTGATTTGAATAATTATTGAATATTATCAATTGAAATTCACTCTCTTTTAATCTAAATTGTGCAGAAATGGAAAATTAGGCAATATGGTGGTCAAATACAAATTTGAGCTTGAAATAGGACCAGAATGCTAAGCACATCCTTTGCATAATATAATGAAGCATGTCCATGCTTACCTGAAGTAGCAATTAGCCACGAGCGGGCCTCACGCGCGTCCACACGTTCCCTGGATAACTGGTTGGTATTTTAATCATATCTGGAGCTGTAGATATCGGATTAAGGCGTTCTTGGTGGCGTTGGAAAGCTAAGAGAATTTCCTACAACTTTGTCACAAATTGGATGGATTCTAACATGAAGCACGGCCTCTTCATCACGGAGAACAGCCGTGCTCAACCAAAAATATCAAAAAATCATGTCGGCAAGGTCGGTGACGCGTAAATAGGCTGTAAAGGTAGCACGACCTTGGAGCACGGCCATGCTGAACCCAAATTTTTGCCTATAAAATGAACGCTCAGCAGAACATTTGAAGGTTCCCCAGGATTGATTCTCTCACAATTTTCTTCTTCTCTGTAATCTTCTAGTCTTACTTTATAGTTGTTCTGCTAGTTTTAGTTTTAAATATGTCTTTTGTAAACACGTTATTGCTATCTTCAAGTATGTTTAGTAACTAATCCCATCATTGAGGTGACGGAGGATCTTTTACATTATCTGTGATATCTTTATGATTTATAATATGAGTGTTTAAATCATTTTAATTAAATTATTCCTGGTAATATTACTTTAAAAAGAATTAGCTACTCTTTACACAGTTAATTAATTGTTCAGCGATCGTACCTTAAATTAGTTAACAGAACTCTGGGAATAATTGAATCTGCATGCTCTGCCGGATCAAGGATTGCGTGTTCATTTTCAGTCAGTCATTGAATTGATAAATCTATTGACACTTCATGCTCTTTCTGTTTAATTATTTTGCATGATTAAACTGAGTAATAAATTAGAAAGAAGACTGTTAATATTGCATGATCATTGGGTATTAATAGCTTTTAAATAGGTGATTGGTAATCAGTAAGAATTGTTACTCATGTTATAAATTAATCAAGTACACAGATATAAGTATTAGTGAACTCATTACCTTAGTGCTTTTATTATCTAATTTCTTTCTTAAATATTTTATAATCTCTTTTCTACTTAATTTTTGTACACTCTTTATTTAAAGTTCACCTCGAATCATTTGTCTAAATAACAAATTGATCTAAGCAGAGCAGTAATCATTTCAATTCCCTGTGGAGACGATAATCTTTTATACTATAACTTGACAATATCGTATACTTGCGATTTTGACCGAACAAGTTTTTGGCGCCGTTGCCGGGGAATTGTTAATGATATTGATCGAAATAATCAATTGTTAATTTAGACACTTTTTGTAATTATTTTCCTTTTTCTTATTTTATTTTATTTTTATCTTTTATTTTTTTTCTTTCTTGTCATTTTAATTTTATTATCACCTCCTATATGGATGGTTTTACTCCTATATGGACGGTTAGCTTTTATTTTTATATTTCGTCTCCTGGTTGGAAGACTAGATTTTATTTTGTGTAGCATCTCCTGGTTAGAAGACTAGATTTTCTTACTATTTTATTACTTAAACTTATTATTTAGCGTCTCCTGGTTGGAAGACTAGATTAATTTTTTCTTTCTTTTAATTTTTCTTTTCTTCTCTTTAAAAAAAATAAAATAAAAAAATATGGATTTTGTTTTCGTTTGTGAGTGTTGTGGTATTTTAACAAACACTACAGATGCAAGTCACAAATCCTTAGAGAATAAAATATCAGTTTTAGCTCAATTGATAAAGCAAAGAGAAAGAGAGACCACCTTGCTTAATCAACTAGAGCCTAAAGATGAAATCATCATTTCTGAGGATGATGAGAAGTTAATTGAAGGTACTGAGTTCGACACTTGGTCTCAGACAGAGTCTGACATTCAGGCCATGCTTGACTTTTGGCCTGAGAATGACTCTGACACTTGGCCTAAGATTGAATCTGACACTTAGTTTGAGACTGAGTCTGACATTTGGCCTGACACCGAGTTTGATACTTGGCCTGAGACTCACTCTGAAACTTGGTCTAAGCCAGAGGTTGAACCTGAGCATGACTCACAACCATCCTTAGAAAAGATCAAAGTTCTCGCAGAAGAGAATGATTCTAAGGAAAGCGAGAGAAACCTCCCAGTACTTAATGAAGAGCAAGAGATGGAAGCCCCAATTACTTTGGGACAGATTCTTGTAGTCAATATTGGCGAGACAGTGATGCGTTCGAAATAGCATATAGTTTAGTGTTAGTTTTGCATCGCATCTTAGTCATTTTAGTCATTTTAATCCATGTTATTTATGCATTTGGCTTGATTTGAATAATGCACTTGGTTTTGGTTCAATTGTGCTTAAAGGAAGGTATTTGTCCTAGGAAAAAGGAGAAAAATCACTTGGAATAAGTTGGGGTAATTTGTGCTACAAGTTAATAATGTAATGTTGTCTCAGCCTGACACCTATTCAATATTTTAATCATATCTGGAGTTTTAGGTGTCCAAACGAGATGAAACTGGTGCCATTGGAAAGCTAAGATCCATAGATTCAACTTTCATGAAGACACCTTGAGCTAATTTGGATGTTAAAGAGGTGAAAAATACAAAACAACATAAAGCACGGCCTAGCCGTGTTAGGAAGCACAGCTGTGTTGTGACAGCACCTGAACAGCACGAGAAACAGAATGAAGCACGACCTAACCATGCCTCACACCACGGCCGTGCTACGACAGCACCCTGGACGCAGAATTTTACATTTTTACATGTTTTGGACTTGTTTTTTACTCCTTTTCACCCTAGACTATTAATAGACACTTTAGAGACTTGTCTAGGTTCGAGCTTTGATTTTTGGAGGCACGGTGGAGGATTAGGATCAATCTCTTCGTCTCTTCTCTCTCGATTTCCTGGTTTGAATGTTTATTTATATGGATTCTATTCTATCCATCATGTTAGAGTAGTTTTCCTTGTTTTAGGATTTGGGGCTATGCCTTTTGATGTCTTTTGGATGATTATTTGATACTCTCTCTATTACTTTGAATGCAATTCAATTTCGTTCTTATTGTTATTATTATTTCTTATGAATTCGGTGGCCACTTATTCATATATGTTAGATTTCTAGGGATGAACCGAGAGGTGAACCTTTGTTATCGGAACCATAAGAACGGAACTTAGGATTAAAATTACGAGAGTAATTTTTAGTCCTTCGAGGATAAAACAAGCTATCATATTTCTTAATGGGTTTAATTCGATTTCAATTACCACGAGAGTAGGAATTGTATCGCTTAAGCACGGTTTATGTATCCTGGGAGGGAACTTTTACTAAATTAGGATAGCTTGCCTTCAATTGAATTCATTTGTTAATAAGAGAGTAGCCAATTAGGATTTCAGAGCATCATTGTGGTACCCCCAGTCCTAGAAGTTTTTCCTTATTATTAAAATCATCCATTACATTGTCCTTAATTTATTTTATTTATATTACAATAACAAATTCTATTTCTCGAATTAGTTTAATTAGCGTAAAAGCAGTCTCTGTGGGATCGATATTTTATTACTTGACGACAACTCCGTGCACTTGCGGATTTGAGCCATCAAGTTTTTGGCGCCGTTGCCGGGGACAGTGTCTTATTGCTTTTTAAATTAATTCATGTTAATATAAAAAAAATATTCTATAATTGTTGCTGTGCTACTTACCTTTTCCTTTAGTGTTGTGCATGCGAGGTAAACAAACAGGTGAGCTGTTGTAACGACCCGTTTCCGGAGCGCTACTAAACTATGACAAACTCTAACGCAATGAAGTTTTGTAAAGTGATACTCTTCTTGTCTTTTGGAAATTGTGGTAAAAATTTTTCTTTTTATAAACAATAGTCTTTCGTAAAACACAATCAGAGTATCCACAGCATTTTCGAAACATGACGGAAATCTAAATGTAAAAGACTCTTACAACGAGAATTAGACATACACACACACTCCCAAAAGATAACCAGTTGAAGAGTTTTACATACCAAAAACAGTAAACAAATATGCACAAGTAGGAGTACACCTAAAATATGAAAACCCTGACAAGTGTAGTCATACTTCTGAGGTACTCCCGGCAGTTACCCACGTAGGGGGTTGCTCCAAAAGGTAAACCTCAAGACTTATCTAACAAATATCACAAAAGACTAACAAGTTAGACTGACTGATCACCAACCAAAACTATATACAAGATAATCAGACGTCCTCGATCAACCACTACGCATCACTACCCAAGTCTTCTGACGGGTCCTCCTCAGTCTCCTCCACCAGGTAGTCTGCATCCTCGTCAGTCCACCTACGCGAAAAGTCTCTAACACGCCCCCTGTGCATACATCTCAGCGGAAGTGGGGCTGAACTCCAGACCGAGGAAATTTCCATGTGCAGAAAGTCAACGGTCACCTCCGACGATGTCGTCATCGACGGGATCTCCACCACGTCCATCAGCGTCTGGGTTACCATCATCAATTGAAGGAATCACGGGCAAGGGTCAAATTCTTAAATACACAAATATAATATAACACAGCATAACATAACACACAATTCAGTAAGAATGCACCAATATCTGCAAATGTATCTACATGCCACTGTTTATGATTTCTGAAATTCCCCAATAATACTGAATCTCCATTCCGGCACTATTCAGATCTAAGGTCGTCCTAACGACACTGAATCCCTGTTCCGACACTATTCAGGTCTAGGAACACTCGAATGACACCGAATCCCCATTCCGGCACTATTCAGGTCTGGGATTGTCCCACTACAGGCTACAACGATACTGAATCCCCATTCCAGCACTATCCAGATCGAAGTCACCTTCATGCATGCCAATGCACTTCACCACCTCCAATGACATATCAATGCACATGATATTTCGACATGGCATAATTAAATAAATATTCAATTATCCAATAACAACTCCACAACATATATCTTAACACAATTTAAGCATACATGCAAACACGTCACGTCATCAAATTCAAGCTCACAACAAATTCAGTTTCAGCCACCATTCCACAACCACAACAATTCACATAACAATCATCATCATCACAGATAAGCAGCAAGTCGTCCCTTTGCAACTCGGTGGAGCTAACAAAGAGCTTTTTCGGATCCAAACTTCTTTGTTCTTTCAAAGTCTTCTTCTTGCATAGAATAACGCAACTGTTGTTGCAAAAACCGGCTTTCCAGCTCGATCCACTCTTTAATAAGAAATAAGAAGTAGGGTGTCTGACACCAGAGCGATCACGAAATTTACTCGGGTTTAGCCTAGACAACGGTTCAAGGATTATCTTGTCCTTGGTGACGTTTGGCATCGGGGCCGGGTCCCGCTCCTACTCAGCATCCAAAGCTCTCTAAAGCCTCCACGTGCGCGATACCTGGCCAATGTTTTCCACAACCACTTACGTGAATCCTTAAAAGTTGGACAGGCAGTGAGGGAACCCCCTGAATCCGCCCTCTCGGGGGGGCCCGAACGGGATGCACTTGAGCTACGGGAGAGGGAACGGGACAGGGAGCCCCGCAGGGAAGGGGACCCCCGCGAAGGCGAGGGGAAAGGCCTAGCGGCTTAGCCCGAAAGGGGCGTCCTGAGTTAAAGAAAAGGGAAGGAAACAAGGGAGGCCACACCCCTGCTGCCGCGCTCCCGGGGTGGGGCCGAGCGGTAAGCTGCTTGAGCTACGGGAGAGGGAAACGGACAGGGTCAGGGCGGGGCGCACAAATAAGTGTGGGGGGTTGGGGACAGCAGCCAACCACTTGCAGACAAGCCCACTAAATAATCAGTATAAATAAAATTTTAGGAACTAAAAGTCAAAGGGGTACGAGACCCTCACTTCGAACCCTGAGGTTCTCAGATTTCTTCGCATTTTGACATAAAATAAATATTAAACCTATCCATATCTAAGAGTTGCCCTTACCAAAAGTAAACAGTTCCCGTGTCAAGGCACGCCTCGGTCTTACGCCGCACGAACTCGAATACTCAAATCCTAACACACGGAACAAACTTAGTACAAGCCTAGGGACTTAGTTCTAACTTCTTAGGCTCCCTAAACCCTCTTAGCTCATCAAATAACTTACACTTGAATACCAAATTTTGAAATACATATATATATTTTTAAAAGCATCACATATATTAAAACACACAATTTGAATTACATGTTTTTAAAGAATTACATATGCTCAAAAAAACTAACAACACTTAAAGAATAAAATTCTAAAGACTAAGAATCATTTCTTTTCAAACTTAAAACTTGAGACAACATCATTTATAAAATTCTTTTTCTTCTCAAAATGCTTAATTGAGGCTCTACTTGGTTTTTGGATCTCAAGGGATCCAATTTATCTTATGTGTTTCATGGCCTTTAAAATCAAAACAACTCCAAATTCAATCCAATCACTTCCATAATTTTTGAAACTTATACAACAATCATGTACTACTAAAATAAAAGCTAGGAACACAAAAATACTTTGCCTCTCAAGCTTGAATAGCTCGCGGCCAACACACCTTTTTCCCATAAAAATTTGCAAATCTTTAACTAGTTAAACAACACCATTCAATCAATTTATTCATTCACAAAACAACAAATGATTTCACAAAACATAACTTTAATCAAGTCCAAGTACAATTTACACTTCTTCAAGAATCAAGGGTTTTATAGAAATCCTTTCAATATTTGATTCAAGTCAAAACTAACAACTTCAAGTTCCAATCAACCTCTTTCTAAATTTTTTTCCAAAACCTAACAACAATCCAATGAAATCAATATTAGCCAAAACATCAAAAACTTCTCCCTCAAACCCTCTAGGGGCTCGCGGCCAACACCCAAAAATTAGGAGACAATTTGCAAACTTCCAAAACAATTAAACAACATCAATTCATATGTAATTTCTTTCACAAAACAACAAACTACAACTCAAGAGAAAGTCTAATCCATACCCAAAACTATTTTGAAGTCCCTCAAGAACAAGGGTTTTCAATAAAATTTCCTAACTCTTTTAATTCCACAATTCCAACTATGATACTAACAAATATACTAACTAAAAGCAAGAACCATCAACCAATTAAATAGTTCACAAGGCAACCATCACTAACCCCTCTTTCAAGAATAGGTTCCCATCAAGAACAATACCCAAATAATATTCTAGTTCCAAAACTATCACCCAATACAACAACAACATCATCAAAGAAGCTAAGAACATCAATTAATTACATTGATTCACTTGAGGATCACATCTTCCCTCTTTTTCCCTTAGGATTTGCCTAGGGTTCCAAGAATTTTGGGAATGGAGTGCTCATCTCCTCATTGATCTTGATCAAGCTTATAACAAGACACAAAAACAAGAACCAAAACAAGAACAACTACTACCTTCTCCCTCCTATGTTTCTTGCCATTTTGGGGCTGTTTAGGGGAGATGAAATGTGCTCCCAACCTTGCTTGAATGGAGATGGAGATGGTAGTGAAGAGAAGTAGAAGTTATTGCAAGAAGTTTGGAGGACTAGAAGTGAACAAACTCAAGAAATGAGATGGAGGAATGTTGCCATGGAAGCTCCAAGCTTTCTCTCTCAAGAAATGTTGAAGATGAAGTAAAATGAGGGTGCAGAGTGGGAGGGGGCTGCGTGGGGCTGTTTTAAGGGGAGGGAGAATAAATTTTTTTTTTTCACTTAATAACACTTGGTTAAAAAAAATGGGTTAAGTAAAAGGTAATAAAAAAAAACTAATCACACACTAAGTGACACCTCTCATAAAGTGAAGATTATAATCCCATCAACTAATCTATCCCATCTAATCTTACATCTCTCATGATTACCCTCTAATTCTAGAGTCTAAGGGTTGCTAAAACACGACGTCGAGAAACCGCATTGCCGATAAATTCGCAAAAATTAATTTAACGAGAAATTAATTCATCGCGTGATAATATTTAATTATAAATAATAAAAATCATGTCAAACAAACAGAAATAGTCTCAACAAGTTACGTTTTGATTTTCATCGAAATCGGAGTTCGTTTAGAATTTTATCTGCGGCTAAACTGCCCGGCGATTCGAAACGCGACGAAACTTCGTAAGAATTTTTCGACGATATTCGAACCGTGAATTAATATAAAATATTAATTCTCAAATATACTTTGATCTTGATTTATTTAAATCACTTACTTAGCGAACAAGAAATTGCTTATTATAGCATAAATACGACCAAATTACACTATAATAACGCTAAATAACGTACCGTAAAAATACGGGTGTTACAGCTGTTGTTTGACT
The DNA here is from genome assembly GCA_037113605.1 of Calophaca sinica. Taxonomy (NCBI): domain Eukaryota; kingdom Viridiplantae; phylum Streptophyta; class Magnoliopsida; order Fabales; family Fabaceae; genus Calophaca; species Calophaca sinica. Next base: position 98,841,222 of record CM073736.1, on the reverse strand, counting down.
CTGTAATAGAAAAGAACGCAAAGGCTAATAGGAAGAAGGCAAAGGAAGCAAAACAACAACAAAATTAAACCTCTGCTTCTACTTCTTTCGTTACAACTCAAGTAGTAATGGAGGACGCACCACCACCACCACGCACCTTGGGTGATTTTAGGAGAAGGAACAACCATCAGAGGACAGTCATTGCCTACCAACAGGTGGACGCAAATACTTTTGAGATCAGAACATCTCTGTTGAACACTCTCAAGCAAAACCAATTCGCTGGGGATGAAGTTGAAGACCCAAATCAGCACTTGGTAAATTTCTATGAAATATGTGGCACCTTGAAGCTGGATGGAGTGACAGAGGGGCCCAAGAAACTAAGACTTTTCCTTTCACCCTGCGAGATAGAGCAAGAGATTGGTTGTACACCTTGCCTATAGGAAGCATCACTACTTGGGATGATTTGGAGGATAAATTTATGACCAAATTCTTTCCACCCTCCAAGTTCATCAAAAGAAGAGGTGAAATTTATGGGTTCCAGCAGAGTCAGAGTGAAAATTTGTATGAGGCATGGGAGATATTCAAGCTTCTCCTAAAGAGGTGTCCTGGCCATGGGTACGATGAATTTAATCAGATGCAAATGTTTTGTAATGGGTTGAGGCCAAACACAAGAATGATGTTGGATGCCTCAGCTGGAGGTACAATTAACAACAAGACAGCTGCAGAAGCGAGAACTTTAGTGGAGCAAATGGCTTCAAATGAGCAGTTGTGTCAGAATGATAGAGGCACACAGGGTAGAAGAGGATTCCTTGAACTAGAAACACAAGATGCACTCTTGGCTCAAAATAAATTTGGTCTCTCAACAATTGGAAGCTATCACAAAGGAGCTTAAAGCGCTGAAAATGGGAGCCTCTATTCCCGCTCAGGTGAATCAGTTGAACAGGAACTTGAGATGTGATTTTTGTCAAGGGCCTCATGAAAATAGAGGTTGTGATGCTAAGGGAATTTTGAATGAGCAAGCCAAATACATGGGTAATTTTCAAAAGCAAGGAGGGAATCCTTATTCTAACACCTATAATCCTGGGTGGAAGAATCATCACAACTTCTCTTAGAAATAGCAAGATAACCCATCATCAAGCAACCCTCCACAACCTCAAAAGCAAGAGAAGCCAAATGCATTAGAGGAAGCTCTCACTCAATTCATGAAGATGACTCAATCCAATTTTCAGAACATCCACTCCAACTTTCAGACACATGAGTCTCATTTGAAGAACCAAGAAGCTTCTATCAAAAATCTGGAGAATCAAATTGGGCAACTCTCAAAGCAACTCGCAGAGCAATCCAAAGGTAAGTTTTCTGCTAGCACAGTAGATAATCCTAAGAGTGAAAATTGTAGTGCTATTACTTTGAGAAGTGGTAAGATGATGTCTACAGTTGAGGGGAAGAAAAAGAGCGAAAAAAGTGAGGTGGATGGAGGTGAAAAAGAGAGAATGGAAGTAGAAAAAGAAGTAGAAAGAGAAAAAGACGGAGTTGAAAATGAGAGTAGAGAAAATATTGAAAAAGAAGAAAAAAGAGAAGGTGAGGAAGACATAGTTGTGACTGACAAGCTACAGGTACAAGAGAAGCCCAAAGTGACTCCTCCATATATGAAGCTTCCTTATCCTCATCTGAGCAAGAAGAGCCAGAAAGATGAACAGTTTGCTAAATTCATGGATATCTTAAAGCGCCTACAGATCAACATTCCTTTCGCAGAAGCTCTTGAGCAAATGCCCACATATGCCAAGTTCATGAAGGAATTGCTAACCAAGAAGAGAAGATTTAAAGAAGATGAGACAGTAGCTTTGACAGAAAAGTGCAGTGCCATCATTCAAAGAAATCCCCCTCCAAAGATGAAGGATCCTGGAAGCTTCACAATTCCTTGCACCATTGGGAATTTACACATTGGCAAAGCTCTGTGTGACTTGGGTGCTAGTATCAATTTGATGCCCCTATCCATGTTGAAAAGGTTGGGAGGAGGTGAAGTCAAGCCCACTAGAATGTCACTTCAGTTAGCAGACCGATCAATCAAATACCCTTATGGAATTATGGAAGATGTGTTAGTAAGGGTTGGCAAATTCTTTTTTCAGCAGATTTTATAATCCTTGACATGGAGGAAGACAAAGAGGTCCATCTTCTTCTTGGAAGACCTTTCCTAGCTACAGGAAGAGCCTTGATTGATGTCCAACAAGGTAAATTAATTTTGAGGTTCCAAGATGAGAAGGTGACTTTCAATATGTTTGAGGCTATGAGGCACCCCGATGACACTGAAAAGTGCTCTAGAATTGATATGATTGGGGAGTCGGTTGGAGAATTGCTTAATCAAGACCAACCTTCCGAGCAAGTAATCGGGAATTCCATGGAGGAGATGGATAAAGAGCAAAAAAAAGCCAAGTGCAAAGCTGAGAAGCGTGCTCGTAGGAAGCTACTTCCATCGAGACTCCCTTGGCCTCCGTATGCTAAAGGAAACATTTCTGATACAAAAGGGAAGGCGAAGGGGCCAAGAATCCTTAAGATCTGGAAGGTGAAGGGGAGTACCACTCCCAAATTGGAACCGGGCTGAGCACTTACAAGGGTCAAGCTAGTGACTTTAAATAAGCACTTCTTGGGAGGCAACCCAAGTTTTTAGTGAGTTCTTTTCTTCTCATCCTTGCTTCAACTTAATTCCTTACATTGGGGACAATGTAAGCTTTTAAGCTTGGGGTAAAGGGTTTCACTTTCATTCTTGCATTTAGTCTTACACCTCATTTTAATTTTTGTATTTTGTGTTAGTTTTAATTTTTGCATGCATCATTTTATCCCCCAATTTCTGTTAATGTGTGCCATATAATCATTGTGGAATGTAGAGATTGCTATGATTTGGAACCCAATTATTTTTTCTTGTCATGGGCTTAAAGGTAGTGTTCTTAATGTACATAGGGATAATCTTTTGATAAGTTGATGATTAGCATGTGGCATTCTGATTTGATGTATTTCACTGATTTTAACTTCTAAATGTGAAACCTGAGCTTATATTGGGGCTTGTACTTCATCATGTTCTTATGCCCTTTCTCCTTGTATGAGTGTGTTCCTCTTGATTGTGCTCTTTAGAACTTGACTTGAAATCGTTTCAAAACTTGAAAATTTTTGTCTACACACTTGAAAATGATTAAGGCATTTTAGGCAATTTGTTTCAAGCCTCTGATTTTTGAATGAAAGCTTTCTCTAGTTGCCTCTTTTGAGCCTTTATTGAAATAAATTTTCTTAGTATCCATGCTTTTGTCAAATGTCTATGGTACCCTTTAGAGTATGTTTAAGGGAGCAATTGGATGCTTGATCTTGTTTGAATATTGATGCTTGATCTTGGGATCTCTTCTGTTGTTTAGTTCCTCCCCAATAATTATTGTAAAATTTCAAATGGGGGAGAATAAAATAAAATAAAAAAATAGAACAGAAAAAAAAACAGAAGAGAAGCAAAATAAAAAGGTTTTGAAAGCAAAAAGGGAAAAATGGATTGCTCCACTTATTCTGCTTTAAAAGGGTTGCTTTAATTGATCATTTTGAAAGCCCTTGAATTTCCCTTCCTTGTTTTTATCCCAACCTTACAAGTAAAATCCCATGGCCACATTACAACCTTTTGAAAGACCTTTTGATTTTTGTGTGTTTTCATTAATTATTTGCTGAGATTTGGTTAATAGTCAAGCCTATGGTTGAGCACTTTCATTGATGGATATGAGCGAATTGTCTTAACCTTTAAAACACTTGGAGAGTGATAAGGAGAGTGCCCTTATCAGTGACAGACATGATTTCAGAGAGCCTAAGCTTCTAATTGGACTTGATTTTGATTGTCTCTATTGTGTTTGATAGTCCTTTAGCCTATTACTTGATCTTGCTTCTATCTCGGGTTTCTTATCGGTTGCATCTCGTATTTTCCATGTCGTCTTTGGCCACAGTAATTGCTTGAGAACAAGCAAAATTCTAAGCTTGGGGTAATTTGATGTGTTCGAAATAGCATATAGTTTAGTGTTAGTTTTGCATCGCATCTTAGTCATTTTAGTCATTTTAATCCATGTTATTTATGCATTTGGCTTGATTTGAATAATGCACTTGGTTTTAGTTCAATTGTGCTTAAAGGAAGGTATTTGTCCTAGGAAAAAGGAGAAAAATCACTTGGAATAAGTTGGGGTAATTTGTGCTACAAGTTAATAATGTAATGTTGTCTCAGCCTGACACCTGTTCAATATTTTAATCATATCTGGAGTTTTAGGTGTCCAAACGAGATGAAACTGGTGCCATTGGAAAGTTAAGATCCATAGCTTCAACTTTCATGAAGACACCTTGAGCTAATTCGGACGTTAAAGAGGTGAAAAATACAAAACAACATGAAGCACGGCCTAGCCGTGTTAGGAAGCACGGTCGTGTTGCGACAGCACCTGAACAGCGCGAGAAACAGAATGAAGCATGGCCTAGCCGTGCCTCACGCCACTGATGGGTGCTCTGACACCACTGGGCCTTGAGAATTTTACGTTTTTACATGTTTTGGACTTGTTTTTCACTCCTTTTCATCCTAGACTATTAATAGACACTGTAGAGACTTGTCTAGGGTTCGAACTTTGATTCTTGGAGGCACGGTGGAGGATTAGGATCAATCTCTTCGTCTCTTCTCTCTCGATTTCCTAGTTTGAATGTTTATTTATATGGATTATATTCTATCCATCATGTTAGAGTAGTTTTCCTTGTTTTAGGATTTGGGGCTATGCCTTTTGATATCTTTTGGATGATTATTTGATACTTTCTCTATTACTTTGAATGCAATTCGATTTCGTTCTTATTGTTATTATTATTTCTTATGAATTCGGTGGCCACTTATTCATATATGTTAGATTTCTAGGGATGAACCGAGAGGTGAACCTTTGTTATCGGAACCATAAGAACGGAACTTAGGATTAAAATTACGAGAGTAATTTTTAGTCATTCGAGGATAAAACAAGCTATCATATTTCTTAATGGGTTTAATTCGATTTCAATTACCACGAGAGTAGGAATTGTATCGCTTAAGCACGGTTTCTGTATCCTGAGAGGGAACTTTTACTAAATTAGGATAGATTGCCTTCAATTGAATTCATTTGTTAATAAGAGAGTAGTCAATTAGGATTTCAGAGCATCATTGTGATACCCCCAGTCCTAGAAGTTTTTCCTTATTATTAAAATCATCCATTACATTGTCCTTAATTTATTTTATTTATATTACAATAACAAATTCTATTTCTCGAATTAGTTTAATTAGCGTAAAAGCAGTCTCTGTGGGATCGATATTTTATTACTTGACGACAACTCCGTGCACTTGCGGATTTGAGCCATCAGGCAGCCATTAAGGTTCACAAAGGAAAGGTAACTATTAAATCTGGTAAGGAAGAGGGCATTTCACAATCTTTGAATTTTAACCCATCTCCTTGAATTTCTAGTTACTATATTGACGATGTGGTTGCTGTTAACAATCTTCCTTTAATTTCTTTTGATTTTATTAATAATGTGGATGTTTTTGTTAACAAGTTTGCTGGTTTAAGAATGCATGATCCTTTGAAATACATTACTAACTTGCAGGATCCTAATATGTTGGTGGGGGATGCGAAAGTAAAAATTGCATTACTCCATGATAACCCTCCACCACCGCAAAGAAAGAGGTCAAGCAACTTCAACCACATAGTCAAGTAATGGCGAAGAGGGAATGCGCTAAATGCAAAATTCACTCTTGGAGAACCCGCTGGTTGACCACTTCTAAAGCAATCTGTCAAGCTCAAGACGTTAAATAAAGCGCTTCGCAGGAGGCAACCTGTGTTTATATTATTTCAGTTTATTTTATGTTTACCATTTTATTTTGTCGACAGTTCTATCTTCACTTACTTTATCTTGACAACCTGTCGTTTTGGGAAGAAATTTACCTACTGAACCCCCTCCAGAATATGCTTGTGAAATTTTCTACTGGGGAGTCCATTTCCACTCTTTACTTTTTAGCACTTGATTTTGTTGTTATATCTTTATGTGCTTATGCTGTGATTACTAGCATTGAGGACAATGTTAGAAATAAGTGTAGGGGGAGTTAACCACTTGATTTTTGGTTATTACTGTTTTGAAACAAATTGAAGTTACTAATTTTGGGGCGAAAAACTTGAACTTTTTTTAGACAGTTTTTTATGTTTATTGAGAAGATATAAATTTCTAAAAGCTGAAAATTAAAGATGAGCCGTTGATTGAAAATTTTTCCATGAAATAGCTTCTAAAAGTGAGGATTTGAGCCTGATTTGGGTTCGCGCATTGTTGCAAGATTATCATAACCCTATTCTTCATGAGAGTTGTTTTCATTGAACATTGTGTCCTAGAACTTGACATGTGACCATTCAAAGCGAAACTAACTTTTAGAAATTTTGAGAAATGATTGGGGCATTTAGGATTTGTTTCTAGCTTGCTACACTTTGCGATTAAATTTCACCACTTAGTTGACCACTTTGAGCTCTAAAAAATGAAGTTTTATTCTATACCATCTAATTTGATTGAAAAAAAATAGATTTGGGTACCATTTTAATTTAAAAATGGAGCTGCTTGGTTTTGGTGACAGATATATTCAAATGGCAGAGACTTATTCCTCAAAAAAAAAGATATTTGTAATGAGGAACTCTGATAACAAGGAAAATGTGAAAAAAAGAAAGAAAAGTTTGGTGCTCTGTCTAAAAGTGATTATATATCTAAAAACTCCATTTTTCAAAAGGATAGCTGCTCAAAATTGATTATTTATTATAGCCCTTGAAATATCATTTCTTTGAATTTTCATACCTTAAATTTTCACCCCTGATCTCATTACAACCTTATAAAAGTCCCATTGATTTCAAAAGTTGTCTATAAATTATTAGTCGAGTCTTGGTCTATCGTCAAGCTTATGGTAATGCTTTGTCTATGAAAATGTTGTCTGAATTCTCCTTACCCATTGATACACTTGAGAGATTGAAAGGGAGTGACACATTCTTAGTTGGTCTGATTTCAAAGGTGCTTATTTTTCTAATTATCCAATCAAGTGAAAAATATTTCTCTCAAAGAGATAAAAAGCTGTCTTTCAAAAAATATTTGCTCTGCCCCATTAATTAGTCAACTATCATTGGTAATTACTTTTCTTGAGGACAAGCAAAGCTCAAGTGTGGGGGAATTTGTAACACCAATATTGCATCATTTTTATAAGGATATTAGAATGTGATATCAATTGAAATTCACTTTCTTTTAATCTAAATTGTGCAGAAATGGAAAATTAGGCAATATGGTGGTCAAATACAAATTTGGGCTTGAAATAGGCTTAGAATGCTAAGCACGTCCTTCGCATAATATAATGAAACATGTCTATGCTTACCTGAAGCAGCAATTAGCCACGAGCGGGCCTCACGCGCGTTCACGCGCTCCCGGGATAGTTAGTTGATATTTTAATCATATCTGGAGCTGTAGATATCAGATTAAAGCGTTCTTGGTGGCGTTGGAAAGCTAAGAGAATTTCCTACAACTTTGTCACAAATTGAATGGATTATAACATTAAGCACGACCTTTTCATCATGGAGCACGGCCGTGCTTAAACAAAAATATTAGAAAATCATGTCGTCAAGGTCGGTGACGCGTAAACAGGCTGTAAAGGTAGCACGGCCTTGGAGCACGGCCATGCTGAAGCCGAGCTGAACCCAAATTTTTGCCTATAAAAGGAACGCTCAGCAGAACATTTGAAGGTTCCCCGGGATTGATTCTCTCCCAATTCTCTTCTTCTCTGTAATCTTCTAGTCTTACTTTATAGCTGTTCTGCTACTTTTAGTTTTAAATATATCTTTTGTAAACACGTTGTTGCTATCTTCAAGTATGTTTAGTAACTAATCCCGTCATTGAGGTGACGAGGGATCTTTTACATTATCTATGATATCTTTATGATTTATAATATGAGTGTTTAAATCATTTTGGTTAAATTATTCCTGGTAATATTATTTTAAAAAGAATTAGCTACTCTTTACATAGTTAATTAATTATTCGGCGATCGTACCTTGAATTAATTAACAGAACTCTGGGAATAATTGAATCTGCATGCTCTGCCGGATCAAGGATTGCGTGTTCATTTTCAGTCAGTTATTGAATTGATAAATCTATTGACACTTTATGCTCTTTCTATTTAATTACTTTGCATGATCAAACTGAGTACTAAATTAGAAAGAAGACTGTTAATATTGCATGATCATTGGGTATTAATAGCTTTTAAATAAGTGATTGGTAATCAGTAAGAATTGTTACTCATGTTATAAATTAATCAAGTACACAGATATAAGTATTAGTGAACCCATTACCTTAGTGCTTTTATTATCTAATTCCTTTCTTAAATATTTTATAATCTCTTTTCTACTTAATTTTTATACACTCTTTATTTAAAGTTCACCTCGAATCATTTGTCTAAATAACAAATTGATCTAAGTAGAGCAGTAATCATTTCAATTCCCTGTGGAGACGATAATCTTTTATACTATAACTTGACAAGATCGTATACTTGTGATTTTGACCGAACATGGGGCTCCCTTATACTGCTCCTTGTATATGTCTAGCAAAGACAAAAAGTCAGGATTGAAAATAAAACTGTTTAGAATTAATTAATATTAGCAAGTAGCAGCAGCCACACATTCAATGTAAAGCCAATAAAAGCAATAGGCCTTTAGCAACAGAAGGGCAACAAAGATGTTTCCATCTAATGAAACCTGGAGCTAAAGGAGGAGAAACGACATAACCAAAATTGGAACAGAGATATCAAAACTGATTGTAAAACAAACTCAGAAATACACTACAAAAAAAATTCAAAAAAGAGAGAGAAAATGACACCGCCAAAAACATGCCTTCAATTGTCGCCTTCGTCGCTGCAAGGGAGCCACTGCCGCGTGCGACGCACACGTTCCTCTATCCCTGTGCATCTATGCCAAGAAGAAAGAAACCCTAGAATGCATCCCCAATCCTTCGACTGATGTGATTTCGAAACAGTCTCTGGTCCAGAGCGGGAGCGTCGTCGCCAAAGAAGATATGAAAAATTCGGTTCTGAATAGAGAAGAAAACAACATCCAGAAATCCCCAATATGCTGTCGTCAAAGAAGATATGAAAAAAAAACAATGGAATTTGGATAAACCATCCGAAGGGAGAACAAAACGTGGAAGGAAAAAAAAAAAATACCAACAGAGCTCTGAAGGGAAGGAGAAGAATAACTATCTCAAGAGTGAGGCATTTTAAATAGAGCAAATACAGCCTTAGGGTATGTTTGGTTTATGAAAGAAAAATAGAGGAAAGGAAGAGAAAGGAAAGAAAAGTAAAAGAAGAGAAAAAGAGTAGAAAATGAGATGATTGTTTAGTGGTTTGGTTTGAGAAAAAAAGAAAGGAAAAGTGGAAGGAAAGAAAGATGTATATTTGATAAATGACATAAATACCCCTATATAAAAATAAGATGTATATAATATTTATTTATATTAATATATAAAAATATTATTTTATATATATATAAATACAAATATACGTTTACCTATATTTATTTATATTTTTTGGTAAACTATTTATTTATATTTATTTAAATATATAGATAGAATGGAATTAACGACAGCATCGTACTGTAAACGCACGAAATGTTGTTTTAGCTTCTATAAATTCAGGGCAATTTCGTAATTTCATCTCAAATTGTGACATTTCCCTTCCTTTCTTCCCGTTTTGGGCGAAAGCAAATTTTGGGTAGGACCCATTAAATTTTTTTCTTTCCTTCCCTTTTAATTCTACACCAAACAATGGAACCTTTTTCGAAATACGTGTTTTGAATCCTTTCTTTCACTTTTCTTTTCCCTTCCTCTGTACCAAACGGTACTTAGTGTTAGTCTCTCGCTAATTGAAATTGTGTCTCTTTGAGTTTCCATCCACTGCATCCCAAAACCATAACCAGTGTGTGTCTTGGAATTACACAACTCATTAAATTGAGCCTTAGTATTCTCTGCATAAGTTATTGAAGAAGTCAAAAATTTTATATAAAAAATGAATGAGGAGATATAAATCATTAAAATTTGCGGTTATCAATGACAAAATATTTGTCAAAAAAAAATAGATAGATGAAAAATCGAATGTGAATCGATATTTTATGGCTTTGAAAACAAAAAGATGTAGTAATAACTTTTAGGAAAATGTTAACGTGCGCCCTTAGGACACTGGTTAAAGAAACAAATATAGAAATATTGTGTTGGAAAGTGGTATATTCAATTATTTTGAAGTTTAAAAATTGTTCTTTCCAATACAAAACTTCTATTTTTTGCTTTCTTAACTTGTGTCCTTAATGTACTCGTTAGCGAGACCCTAACTTTTATTATAGTTTTTTGGTAGACATAACTTTTGTTATTATTGTTGGAATTGATGGAATTAATGCATTGAAATACTAACACTTTAAGAAGAATAAATAGAGTGCCTGAATTTGAATTGTATTCTCTGTAAATGCTTTCTTTTTGTTAGTTGACAGAATTGCCCTTCATTTTAGGAGGGAAAAGTTTTGTGTATAGTATACTTCTACTTTTTATAATATGGTCATGCTAACAAGTGCCCTAAGAGCATTATTTAAGGATTCCAAATAAGGTAAATACTTATTGAAAAGCTAAGTTAATATCTTTTTAATGTATTAAATACACAATTTTTCATAAAAACTTACTTCTTTGGGCTTATTAAACAATGCCCTTAGGACGCTCATTAGCATTTTCCTTATAATATAAAGATATATTATATTAAAATTTTGAAAAATATTATTTAATTCATTTTCTATCCGACCTCGATCGAACCCATGAACCTTAAACCCACATCTTATCTGGTTCGATGGCTGGTCCGATTTTGACAATCTTGCTAAAAAGACATGTTTTGAATTTTTTTTAATGAGAACAAACTTGAGTGTTACAAAGCCTAGCTCGACTCGACCTATTCGGACCCGTGTCATCAATAATCTCTCGGCTAAATTGCACTATTTTGCTCAATTTTTTATTTTAGTCCATTTATTTCTAAATTCGGACATTTGGTCCCCATATTTTTAAAATTCTGACACTTGATATATTGTTAAATTGCCACCCAAATTTAGTGACATGGCTCTCATTTAGCTTATGTGGCATCTGATGTGTCATCCATTTCATAAAAAACAGGCCATGTCATAAAATCGATGTCATCAAACAAAAATAAAAACCCCCTAAAATTAAACAAAAATCCCTCAAATTAAACAAAAAAAACCTAAAATTAAACAAAAATCCCTCAAATTAAACAAAAAAACCCCATAAAATCCCCAAATCTGATCTTCTTCCTCCTCGACCCCTTCACCTTCGCCCACCTTATCTTCTTCCTCCTCGACCCCTCCACCTCCTCCCCCATCATCGTCACCGACCCCATCTTCTTCCACCTCATCCTTTCCCATCTCATCGTTCAATTTGATACTTTTTCCTCCTCCGTGAAAAAACCCTTCTTCCTCCGCCCTCACCATCAACTTCCCCTCCATCGATTCTGTGTCCCCCACAACCGGATTCGTCGTCTCTGCCAACATCAACAAAAGCATCGCACTCCTTCTCGCTCTCCCTTTTTTCTTGCTCTTCTTACAGCCACGCCGTCGCCGGTCTCTGCCAGATCCAAGCTCCACAAAATCCCCAAAATTGTGAATCGACAGAGTGCAGCATCATCATGAGGAAGAGAAAGAGGAAGGTTCTGAACCTGAACCTGAAATTGAACTTGAACGTGCTGATTCTTCTTCCATCTTGCTCGCGTCTTCTTTAGGGCTCAACCACATTCAAACGTGCTTCTCCTCTTCGCCTCTTCGCCATTCTTCTTCGACTGGCGCCTCTTCCTTCATGATGAAGGACGTTGTCAGTATCAACAATGTTGCCAAACCTAGATCCAAATCTTCCCATCCAAAAGAGCTAGGTGCACATTCTTATTCACTGAACCAAAAATTGATTTATAAATCTCTCTATCTTGAATTTAATTCTGGAATGAAATTTTGGGTTTCTGAATACCTATCATCGTAGGATTTGGGATTTGTGGGATTTAGGGATTTGTAGGATTTGGATTTGTGGGATTTAGAGATTCTCGAAGCAGAAGAAGAACGACGAAGCAAAATAAGAACAAAGAAGCAGAAACGAAGAACAATGAAGTAGAAGAAGAAACGAAGCAGAAGAAGAACAACAAAGCAAAAGAAGAACAAGAAGCAGAAACCAAGTAGAAGAATTGTTGTTGTTGATGTTGCTGGGTTGATTGTTGTCGTTGATGTTTGTTCACGATTGTTACTGGGTTAATTCAGTTTGTTTTAATTTGTGGGATTTCTTTTTTTTTAATTTGTTTAATTTGTGTGTAAAATACTCTAATCACATGGTTTTATTTTTATTTTTTGACGGGAAGATCACGTGGTTTTATTGACATGGATTATTTTGATGAAATGGATCCTCACCAAATGCCACATCAAATGCCACATTAGGTAAATAGGAACCACGTCACCAAATTTTGGGTGCCAATTTAACATGTATACAAAATGTCAGAATTTTTAAAAATAGGGAGACTAAATGTCCGAATCTAGAATTAGAGGGACTAAAATAAAAAATTGAACAAAACAGGGGGACCAAAATTACAACATAGGATTTGGGATTTGTAGGATTTGAGTTGTGGGATTTAGGGATTCTCGAAGCAGAAGAAGAACGACGAAGCAAAAGAAGAACAAAGAAGCAGAAACGAAGAACAACGAAGCAGAAGAAGAAACGAAGCAGAAGAAGAACAACGAAGCATAAGAAGAACAAAGAAGCAGAAACGAAGCAGAAGAAGAACAAGAAGCAGAAACGAAGCAGAAGAATTGTTGTTGTTGATGTTGCTGGGTTGATTGTTGTTGTTGATGTTTGTTCACAATTGTTGCTAGGTTAATTCAGTTTGTTTTAATTTGTGGGTTTTTTTTTAATTTGTTTAATTTGTGTATAAAATACTCTGATCACATGGTTTTATTTTTATTTTTTTTGACGGGAAGATCACGTGGTTTTATTGACATGGATTATTTTGATGAAATTGATCCTCACCAAATGCCACATCAGATGCCACATTAGGTAAATAGGAACCACATTAGCAAATTTTGGGTGCCAATTTAACATGTGTACTAAATATCAGAATTTTTAAAAATATGAGGATTAAATATCCGAATTTAGAAATAAAAGGACTAAAATAAAAAAATTGAGCAAAATAGAGTGATCAAAATTACAATTTAACCTAACCTCAATAAAAAAAACAAGCATTCAAATCAACAACGTCAACAAGACAACAATCCCAACCCGTGAAAGCAGCCCAAAAAAGGTGATAGTCAAATTTTATTATTATATATTATGTATCAGCAGACAAGTCAAATTGATCATGCCATGCCAGTCCACATCTTTGGAGCTTTCTCTTCTTCTTCCCCCTTCTTCTCACACACCAATCTCACTTTTCGACCATCCTCGTACCTCCTCAAACCTTACACACATTCACCATGTCCTGGTTTAGAAATCTCTCCAAGTGTTACTTATCCGCCACGAAAACCCCTCCCACGCACACTAACACATATCCTTTTCACCTCTTGCCACCTTTCACTCTCCTCTCTCGCTTCTGCAGTTCCACCCCAGCTTCCGGTTCCACCTGTCTGGTTCGGTATGCGGGTCTGGGACCCACGAAGGCCCACGAGAAGCCCCGTGTGGTGGTGCTGGGTTCTGGTTGGGCCGGGTGTAGGCTCATGAAGGGTTTGGACGCTCAAATCTACGACATCGTTTGTGTCTCCCCTCGCAACCATATGGTCTTCACCCCTCTCTTGGCTTCCACCTGTGTTGGAACCCTCGAGTTTAGATCCGTTGCTGAACCCATTGCAAGGATCCAACCCGCTATTTCCAATCAACCCGGTTCTTATTTCTTCCTTGCCAATTGTACCGGCATCAATGCCGATAAGCATGAGGTATGTTGAATTACTTTTTGTTTTGTGGTAGATTTTATTATTTTATTTTATTTTATTTCAAATTAATGTGTTTCTTATATATATATATATATATATATATATATATGTGATTGTGTGACTAGAATTTTGTGTGTGGTACAAAATACTCCTATGTTTAAAGATGGAAATTCATGACATTTATTATCTAGGAAAGAACCTTAGGATGTACTGAAATGAAACTCAGTGGGATTTATTCAGCATTTGAAACCATTAAAAGGCACCTTGCTGTAAATGGATTTGTTGAAATTTTTGTATTTTGATAGGGTCTAAATATGTAGTATCCTTTTTTTTTTTTTCCCTATCTTAACTAGTGAGATAAAGCTTGGTTATTGTTTTATTTGAACTGAAACTTTCCATGCAGTGCCTGGCACAGGAAGCCCCAATGGAAATTCAATTTCGTATCTATTTCTTGCTCTTTCTTCCCCTCCTCTGAACAATGTTAGACTTGTGATTTGTCTTGCTGCAGTCCAACGTTATTCTGTGTGTTGGCTCCATACTGCTCCCTGACAGTTTAGTTAGGATATTGAGAATGTAGTTTTTACTTTTTATATGTATAAACTAATGGTGATCCTTATTTTGTGGAAGTAATGAACTGTTGTGTGCTCCACTTTATGTATCATATTGTGTATAAAACTTCATGTTATAGTTCATATGGAGAAACAGAGAGTGAAACGTCATCTCTTCTCCAGTCTTCTTCAAATGCTCTGGCTCCTTTACACTACAACAGTGGTACCAGAGCTCTTTTGTGATCTTTGAAGGGGGAATAAGCAGTGAGAGACAGAGAAAAAACAAGTTAACCCATAGAAATGGCCTCCACAAACTTGTCTCTTCCTCCTCCTCATGTATTTACCCAACTATTGCCTAAATCAGAGATCATGACAAACAGCTAGCAAAGGAAGGGAAACATTAGTGCTTATATACTCTGCTGTTAGTGACGAAGTTCTCACAAGAATAATGGATTGTGACAGAGCTGAGGAGGCTTGGGACAGATTGAATGAAGAATTTCATGGGAGCCAAAGGACAAGGAGAATGCGAGTTCTAAACCTCGGGAGGGATTTTGAATCACTTAAAATGAAAGATGGTGAAGCCATCAAAGATTTTTCTGGTACGATGATGAAGATTGTCAACCAGATTCATCTCATGGGTGAAGAACTCTCAAATCAAAGAGTGATGGAGAAATGTCCCCCTCCTCTTGGTGGTTGTAGATTATTTATGTTGTTTATTGATGATTGTACAAGGATGTGCTGGATTTACTTCCTAAAAACAAAGTCAGAGGCTGATAAAGTATTTCTAAAATTCAAAGCAATGGCTGAGAACCAATGCGGTTGGTGAGAAGATAAAGGCCTTGAGGAGTGATAATGGGGGTCAATATGCTAATTCACAATTTGAGAAGATATGCAGAGATGCTGGTATTGATCTTCAACTTACCATGCCTTATTCCCCTCAACAAAATTGTGTTTGTGAGAGGCAAAATAGAACTGTAGTTGAGATGACCAGGTGTTTGTTATTGATTTTTTTTTTTTTTTTTTTTTTTTGCCAAAGGCTTACTGGGCAGAAGTTGTAAGTACTGCAGTTTATTTACTAAATAGACTCCTCACTAGAGCTATCAAGCATAAACACCAATAAAAGCATAGTCTGGTATCAAACCTTTAGTTGAACACCTTGGAGTGTTTGGAAGGGTGTTATTTCCTCAAGCAAGAAGCATCAAGGCAGAAACTGGATGATAAAGATGAAATTGGATTTTTTTATTGGCTATAGCAGCCAAGCCCAGGTATATAGAGTTCTGAATGCAAAGACTCAAAAAGTTATAGTATCAAGAGATGTTACTTTTGATGAAAATGCCTATTGGGATTGGGAGAAACAAGGCATGAAATCAGTTGCTAGTCTGAAGCTCCCATTAGACCAAAAAGGAATGTCAAAATTTGCAGATGTTGATTTTGAGTCAAATGAAGAGCAATCTATGAGAGGAGAAAGGTCTCTGTCAGATATACAAAATAGATGCAATATGTCCCTAGTTGATCCTACCACATATGAAGAAGCTGCTGCTACAGTTGAATGGAGAACAACGATGGAAGAGGAGCATGAAATGATCCATAAGCATGGAACTTGGGTTCTTGTGGACAGACCAATTGACAAGAATGTTGTAGTTGTTAAATGGATTCATAGAACCAAATGGAATGCAGATGGTACAGTCAAGAAGCTAAAGGCACGATTGGTAGCCAAAAGATTTACTCAACCGTATGGAGTCGATTCTCATGACACCTTTGCTCCTATGGCAAGTTATGACACTATAAGGATGTTTATTTCTCTTGCTGCACTAAACAATTGGAAAGGCATGCAGTTAGATGCTAAATCCACATTTCTTAATTGAGACTCTTAGAATTTGGACGATGCCTAACTCAATCCAAAAGCTAGCTCTAGAGGTGAAGATTGACCAAGTCTTATAAGGACTTCTTTGGCTATATCTCTATGTAGAAAATATATCTGAATAATATATTATTGACTTAACTTTGCATACACACACTAATGTTATTATATAGACTACGCTAGACTTAACCTAATGGGCCTGAGCAATGGGCCGAATAACTAAACTAGGTTACAGTACAAAAGGTAAATATTTACTATTTACTCTAATTATTTACAATACTCCCCCTCAAGCTGGTGAGTGGATATCAATCATTCCTAGCTTGCAAGTAAGTTGGCGGAATCGTTCTGTAGATAGCCCCTTTGTAAGGACATCTGCCAGTTGGTGTCCAGTAGGAATGTAGGACGTTGTTATCAGTCCACAATCTAGCTTCTCCTTTATAAAGTGTCTGTCTATCTCAATGTGTTTGGTCCTGTCATGTTGTACAGGATTATGAGCAATGCTGATTGCTGATTTATTGT
Source organism: Calophaca sinica (assembly GCA_037113605.1). Lineage (NCBI taxonomy): Eukaryota > Viridiplantae > Streptophyta > Magnoliopsida > Fabales > Fabaceae > Calophaca > Calophaca sinica. The sequence goes on along the minus strand of CM073736.1, from coordinate 98,824,294 downwards.
CACAAAACAACCTCATTGAGCCTTCATAATTCACCTTCAAATCATCAAGTATAATCTTCATCCACAATAGCTCACAAATTCCATGAGCCATTGCTCTGAATTCTGCCTCAATACTTGATTTGGCCACTACATTTTGTTTTTTGCTCCTCCATGTAACAAGATTACCACAAAAGAATGTGCAGTAGCCAGAAGTGGACCTTCTATCACTCACTGAGCCTGCATAATCTGCATCAGTATAGGCTTCCAACGCCGCCTTCCGCCTCTTTTGAACAAGAGACCTCTTCCTGGAGTCGCTTAAGGTATTGCAAAATCCGCCATCGCTGCAAGTGCCTCATCCTAGGATCATGCATAAATCGACCGACCACGCCATCGCATAAGCTAAATCAGGTTTAGTGTGTGCCAAGTAAATTAGCTTCCCACTAATTTCGACATCGAGACTTGTCACAACTCTAGCACTCTCCTCTTGATGCTCATTTTATGATTTTGCTCTATGGGAACACCCGCAGTTTACACCCAAGCTTGCCAGTTTCTTGCAGAAGGTCAAGAACATATTTTCTCTGAGAGATAACAATTCCTTGTTTTGAGTAAGCTACCTCAATCCCAAGGAAATACTTGAGAGTTCCCAGATCTTTCATCTCGAACTCTGCAGATAATTTCTTCTTGAGGAGTTGTCTCTCAACCAAGTCATTCCCTGTAACAATAATATCATCAACATAAACAAGAAGTACTGTTAGTTTTCCTCCCTGTGAATGTTTGAAGAAGAGGGTATGATCTCCTTGACTCTGTTTGTAACCAAGACCCAACATAGCCTTTGTAAATCTTCCAAACTATGCCCGGGGAGACTGTTTTAGCCCATACAAGGCCTTTTTCAATCTACACACCTTATTTATCCCAAGGGTTGGATCAAATCCCGGTGGGATGTCCATATACACTTCCTCCTCTAAATTTCCATACAAGAATGCATTTTTAACATCAAACTGATTAAGTTCCCACCCAAAATGAGCAACAAGAGAGAGTAAGATACGAACAGTGTTCATCTTTGCTACCGGTGCAAATGTCTCCTCATAATCAATGCCATAAGTCTGGGTGTACCCCTTTGCTACTAATCTGGCCTTATATCGATCAAGAGTGCCATCTGATTTGTACTTGACAGTATAAATCCACCTGCAACCAACTGGCTTCTTGCCTCTTGGCTTCTCAACTATCTCCCAAGTTCTATTCTTTTCAAGAGCTTTCATTTCCTCATTCATGGCTTTGATCCAATTTTCATCTTTAAGTGCCTCCTTAATGATGCAGGATTCTTACAGAGTCAATCGCCATAAAAGCCTTATGTCATGGGAAACATGGTAAGATGAAACAAATTGAGAAATAGGGTATTTGGCACAAGACCTTTTCCCTTTTCTCAAGGCAATAGGTAGGTCAACTGAATCAAGATCAAGTGTATCGGGAATAGAAGAATCAGAAGCAAAAAGGTTACTTTCAGTACCTACCTCCGGCTAAGACGGTTGGGGTTGTTTATGGACCAGGTCGGGTTTTCCTATCCTCTGATATGTCAAAGTTGGCTCACTAGCCTTTGTCTTTACTGGTGCTGAAGGTGCTGTTTCCTGCAAAATAGAAGGTAAAGGAGAAACAATAACAGGTGACTCAGAAACAACTGGAGACTCAGGAGGTAGTAACTCAGGAACAGCAACAGGAGACTCAGGGATAGGAGACTCAGAAACAACAGGAGACTCGGGAGGATCAACTGACAAAGATGGTGACTTAAGGTGCCAAGGACCAAGGAGAAGAAACTCGGAATCAGATTCCAAATCATTACTATTCTCCCCCTGAAGCTGAGGACGAGTGAAGAACGGGACATGTTCATGGAAAGTGACATCCATAGAGACAAAGTGTTTACGACTGGAAGGATGGTAACACTTGTATCCCCGTTTATTAGGGGCATAGCCCAAGAAGATGCATCGAACAGCCCGAGAATCCAACTTATTGCGATGCTGCTTGTGGATATGAACAAATGCAACACAGCCGAATATTCGAGACTCTAGACTCTGCATGATAGGAGCAGACGGGTAAAAAGATAACATAGACTGAACAGGACTGAAATTACCTAGAACACGGGATGGAATCCGATTGATGAGATAAGCAGCAGTCAAAACTGCTTCTCCCCAATACGAGTTTGGAACTGATGTTTGGAAGAGAAGGGCACGAGCAACCTCAAGTAAGTGACGGTTTTTTCTTTCTGCAACTCCATTTTGTTGTGGAGTATCAACACACGTTAGTTCATGAAGAATACCATTTTGACTAATAAATGAAGAAAGAGATTGGTTGACATATTCTCGACCATTATCCGACCGTAGTCTTTTAATGCATTTGTCAAATTGAGTTTTTATCATGTGATAAAATTGAATGAACAACTGAGATACTTCAGATTTATCTTTCATTAAGAATAGCCAACTAACGCGAGTACAATCATCAATAAAAGTAACAAACCATCGCGCACCCGAAATATTAGAAACAGGGGCTGGCCCCGAAACATCAGAATGAATAAGATCAAAAGGTTCAACACTTCTATTATAACTAGAAGGAAAAGACACACGTTTGTGTTTGGAAAATTGACAAACATCACACTTAAAAGACTCAACAGACTCTTGTAAAAACAAAGCTGGAAACATAGTTTTAAGTAAGGAAAATGGAGGATGTCTTAGACGCCTATGCTGAAGCCAAACTTGAGAGGAAGTATGGTGAGACTGGACGGAGGAAGACAACACCTTTAGACCATTCTCTTCAGCAGATAGAAAGTATAACCCTCCCTGTTCCTTAGCAACTCCAATCGTCCTCCTCGTGGTAAGATCCTGAAAAGACAATGAGTAGGAGAAAAGGTTACTGTGCAGTTCAGATCCTGAGTAAGTTTGCGAACAGAAATTAAGTTATTTGAGAGTCCAGGAGCATAAAGCACACTTCTCAAATAGAAAGGGGTGTGGAGATTAATATCTCCAAAACCTACAACAGGAGTGTGAGAACCATCTGCAACAGTAATATAGGGAATGCTTGAATGAGGGCTATAAGTGGAAAACAGTTTAGAGTTAAAGGTCATATGGTCAGTAGCACCAGAGTCTAGAATCCATGCATCCTTAGGAATAGTACCAGAGGCAGTAAACGATCGAGAACATAGAACCTTACCAGTCATTGTCAGGGAACTAGAACTAGAAGGCTTACGCAAGGAGTTGAGGAGGCTCTGTAAGCGGTCCAAGTCTTCAGCGCCCAAGGGGGGAGGCGCAGTTGGACCGGATAGAGGAGCAAGTGTGGGAGTAGATGCTACCACATGTGCTTGAGTACTTTTGAGACCTCCAATACGGTTGAGGACATTGTCTTTCCCATGAAGTCTAAAACATCTGTCCTTTGTGTGCCCTGGCTTCTTACAGTGTTCACAGTAGCTGTCCTCCCTCCCAGCTTGGATGATCCTTGTTTGCTTGTCTTGCTGGCAACTAATGCAGATCCTTCAGAAGGTTTGAGACCTAGCATGACACTTCGACGACTCTCTTCACCCTGCACAATATAGAACACTTCATCAAGAGAAGGAAGGTTGTCCTTGTCCAAAATCTGTAGTCGAACAGGGTCATACTCACTGTTCAATCCAGCCAAGAACTCAAAAATCCGATCAGTTTCAATGCAAGTATTCAAAGCAAGCGTGTCATTGGGAGTCTCCATCTTGAGAGTCTGATATTGATCCAACTCAATCCAGAACCCTTTCATAATGGCAAAGTAATCAGAGACAGACATATTTCCCTGTTTAGTATTGAAGATCCTGCTCTTCAAATCAAAGCGGGCAGAGAGATCCTTTTTCTTGGAGTAAGTCTTGCTGAGGCTATCCCAAATTTCCCTGGCAGTAGCAAGAAACATATAATTCCCGCTGATCTCTGGAATCATACTGTTCCACATCCACGACATAATGAGAGAGTCTTCATTGTCCCAAGTAGGGAATCCAGGATCAGTGGCAGGAAGAGGAGTCCCTTCAATATGATTCAATTTGCCACGACCCTTCAGATTCGTGCGCATAAATTGGGCCCAATTGAAGTAGTTCTTCCCATTGAGGCGATAACTGGGATGCAGCGTTGGCAGGGCATTAGAATTCATCAAATTTGACGAGTCCACAAGAGGAGGAGGAAGCGGTGGAGGATTCTGAACAGTTCCGTCCCCTTCCATAACAACAGATCAGACGTAGTAAAACAGGGCAACGAACGAATGAACGCCAAATAACCCACGAAAAATGAAAGTTCTCGGATCGGAGAGTGGACCCCCAAAACGGAAAGAGGAGGTGCCGGGGAAGCTACTGTTGAAAAACGGTGTCGAACGGCGGCCTGGAGGGCGGCGCGTGAGCCACACGCGCCCGTGAGGTGAATGGACACTGGCGGCGCGTGGCGGTGCGTGGGCGGTCGTACGGCGACGCGGTTTGTGGGGCCTGGCTCGGAATTCCTATGTGAGGCTGATGGTGTAGGTGATGAGACCAGATCAGCAGTAAATGATGGTGTTTGGATGCAAACAGTAACACACTTGAAGGTGTTTGGTTTGAATGATGAACAGTAGTGCAAATGTGGGCTGCAAACAGAAGCTGCAATGAAGGCAGCAAGAAAAATCAACCACCACAATGAAGGTGGCGGCTAGGGTTTATGCGGAAGCGAGGCCCTCAAGAACGAGAGCTCGTAATACCATGTAGAAAATATATCTAAATAATATATTATTGACTTAACTTTGAATACACACACTAATGTTATTATATAGACTACGCTAGACTTAACCTAATGGGCCTGAGCAATGGGCCGAATAACTAAACTAGGTTACAGTACAAAAGGTAAATATTTACTATTTACTCTAATTATTTACAATACTCTAGTCATTGTGGGATCCCAATACACCCCCTCACGCTTGGACTAGATATCTGAAGTGTGGACAAATGTGGGTGGTCCAATAATAGATCTCAACACACCCCTTATGCCTAGGAGTGACATCTGGAGTATGGACAAATGTGGGTGGCACAATAACAGATCTAGGATAGACTCTGATACCATCTTAGAATTTTTGGGCTAGGTCTGACTCAACCCCAAATGCTAATTCAAGAGGTGAGGATTGCCTAAGCCTTATAAGGACTACTTGGCAATATCTCTAGTCGATGTGGGATCTCAATAGAGACATCAAGGAAGAAATTTATCTTAAACAACCACTGGGATATATTGTGAAAGGGATGGAAAATAAAGTGTGCTTATTGAAAAAGGCTTTATATGGTCTCAAACAGGCTCCCCAAGCCTTGTAGGAAAAAAATAAACACCTTTCTTCGAAGTTTTGGTTTTAACAAAAGCCATGATGAAGCAACTTTGTATGCTAAGAAGGCCAACATTGAACTGCTCGTCATTTCACTATATGTAGATGATGTTTTATTGACCGGAAGCAATGTAATACTTATGGAAAATTTCAGTTTTAAGATGAAGAATCAATTTGAAATGTTTGATCTTGGCACTCGTTTTCTTGGCATTGAAGTTTTGCAAAGCAGGGCAGGGAATCTTCATATGTCAGGAAAATTACATCAGAAAGGTTCTTGAAAAGTTTGGCATGGAGAATTGCAAGAGTGGTGACACTCTTTTGGCTGCTGATATGAAAATAATGGAAGAGGGTTCTGAAATGTAGTTTTTGTATGTTTTATTTGAACTGAAACTTTCCATGCAGTGCCTGGCACAGGAAGCCCCAATGGAAATTCAATTTCGTATCTATTTCTTGCTCTTTCTCCCCCTCCTCTGAACAATGTTAGACTTGTGATTTGTCTTGCTGCAGTCCAACGTTATTCTGTTTGTTGGCTCCATACTGCTCCCTGACAGTTTAGTTAGGATATTGAGAATGTAGTTTTTGTATGTATAAACTAATGGTGATCCTTATTTTGTGGAAGTAATGAACTGTTGTGTGTTCCACTTTATGTATCATATTTTGTATAAAACTTCATGTTACAATTCGTATGGAGAAACAGAGAGTGAAACATCATCTCTTCTCCGGTTTTATTGTATTGTTCTAGTCTTCTTCAAAGGCTTTGGCTCCTTTACGCTACAACAGTGGTACCAGAGCTCTTTTGTGATCTTTTGAAGGGGAAATAAACAGTGAGAGACTGAGAAAAAACAAGTTAACCCATAGAAATGGCCTCCACAAACTTTTCTCTTCCTCCTACTTGCAAGGGAGAACTATGATCTGTTGGTTGCAAAGATGAAGGGCTATTTTATAGCCTATAGCCTTTGGGAGACAGTGAATGATGGTGCTCAGATGCCACCATTTCCAAATTACCCAACTTTTGCCCAAATCAGAGATCATAATAAAGAACTAGCAAAGGAAGGGATAGCATTAGTGCTTGTACACTTTGCTGTTAGTGATGAAGTTCTCACACGAAAAATGGATTGTGACAAAGCTGAGGAGGCAATTTCATGGGAGTCAAAGAACAAGGAGAATGCGAGTTCTAAACCTCGTGAGGGAGTTTGAATCACTTAAACTGAAAGATAGTGAAACCATCAAAGATTTTTCTGGTATGATGGTGAAGATTGTCAACCAGATTTGTCTCATGGGTGAAATACTCTCAGATCAAAGAGTGATGGAGAAAATGTTGATAAGCCTACTAGAGAGGTTTGAGTCAAAGATTGCCTCTTTTAAGTATTCAAGTGACATTTCTCAAATGTCTTTGTCAAAGTCAGTGAACTCCCTCCAAGCCACAATAAAAAAGGAGACTCTTGAGAATGGAGGATCAAAAAGGAGCTTTTTTTGACTAACCGCAAGTCAAAGGCAAATGCTGTTAGCAAGAAATACAATTATCAGAAGACCAAGAGCAAAAAGGAGGGAGAAGGCAACAGCAATAAGGATGCAAATCAAATAGTGGAAAGTTTCCACCGTGTTCTAATTGCAAAAAGACTTCTGTTGGTACAGAATATTCAGTGCAGAACCAATCTGCAGTTTCCATGGCTAAAAATTCTGTTTTTTCATGGTCATACAAGACATTCGAACAAAATCAACTGACTGACATTCTAACAAAACCATTGCCTAGGACTAAGTTTTTGTAGCTAAGAAAGTAGATGGGGTTATGCAGCAAGCCAAATCAGGAGGATTGCTAGACTTGTAATTTGCCTTGCTGCAGTCCAAAGTTATTTTTCTTGTTGACTCCAAATTGCTCCTTGACAGTTTATTTAGTTAGGAATTAGGATAGTTTAAGAAGTGGGTTTTTTATGTATAAACTGATGGTGATCCATATTTAGTGCAAGTAATGTACTGTTGTGTGTTCTACTTTATGTATCTTGTTTTGTATAAAGCTTCATGTTACAATTTGTATGAAAAAACAGTGTGTGAAGCGTCATCTCTTTTCTGGTTTTTATTGTACTGTTCTATTCTTCTTCTTCAAAGGCTCTTGCTCCTTTAGATTACAACGAACAAACGGGTGTGATGCTAGTATTAACTGAAATATTGGTACTCACAATGTGGCTTAATATGGGAGAATCTGGCACATGGTTTTGAAGGTGCAATGTGAGACTGTTACTGAAGGAACTCAGACACTAGATCCTTGGAAGTTTACAATCTCCTATGATAAGTTGGTAATTGCATTAGGAGCACAACCCACCACTTTTGGAATTCATGGAGTTCATGAACATGCGATTTTTCTTCGTGAAGTTTACCATGCACAGGAAATTCGTCGGAAGTTGCTCCTGAATTTGATGATGTCTGATGTTCCAGGTTTGCAATAATTTTCCTATGTTTGTTAATATGACTTCATTTGAAAAAAAAAAAAAGGGTTGTTTGTTATACATTACCTTTACCTCTGTAATATGTATTTGATTTGGATGCAGGGATCACGGAAGAGGAAAAAAAAAGGTTGTTACACTGTGTTGTTGTGGGAGGTGGTCCCACTGGAGTTGAATTTAGCGGTGAACTTAGTGATTTTATCATGAGAGATGTCCGTCAGAGATATGCTCATGTGAAGGACTATATCCATGTTACTTTGATTGAGGTATGCTTAGTAGTATTACATATGTGATGCAATTAAATAGACTGTACATATGCTATGGCAACAATCGTCTTGCTCTTGCCATTGTGTATCTTCACTATCAGCAATTATTGCTAAAGACTTCCTAGAAGCCAATTTTGTTATAACAATGATCTTTCTCCATGCCAAAAATGTCTTTCAAGGTAATTTGTGTTGTTAACCAATTTATTCATCCCTCTTTAGGCCAATGAGATATTGTCTTCCTTTGATGACCGACTCAGGCACTATGCCACCAAGCAGTTGACAAAGGTCAGTTTTATGTTGCAAGAGTTTCTTCACTGTTTGTTCAATATTTTCTTGTTGATTTTGAACTTCTGAATATTATATGATAAAGTTTCTTTACTGTTTGTTCAATATGTTCCTCATGTTCAAATTTCTCAGTCAGGAGTCCGACTTGTTCGTGGCATTGTGAAAGATGTTGAAGAAAAGAAGATTATACTTAATGATGGTACTGAGGTTCCATATGGGTTGTTGGTATGGTCTACTGGAGTTGGTCCATCGCCTATTATTCACTCATTGGATCTCCCTAAATCTCCCGGTGGAAGGTTATTCTTGTTACTTGCATTTATTTTCTTTCCATTGACAACCATTGCAAATTAACAATTGGAAGCTGATTTCTGTATAGATATAGTTTTATGATCTGTATTATCAGGAAAACAGGATCGCATTAGTCCAAAGATATTATGTTTTTAACACTATATGTGTGTTGTATTTATGTACAAAAAGACTATGTTTAGTATAAATAAAAAATAATCTTAAGTTAAAGAATTACTTTTCATAAGACACATTTCTAATTCCATCATTGGATTGAAAGTTTACTTCATTCATGTCATGCTCATAAAGTTTCATAAAAATTCGATATTTTTTTTTTGTGACGTAGTTTTCAAATATAACAAAATAATAATTTGATTATGTACTCATTTTATTTGAATTTTCCAAAATTTTGTATGAAAATCAATGTGTAGAAAGCTCATAACTCAATGGTTGGATTTAGTAATCGTTTTCTGGAATCAAGGCTGACATTGGTTTCAATTGACCTCCATCCATATGCATGTGTAGAGTTCTGTTTTACTCTCATACTCATTTATGCGCCATAAGTTTCTCTTTGCTGTATCAAGTTTCTGATTTATGTGTATTCCTTCTTTCGTCCCCATGTTTCTTTTATTGCATGGTAACATCCTAAAGCAAATTCTGAAAGTTTTCTCTTCACAGGATTGGCATTGATGAATGGCTTCGTGTTCCTTCTGTACAGGATATCTTCTCAATTGGTGATTGCAGTGGATTTGTTGAAAGTACCGGAAAACCAACACTTCCGGCTCTAGCCCAAGTAACTTACATTAGTTTATCCTACATGCACTTTCATTTCTTGAATTCCGGCAATTCAAAGTTTTGGTTTTAGTTTAACACTCTAAGGACTTAGTCTCTAAACACATTCTATTATGAATGTGTTACTTCAATACTTGGTATACTTGGCAGTGGTTCATGTGTTGTATGTTTCTCCTTTGCCTGAAAGCTTATTCATGTCGAATTAATGCATTGCCATTTGAATTCCACAGGTAGCAGAGAGGCAAGGTAAATACTTAGCGGGCTTGTTAAACAAAATTGGTAAAGCTAACGGAGGCCGAGCAAACAGCATGAAAGACATGGACTTGGGGGATCAGTTTGTTTACAAGCACCTTGGAAGCATGGCAACTGTTGGCAGTTACAAGGCTCTAGTGGACCTCAGACAGAACAAAGTGATTTTTTTATCATTCCTTAACCTTTTGCTGATACTTTTGAAACACAGTTTGATTCACTCACTAATCTCCTACAGGAAGCAAAAGGGTTGGCTCTGGCGGGTTTTATCAGTTGGTTTATTTGGCGCTCAGCGTATCTAACTCGTGTCATTAGCTGGAGGAACAGATTTTATGTAGCTATTAACTGGGCTACAACTTTTGTTTTTGGCCGTGATATAAGCAGAATATGAAAATTTTCAAGGTAAATACTGAATTTCAGTATGGTTAGGAATTGTTCCCAATAACTTACATCTTTCATGTTCTATGTAATTTTATTAGCTTAGAAATGTTAAAGGGCCTTCTTATGATACTTTGCTTTATTGGTTTGCATTGCAGGTTATTATTAAAACAATAAGGGGATTATGAGTTGTATTTAGTTGGTCATTGTGGAGAACATAGCTCAAAAGCCAGTAATTCTCATTAGATGAATTTCATTTCGCTGAATAACAAGGGACTACTAGTTCATGATATTTGCTACATGTTCAATGTGGTAGAAAAGGTGTAACTTGAAAGGAGATTACTTGAGAGATGGCTTGAAGGGGAAGACAATAAAATATGGTAGTCTTTGGTCTGCTATTATAATCCATAGTGTATACGTGTCATGATTCAATTTGCGGCATCTCGTATATCAGTTATTGAGCACCAACAAACAAATTTTCATGTTTATATAAATGTTCACCAATTGTATGATCACAATAATAATATATTCTGTCAACAGGTTCTTTGGGAGGAAAAATTTGTCGTCTGTCATTTTTGCAACTAGTACGAGTCTCATTGCAACTGTCGTTGATACGAGTGAAATCAGAATCAATTTTAAGGGGTGTTTAGAATAGTTTATTTATATTTATAATTTATTACATGGCATAAATATTTTTGTAAATGTTTAAAAAAATTTATAAAAATAACTCATGATGTTGATAAACTTTTCAAAATAGCTTATATAAAGAGAATACCGAGTCCCCTCTTTGGTTAACGAAGTTCATTTATCTGGTTAATGCAGTTCATTATCTGGTTAATGATAAATATTTTTTTAAACAGCTAAAAAAAATCTAAAAAAAATAAAAAAAAAATTGAAAAAAAAAATACTGTGTCCGTACTGTACGGACTGTATGTCCATATAGTACGGACTGTGTGTCCAAAATTGTGTCCTTTTTTGTGTTCAAATAACGGGACCCTTTTTAAAATGCATATCAAATCCCCTGTTTAATCTAAGACAAAGGACCACGTATGAATTCCATTATTTACCCCATCCTAACTTTTCGACACATCAGCAAAAATTGGGGTAAAAATGTCAACTTAAACATTTCAAAATTCAGTCTTCTTTTCCCTTAATTTAGCCCGCGAAATCAGAAGCAGCCCACTACTCTGCTCTGCTTTCTTCTGCTTTCTACTATTCCTATTGACAGACACAAGTAAGATGTTATAGACTTATAGACTAAGATGAAAAGACATAAACTCCAATATATCTCCCGTGACAGTACTCCCATCTCCTCTCAAGTCTTCTCTCCTTTCTCTTCTCAACAAATTGCAGACATTTGCAGCTGAGTTTGGAGAACAACAGCAAAAGTTGCAGCTGTACGTTGGACTTCCATCTCCTCCCCTTTACATTCCGGTTTAGAAAAATTTCCCTGTTTCATAGGGGGTTGCATTTTACATTCCTGGTTTGTTTAGTTGCATTTAGAGGTCTCATTAGAGAAAATGACATCTTTAATTTCTCTAGGAAAAATTTCCCTGCTTCATAGGGGGTTGCATTTCTTTGTTGGTGCTCATATTTTGATTCAAAGAAACTAAGAAATCTGGATAGTGTAGATAAATCACTGTTTTATAAATGGTTTTGGGCTTTTCTTAGTTTTAGGCTCACTATAATGCGTTGTCACAACACTTGCTGGGACACCCTCCTTGCCAGTAATAGCTATCGCTGTGTTTTCATCCATGACAGTTACTGTCACAACACTTGCAGCACAAGAACAACAAAGTTTGTGGCTAAAGGCTGACTATCATATTCTTTATTGTTGCTCATATTTTCTTTCAAATAGAATCAAAAATCTGGTTATTGTGCTTCATTCAGTGTTTTGGTGTATTCTTCATGTGTTTTATGCCATTTGTTTCATGGTTTTTGGGCTTCATAAATACCTCATTTGTATGACACATTAAACATTTGACATATCTTTCTCTCATAAAGATGTCATTTTTCAAGTGTAGGGAGACATCTGCTTCTTATAAAGATGTCATTTTTATGATACTTTATGAATCTGATATAGTCCAAAACTGTAACTGAAATGCTAACATATTTTTCTGCACATTTTAGGACAATGGCTCGTCTTTTCGACAATGTCAAAGACATAAATGACTCAAAAGGTTTATGGAAAATTGCCATTAGAGTTGCTGATTTGTGGAGTGTTGTTAATAAGTCAAATCAAGAACATCTTGAAATGGTTTTCATGGATGCCAAGGTATACTTATATAGAATGTTGACTCTTATTTGTCTATTTATTGAAAAATGTTGTTCATCTGTTCAAGGTACAGATTTCTTCTCGGTTATTATCTTTTCTCTTTACTTTCAACAGGGTGATAGGATTCAAGTGGTTGTCCCAAAGGAAGATGTGGGGACAATAAAGACAAAATTGTTACAACAAAGTACCTATATATTGCAGAATGTGAATGTATTTCCAAATGATTTTCAATTTAAAGTGGCAGACCATCCCTACAAATTGGTAATCAATGCTGGTGCAATAATTAAACAGAAGCATATTTCAGATATTCCTCCCACTGGATTCCAGTTTAAAGATTTTAATGACATACTTAATGGAAATTTTCAGGCTGATTTATTCGTAGGTAACATTTATGAGAGAGCATACACTGTTACATATTCCATATCTTAAGTTTTGTAACACATGTAACCATAATGACAAAAATTTGTTCTAATGCAGACATTATTGGTGTTGTACATAAAATGGGTTATTCTCAGCCTATGGGTTCTTCTCAGCCTGATGCACAACCAAAGAAAGCTGCTTTTACCATCAGAGATGCTAGGTAACATGGTTTAATGTATCGATTCCAACAATTTAATCCATATCATTATAATTTTGCATTACTTTCTTATGTTTTCACTTCATCAAATGCATTCTTATGTTTTGCCTTAATGAGATTACAGTGGCAAGGAGATCAATTGTACACTTTGGGATGATTATGCAACAAAATTACTCAGTTATCTTAATGGAAGAACCAATTATCAAGACACTATTATTATACTCACACATGCAAAGATCAAGCCAGCACAAGGTGTATAAAAAGTGATAATCAATCACAACAGTTATTAATCTTTTCTGGATGTTCATACCTTATTGAAAATACCTGTGTTTAATCTATGTCAGGAAAATTTCCAGTATCTATCTCAAACTACTGGGTTGGTTCAAAGCTATTAATCAATGAAGATATTGTAGAAGTACATGACTTCAAAAAAAGGTAGACTGTATTTTGTACTTTTTTTAAATACATCCATGTGCTTCAGTTTTTGATTTGCTTTGCAATATAGTTAGACTGTATTGAGATAACTTTTAATTATTTTCTACTGATTTTGCTTTTCCACTATTAATGTAGCTTACCATCGAATGAGTCACATGAACAATCAAGCCAAATGCTCAGCCAATTCAGTGGATCCTCTCAATTTTCAGACTCAGAAAGGTTTATGTATAATGCACAAGTGAAGAGTATTGCACAAATTAATACTCTGCAAGAGGTATGTCAATGGTGAAATCAGTAGTTTGAGTTTCGTAATATTGGTAATCGCTTCATGATTTTGATGTCAGCAGGACACAACTTGTGTGACTTTTGGAATAACTGGGAAATTTATTGTTTCGAAGAATGGTTGGAGTTATGAAGGATGCACTTCTTGCACTAGAAAGGCTACAAAAATGGATGTTGGGTACAAATGTGCTTCTGGGCATTATTCAGAAAACCCAGTACCAAGGTAATTATATCTATTAATTTTGCCTTAAATCATTGATTACACACACTACATAACTTTCAGGTTAAATATTTGGTGTGAATCCTTTTTCCCAATTACATTGACAGATATAAATTGGAGATAAGTGTTTATCATAACAAAGATAATTACAAATTCATTTTTTGGGACACTGATTGTGCTAAAATATATGGGAAGTCTGCTCTTGAACTTATGACAAAGATGTTTGAGGTACTTATTTACATACAACTTTGTTAGGTTGGCATCTATTTAGGGTCCATGGTTCCCCAATGTACATACTTATATAATGTCGACCCTTTTGTCTGTTATCTATTTCTTATAGGATGGGGAGGATGATAAAAGAGCTTATCCACTTGAGCTTGACGAAATCTTAGCAAGAACTTTAGCGATGAGGGTGAAGGTCCAGGCAACTTACAAGCAGGCCTCTGTTATTAAGGTGGAGGATGATCCAAAAACAATCCAAACAATAATGGAGCAACTACAAACTGAAGAGGTATTATATCAACTTGTGTTCACTTATTATAGCTTCACTTATTATAACTCTTAACCCTTGGCTCTTTAATGGATTCAGCATACATCAAAAGTTGAAAAAGACAAGTCTGATGTTAATGAAGATGTTCAGTTTCACACTGTAAGATTGAAATTTTATTAACTTCACATTTAGATAGCTTATAATACCAAGTTACATCAAAGCCTGATTTTTTGGAACTTGATTAACATTTTTTTTTCACATTACAGCAGTCTTTGTTTGCAACAGCAGAACATGACCCAGAGCTCCTGGCTTCTATGACTCCAGCCAAGAGAATCTCATCTGAAGTCCAATATGATGGAATGCTGAATGCAGAATTGGAAAATGCACAGCTATCCTCCACAAAGATAACTAAGCAATTCAAAATTGAGTGAAAGTGCTAGGATTCAAGTTTTATGTCAAGTGCTTATGTAACTCTTTTGTATTCCTCCTGTACTCTGTCTTATTTTGAAACCTTTGCTACTCTATCTAGGAGCTGAAATAATGTCACATAAAGTATGATCATGTATCATGCTTTTTAATATGTTTTGTAACAAGATGGATGAAGTTAAGAGGTTTAAATACATATTCTGTGAAACTGCGTACATGCTCTATGGTTAAGGGTATTGGCTTCTAAGACAATATTTGCTTGTGCCTTTTTGCAAGAAGAAGAGGGGAAAAAAGACCATACCAATTATATTAAATTGTGATTATGAACTGTTCTATAACATGTAAATGCTACTCTATGAAGATGCTGCTGCAATGTCACTGAAATTAGTATCATGTATCATATTTACTTTTGAATATGTTTTGAAAATTTTAGAGGTTTTGAATCATTGTGGTTGGTACTTGAAATATTGATCCATTATGCAGGGTTGTATGCTTTATACTCTTGACACACACTATCGAATTGATTGAAACCATAGGGAGGTAAATGAACAAGCATCATTGCCAAAATGATATTGTTGCAGTTCTTTACCCAAAATAAGCAACTTAGTATAATGAAAAGTCAAATTGAGTTGAACAGAGGCTTTTATGTAAGAATAATCATTTGTTTTAAACTGAGGTAATTAGAATTTTATGCTTATTGAGATTAAAATTGATATCTCAGCTATATACTTTAATTTGGTATGACTAGCAAGACAAAGTGAGTAGAATGGTGCCCTTCAATTTACTGTGAATCATAATTACATGTTATTGGCTACATGATCCTATTTTATAGGATGATCCTGGTGTCTATGAAAAAAGTTAAAGAAAGAAAACAAAATGAAAGAAAAAAACAAATTAAAGTGAGCAAGTAAGGAGATTAGATTACATATATAAATATAATGAATAAAAACAAGGAACCGGTTATGTTTAAGTGAAGAGGTTTCAAAATAGTACCCTTACAAAAGGAATAGGTTATTTATAAGTGGAAAACAAGGAACAAGGTTGTTCAGACATCGCAAGGATGTCCAAAGAAAATACACATCCACCAAGATGCCAAGTGAAAAGGTTATGTATAAGTCATAAACTCTATAAACCAGCTTATGTCCCATTACCTTCGGAGTTCAACTATTATTCAATATAATTCAACCAAAAATAGTGGATAAAAATACGATTGGAAGTGCAAGAAATTGCAAGAAATATGCAGCAGAGGTCACTCTCACATTGGAAATGCAGAAAAGTCAATAAGATATTGATCAAAAGTTGTGCAAGTAAAGATCCTGACAAAAAGCGAAAATATAGCCATTGATCATAATATTTTATTAAATTAGTACACCTAATCTAAAAGACTAGGAACCAATAGAACAGTTCCCAACACCTACCAACTAACCAAATTGGTCAAACTTCACCTTTCCAAAGAAAACAAACTGAGAAGGTAACCACTTCAGCTCATCTTCTACTATTCATCTTTGAAAACCTATACTTCACTAGACCAAGTGCAGAAACTGCCTCCAGTTTACTGCAGAGCAAGTGCAGAAAATTTTTTATGAACCTGTTTACTGCCTCGAGTTCAATAACATAGCAAGTGCAGAAAATTAGCTCACAATAACCACTGTATACATATAAAGCTTTCTGCTTCAAAATGATAGATTACATTTGCTGGTAAGAGGTTTTTGCCAATGACTTGACAAATAATAATTAGACCAAAAACTTAAAGGTTCATTCAAGATGAATACTCAGATTTGATTTACAAAGGATAGTTTCCCTGCCTACATTAAACATGAGCTGTTTTTTGTGACATGTTATCTGATATTTGGTGGCATTCTTGCTTTTTATAGCTATTTTATAAATGAAAGGCAAAACCTTTACTGGGGAAGACAATAGTAGCAAATGTTGGTGCAAAAAAAGAGAAGTATACCCGTCATTGTAAGCTGTTTTCAAGGCAAGGAAGGTTAATCTCACTGGCAAGTGGTTTTCTTCTTATTCTGTTATTCAATATATGCTCATGTTTTCATCTCTGTAATCTAATGGCAACACTAAATTAATATGATACTGCAGACTGCAAAATAGATAAATGCTCTATAATTATTCATCAGATGTTCACGTTTTCATCCTCTGTGTTTAAAAACATATTCTGTCAAACTGCAAAATAGATACATCCTCTATGGTTTAGGCCATTAGCTTCTAACTTGACCATCTTTGCTTGCTTCCTTCTGCAAAAAAAAAAAAGAAGAAAAAGACTATACAAATTTTATTAAATTTTGATAATGAACTGTTCTATAACATGAAGATGCTAGCTTTAATTTACAGCGGATTGGCTTCTATGTTGACAATCTTTGCTTGCTTTCTTATGAAGTAACAACAAATAGACTATACCAATTTTAGTCAATTGTGATAATAAACTCTTCGTTAATATGGATAGGGAATAAGAGAAATAAATGGATGACAAAGCAAAAGCACATTTGAAAAGGAAAGCCGTGATGAGAGAAAAATGTCCAAATAGAGCCAGAAGCATGCAGTGTGATAATTCTAGAAGTCAGAATCAACAATTGCCTCCACAAGCAAAATCAATTAATATGACACCTTTGTCTGATATAACTTCTAGAATTATCAATCAGGAGAACCAAAATAGTTCTCAGTCCAGAAACTTCTTCAGCTCTAACTCTAGCTTATATACACAACCAAGTCCTAACCAGCAACCAAGACATAGAAAACGAAGAGCCATTGGGATTCATTCGATCAGCCTCAATCTAATGAGACAGTTTTCAGACAGAATGATAGTGTAGCATCATCCTTATCAAACCGTAATGTATTCATTGAGACTACAGAAGATGCTTCTAGACCACATACAAGTGTGGAAAGTCAAAACCCATATGATGAAGTGCAGGATGAGGAAACTGAACCTGATTCTGATAATCACCATTCTAAAGGTACCATTAACAAATTCTTTTTGTTTTCTTTTCAAAGCTTAACAACTTTCTTATTCAATGATCTGTTTCTTTATCCACCATCACTTTTATGAACATTACTTTTCTGTGTTAATAAAGGACTGTCTTCCGATAGCAATGAAAGTTCAGAGGGCGAACATGAAACAAACCATACCAATACCACTGAGTCTGTTGACCTATGTCAAGGTAGTCTACACAGTGTTATAATAAGATATATAATGACACTTCTGTGATAATGAGTAACACTTTGCTTTGCTTTATAGGATATTCTGATATTGGTGATCCATACATTGAATGTATATATTGTCATGCATATATGTGGTACCAAGAAAGAATAGACAAATATAGACACAGCGCAAATCCTAAATATCAACTTTGTTGTGGCCGCGGAAAGATTCAACTACCACTATTAAGGGCATCGCCTGCAGTGCTTCAACATCTTTTTTTTGACAATAATTCAGCAGATAGCAAAAATTTTCAGCAGCACATAAGAGTCTATAATACGATGTTTGCTTTTACATCGCCAGGGGCAAAACTTGATTATGACATTAACAACGGTAGAGGACCACCAAATATCATAATACAAGGTCAAACATGCCACAGAATTGGCAGTCTTTTGCCTAGGCCTGGTCGTCCTCCAATGTTTGCGCAACTTTACATTTATGATTCTGAAAATGAAATACAAAATAGGATTCAGGTATGTAAATACTAATTCTTTTGCTGCTTAAATTAATAGCAAAATATGACATGCTAAATATGCACACAGGGTTTTGTCACTAAATATATGATTATTATTTGTACTGTCATTTGTTTTATAGGAACAACAGTAACATTGACTCACAAATTGTGCTTGCACTCTCAGCTATGCTGGATCAATATAATTCACATGCAAAATCTTTTAGGATGGCAAGGGAAAGATTAAGACAAGGACATGTGCATGATCTGAAACTGAAATTGATTTCTGAGAGATCAACTGATGGTAGAATATATAATCTACCTACAGTTTCAGAAGTAGCTGCACTTATTGTTGGAGATGTTGACACTGCATCAAAAAGAGATATAATACTGCAGGCGCAAGATGGTGGACTTCAAAGAATAGATGAGATGCATACGAGTTATCTAGGGTACCAATATCCTCTTATATTTCCTTATGGTGAGGATGGCTACAGACATGATGTATGCTATAGAGATAGAGGAGGTTCTCAGAGCAGCAAAAGAAATAGAGTTACTATCAGAGATTGGCTTAGTTTTAGACTTCAATCTAGAAAAGATGAGGCACAGACTTTGTTGCGATCAAGAAGACTTTTTCAACAGTTTTTAGTTGATGGTTATTCTATGATGGAGTCCGAAAGGCTATCATTTATCAGAAGGAACCAATCAAAGCTACGAGTTGATAAATATCGTAGTTTGAATGATTCAGAACACAATGTTCAAACGCAAGGATCAACTATAGGAAAAAGAGTTGTACTACCTTCGACATATGTTGGAAGTCGTAGATACATGGACCAATTGTATTTTGATGGAATGGCGATTTGTAGTGCCGTTGGATTTCCTGATCTATTTGTAACATTTACATGCAATCCCAATTGGCCAGAAATTCAGAGGTTGCTTGCTCCCATGCATTTAAAACCACATGATCGTCCTGATATACTCTCAAGGGTATTTAAAATAAAATTTGATGAATTGTTGACAGATTTGACGAAGAAACATATTTTGGGAAAGGTGTTGGCATGTGAGTTCTATATTCATGATCCACACAAATATATGAACACACTTTCTTAGTCAGAATTGAATATATGTTTATACTAACCAAAATTTGTCAATTTTTTTCCAGACTTATATACAATTGAGTTTCAAAAAAGAGGGTTGCCGCATGCACACATACTTATCTTCCTACATCCATCCTACAAGTACCCAACTCCAGATGATATTGACAAGATAATTTCAGCAGAAGTACCAGATCAGGAAAAGGAAAAGGAGTTATACAACTTAGTAAAAACTCACATGATCCATGGTCCGTGTGTTTTGGCTAACAAATCAAATCCTTGCATGAAAGATGGTAGGTGCTCTAAGTTTTTTCCTAAGAAGTACCAAGCTTCAACAATTGTGGACCAAGAGGGTTATCCTGTGTATAGAAGAAGAGACGATGGTGCTACAATTGTTAAGAATGGTGTTTCATTGGACAATCGTTATGTTGTTCCTTACAATAAAAAGTTGTTATTGAAGTACCAAACACACATTAACATGGAATGGTGTAACCAAAGTACCTCAATAAAATACTTATTCAAGTACATCAACAAAGGATATGATCGGATTACAGCTGCTATTATTCCATCAGAAAATGGTCAAACATCTCAGCACCGCAATGTTGACGAGATAAAACAATACCTTGATTACAGGTATGTCTCACCATGTGAGGCATGTTGGCGAATTTTTTCATTTCCAATTCATTGTAGAAAGCCATCTGTTGAAAGGTTGTTCTTTCACCTTCCAGGTGAACAGTCTGTATACTTTAATGATCATGAGGACATTGATGATGTGCTTTTAAAACCAAGTGTTACAGAATCAATGTTTACATCTTGGTTGCAAGCAAATAACACATTCCCTGAAGCTAGAAATTTGACCTATGGACAATTTGTTTCAAAATTTGTCTATGTGAAGAGCAAAAGGTCTTGGAAACAAAGAAAGAAGGGACGTACTATTGGTAGGCTTATTTGGGTTCCTCCAAGTACCGGTGAGTTGTTCTATTTAAGAATGATGCTAACAGTTGTAAAAGGGCTAACTACCTATGAAGATATTAGAACTGTGCACGGTACCCAATACACAACTTTTAGAGAAGCCTGTTTTGCTATGGGATTCCTTGACGATGATAGAGAATATGTGGAAGCTATAAAAGAAGCAAAGGATTGGGGTTCGGGTCACTACTTGAGAAAATTATTTGTGACAATGCTCTTATCAATTACCATGAATAGACCAGACCATGTATGGAGAAAAACATCACATTGGTTGTCAGATGAAATTCTTTATGATCAAAGAACTTTATCGAATAACAATGGTATGGAGGCAACTTAATATGAAAAGTTAAATTCTCTGCACGTGTCTTTTATTTGCTCCAATATTAATTTGAATATATGGTTTTTTCTCTGATACATATTCAATTACTTTTCTATTGTTACTAGACTTGCAACTCAGCAATGAAGAGATTGAAAATTTAACTCTACTAGAGATTGAGAAATTGTTGCAAGCAAACAGAAAAAGTCTTAAGGAATATTCATCAATACCATATCCAAAGGGGTATATTTCAAGTCAACTAGGCAACATGCTCATATATGAAGAACGCAATTATGATACTGCTGAGTTACAAAGGTAATTCCAAGAATGCTTCAATTCACTTACAGGGATATAATTTGCCTAGACTTTACTTATACATATATATATATATATATATATATATATATATATATATATATATATATATATATATATATATATATATTCAGTATATACAAAATTGTTAAAGATACCTAACATCATCATGCACTACCTAACCTTGATTTTTTTTTATTTCCTACTATGCACTAAAATGGAGTGTTTTGGAACTAATATTATAGATGAGCAAAGACGTATTTTTGACACCATCATGCAAGCAGTGATTAGGCAGGACGGTGGAGTGTTTTTCCTATATGGTTATGGTGGTACTGGAAAAACTTTCATGTGGAAAACTTTAGCATCTCGCTTTACGCTCAAGGTCATATTGTATTGATCGTAGCATCCAAAGGGCATAGCTTCTCTATTGTTACCAGGAGGAAGAACTGCACACTCAAAATTCAAAATTCCTGTTCCTACTCTTGATAACTCCACTTGCAACATTCACCAAGGGAGTGAACTTGCAGAGCTAATGAAAGTAGCAAAGCTGATAATATGGGACGAGGCACCAATGGCAAATAAATTCTGTTTTGAGGCATTGGATAGAAGTCTCAAGGACATAATGGGGTCAAACAAAATCTTCGGAGGAAAAGTCATAGTTTTTGGGGGGGACTTTAGACAAATACTACCGGTTGTACCAAGAGGAAGTTGTTCTGACATTGTACATACAACAATTAATGCATCATATATTTGAGATCATTGTCAGGTCTTAAGTCTCACGAAAAATATGCGTTTACAACATAATGCAGAAAGTACAAATGTAGCAGAACTGGATGAGTTCTCACAATGGATACTGAATGTGGGAGATGGGAAATTAGCTGAGCCGAATGATGGTTATGCTGAAATTGATATTCCAGATGATTTTTTAATTAAAGATTTTGTAGACCCAATGGAGGCTATAGTGCAAAACACATATCCAAATTTAATGCAACATTACAACAATGAAGACTTTTTGCAGTCTAGAACTATTCTAGCATCAACAATAGAAGTTGTTGATCAAATAAATGAATATGCGCTAGGCTTGATTCCAGGTATTTGATTCAATATTTTCAAATATACTTCACTTACAACATAAATTTTAAAATGTCTTCCTTCCACTTTCAGTTTAATTTTGTTTCCAATTATAGGTGATGAGAGTGAGTTTTTAAGCTCAGATTCTATCGATAGATCCGAAGCTAATGACAATGAAGCATTTGAAATACTTACCCCAGAATTTCTAAACTCTCTCAATACATCGGGTCTTCCTAATCATAATATCAAGCTCAAGGTTGGAACTCCAATAATGTTGTTGAGGAACTTAGATCAATCTGAAGGTTTATGCAATGGAACTAGATTGATTGTAACAAGGCTAGCAAATCATGTTCTTGAAGCAAAGATTATCTCTGGAAAGAACATTGGAAACAGAATATACATTCAGGATGTCTATGTCTCCATCCGAGTCGCCATGGCCTTTCAAACTCATTCGAAGACAGTTTCCTATAATTGTGTCATATGCAATGACAATAAACAAATCTCAGGGACAATCACTTGAAACGGTTGGATTATACTTGCCTAAAACTATGTTTAGTCATGGTCAGTTGTATGTCGCAATGTCTAGAGTTAAAAGCAAACATGGTTTAAAAATCTTAATTGATGATCAAGAAAGACAACTATTGAAGACTACCACCAATGTAGTTTTCAAAGAAGTCTTCCAAAACCTCTAAAAAGTAAGTTTATCTACATGTACCATTATCAAATACCTATCAACAATATTTGGGACAATAATTTTAGAATACAAAAATAGTTTTTTCTGCAAATAAATTGACATCTAATTCGTTTCAGAATGTTTGTTGCCATTACCTTATGCAAGTAAGTAACTGAAGTCAAGCTATGGAACCAATGCTGAAAACGATCCTCTGGGAACTCCAACTGAAGGTATAGTATTCTTTTTGAATAAAAGTTTCAATGTAAATTAACAATATTTAGTAAAACTATCATATGCACTGGTTCTAATCGTCACCTATTGTGGATTTTTGTTGTCATTTGGATTTCAATTTCTAGGTCTGTGTTTTAATATTCTATTTTTACTTAACAGTTTAGTGGATATGCTACCACTGCTCATTTAGAAATTAACACATCAGATTAATGTGTTTTAAGTATAAATGTAGTCTTCAAATTGTGCTGCTTGCAAATCCAGTTTATAAGTAAAGCAAAAGTACTTAACATATGATGAATTTTGAATACATGACTGTGCAGCATTATGCCTTTTGGAAACCACTAACCCATGCTATAGCCTTTATGAATTTGAAAACATGATTGTGCAGCATTATGCCTTTTGTGATTAGTTCTCTAACCCCTTCTCTTGAATTGTGTTCTAATTAGAATTAGAATACTTACATTTATTTTCTCCTTCATGAAGGTTTCATGTTTCTCTTAATGAAGAAATATTTTGGGTTGTCCTGATTAGATGACTTACATTTGTTTGCTAATGGAATAGAAGATTTGACTAGATTAGTTTTTTTAAGTGCTTGATGTGAGTTGACATATTAGTAATTAATCATTTAAGTATCAGGAAATTGGATTTCTTACATATTGGAAGCTACAAGAATTCCACAGGAGGTATCATCTGAAATCTAAAACTACAAATATGTTAAAATCTGTTTTTGCTTCGTCACATTGCTACTGCTAATTCTGTTTTCATATTTCTGTTGAAGGGCTCAACATTTGATAAAAACTACCATATCAATGTTATATTCTTTTTTGGTTTTGATATTTCTGTTGCTCCTAATTTTTTGGTTAAATAATTGTGTTGATCTTTGTATTCATAGATATCAGGAATGGCTATTTTGTGTAGTTACTAGCTTTTCAATGCTTTATTTAAGTATTATATGTTCTTGGTCAGACACTTTTTTCCCCTTAACTCAAGTTCAAATTTTCAGCTCAGTTAGATATTACATCATTATCACTTATTCAATTAATGCGATGGTTTTTCATACTGTGAATGATTAGCGTTCTATATATAGAATTGGATAAAATTATTTCCACTGTTAATAGATTTGTCGGGAATAGATTAGTGTCCCCGTCCTTCATTTACGTTCACTTTGTCTGAGTACAATGCAACTGAGTCAATTGGTTGTGCTTCATAATGGTGTTATTTCAATTCTTATTTACATTGATATAAGCAATATCAGTAACCAACCCATTGCCCTATTTACAGGATCTACCACAAGACTTTGGTACACCTGTCAGGAATACAAGTTATGAAAGTCTGCTGCTAATAGGACCTTCAGGTGATCAAACATCTTGCAAGCTATTGATCTGAGTTGGACCAAAAAAAAGTGCAAAGATAGGGATGGGATGGAAGACATTTTGTAACTGCAATGTGTTACTCAGCCATTGCATTTTGTTATGTTGTTTAACTTGTCCCTAACTTTGTTTATGGATTGGTATGCTGCAGCACTAACACTTGATAGCATGTGACTGCTTCATTGATTCCTTTACATTATAATTAGATATAATCAAAACAAAACTACTTAATTCTGTATGTTAAACTACTTCGTTGATTCCTTTAAATTATAATTGTATATGTAAATCATGATATATTTGCATTGTAATACTTAGAGAATTATATCAAGAACTAGGTGTCGTAGATTATCAATTATGGTCTCATCGCCGCGAAACCCGTGCGTATGCACGGGTCTGTTACTAGTGAATAGTTAAAAACATATCAAATAAATAGTTTTTTTAAAATGCATATCAAATAAAAATAGTTTATTATATTTAAGCGCTTATATAGGCTCTTGTGATAAAGACCTATCAAATATGCACTTAATTAAATTATTTACTCAAGCATTTCTTAAACAAACAAACAGCTTTTTACAACGAGGATTTACGAAATCATATTAGTGAGAAATGGATTAGGGGTCAAATTAAAGTAAATTTCACACCAATACATTAAGTGATAGGAAGTTTGTACAGTACAAATATTATTTGCCAAAATTTTGCTTTAACAGGTTATTCCAACTTGTACATTCGTTACTCAGTATTCATTTCTTTGATCTTTGATCTTTTTTTTTTTTTTTTTCATTTGTTAGTATCTTTATATACATGTTTGTTCATTCATGTTTAACTTTGTTACAACATCTCGATAGTTTTATTTACACGTCTATTACCTATTTCATTCGTTTCCTGCTGAAAACTATTTTCTCACTAAAAACTTGAGTGCATTGTAGATTTCGTTTTTCTTCGCAACCCGTGCTGAACACGGGTTCTCTCAGCTAGTTTCTATAACACGTCTAGTTTAGAAGTCTTCTACTTCAAATCAGTGATGCGGTCTAAATTCACTCTTCCAATCATTCAAATTTTCACGTAGTAGATGGAGTTCTTGAGCTGACAATAGCAAGATGTCAGAATGTCGAAAGTGGCAGAATGAGTGTAAATTAACTGAGTTTGCCTTCAGCAGTTACTTGGTTCTTTCAACACATAAAGTTCATTTCCCATTATAAACATCTGGGAACCTTACAACATTCTATTCCTATGATATATGTGTACCAGCCTCTACTTCACAATGCAATGGTAGGTCCATTTACATCAATCACCTTTGCCTGCTCAAATTAGATGTCTCCATGAAAGGCAAATAGGCAAATGAGCTAAAGCGTCATTTCTGGCACAATGCTGACATGTCTAGAATTTGCCATCTTTTTGCTGATCAGATCCTTCAACTCTATCTCTCCGGGAAACCTTCTCTCCTTCAGTTTAGAGAACACCTTAAAGGACAGAAGAGTTTGAAGGGGTTAGTGTGAATTCAGAAGCATTAAAGATGACATATACTTACTTTACCTGCCATGTAACCAACATCTTAGTAACGCCAGAAGGGCACACAGGGAGGCAAGAGGGGACTCAAAAATTGCTTCAGATAACAAATTTTTAAAGCAGAAGAGGACATGTTTATTCACAATTAATTTACCAGTGGTCTGTTTCCTAGGTGTTTTACAAATAAACCCTATAGTAATTATATCACAAATTCTATACTCAAAAACACCAAATGCAAGAAACCTAATCAAAATAATGTCACAAAACCAAACACTCGATGAGTTGAATGTTGAAGACATGGTGGGAAACAGCTCTCCTTTAACTACCCAGAGAAAGCATGTCAGTATAATTGTAATCTGAAAGCAGATATTCTAAAATTCGAAGGTTTTATATAATATATCAAAGGAACCATCATGGAGTTAATTGGCATATTCCCATTTTGCTGAACTGGAGGATAGGCTCCAATTCCCCAGAGTCTGCCCACTATATCATAATATCTTGCTGCTGAAATCTTAAACAAGATTTAGTTTATCAAATATAATATCACTCAATAAGTATGCATTAACTAAAAAATAGAGCCCCCTGCAGAAGAAGTGATAAGATTAAGAATGCCACTAGTATTGGCACAAAAAATTAGTAGTTAATATTTTCAGAGAGAATATTCAGCTAACCGGAAAATGAAGTGAAGTGGTAAAAATGTTGATGAAACTAGTCATGCAAGATACCTATTCAATCACGATTGACTACATGTGCTCGCAAGAGAGTCACAAAGCATAACAAAATTTCAATTCATTGGAGAGAAAGATCATATCAGAGGTTCGACTCAATGAAATGTTTACTACAGTATATAAGAAAGTGAAAGATAGAAGGAAGGCACCAACCAGTTCGCCATTGAAGTAAACTTCAAATGCCCCGGAACTGTGTAAGAATGACTGCAAGGCATTCCCAAGAAGCCAGGCACTGGCGATGGTTCCAAACCTATTAGAACGCAAGCTGTAATACCAAGGAGGAGGTGCAACAAAACCCAACATTGGAAAAATCTGTTCCCCAGCAACTACAACACCTATAACACCAAACTGAACTACTGGAACCACTTTGCTTAGCAGACGCTTTGGAAGTGGTGGGGGATAATTTGCAAGAATAACCTCAGTTCCAGGAAAAGCAATCTCCAACATATTCTTCATTGTTACCGCTGTTCCCCTACGTACAACAAAAACATCAATTTACACCAACTTTCCCATTCATAGCAACACAAGCAATGAACCAACTACAGAAACATGAACAACAAGCAGAGCAATGATATTGAACAAGTAGATTAAGGAATTAATTACTTGTAAAGATTGCAAGAGAAACTAGTGAATTAAGGAACTAACCTCTATAATTAAGGAAATCCAACCATGAATTTCATGATAGTGACTTAGAAACATCTCATAATTGAAACATATGGAATGATTCAAGTTAAATCAATATAAATATCCAAACATTTTTACCCATTGATAAAACTAATTTTCTTTTCAATTTCCCCTTTATTGCTTTCTCTCAGTTACATTACAGTTCATAGAACTATCTTCAATCGTAATAATAATGTGATAGCCGAAATAGAATTAAAAAATAATGAA
This sequence comes from Calophaca sinica, assembly GCA_037113605.1. Taxonomy (NCBI): domain Eukaryota; kingdom Viridiplantae; phylum Streptophyta; class Magnoliopsida; order Fabales; family Fabaceae; genus Calophaca; species Calophaca sinica. Next base: position 98,796,760 of record CM073736.1, on the reverse strand, counting down.
TTAGGGTCTGTTTGATTACACTTATTAAAAACAATTTTTTTTTCCAAAAATTTAAGAAGAACAAAATTTGTTCTTTGTTAAGTTTTATAAAACAAAAAACAGTTTTTAAAAACCAAATCAATCAGACCCTCAGTACTTGGGCCTTTCAACGCTAGAGGGACAATTACTCTACTTACTTTATAATTTATATCACATGTAGACTCGGTAACTTGCCAGAATTCAGTCAACATATAAGAAAACACAAACAAGAAGCAAAGCAACGATCTAGTTGAACAATACTTCTCTGACTAACCATTGACAATCCAAATTCCAAAGCAAAAGATACACAACAACAACCCAGATAACATTTTGCATTCTTGATGCATAAACCAAAAAACTAATGTCATATATATATATTTCTTGAAGGCGGGGGGGGGGGGGGTTGTGTCAATTTCCCTGGCACACACACACACACACACCCAATGAGATAGTTAAGCCCAAAAATCTTTCCGTTTAATCCTTTTCCTATCCCTAAATATCCTCAACATTCAAAAACAGTACTACAACAACAACAACAATAATCATAATCATAATAATACTATTAGAAATAGTAGTAGTGACGACGACGATGATGATGATAATGAAAACAACAAGGGAAAGTACCTGTAGGAGCAAGAAGAGCAGAAATTGATGTTAACAGTGTTACCGAGACCTACACCTCCGATATGGGTGGTGGGTTTCTGAGATTAGACGAAGCGAGCCATTCATTATACATGTGTTAAAATAATGATGAAATTGATGAACTAATTTGGTTGATGGAATAGAAAATACCTCGGACTCGGAGGGGAACTGTGTGGTTGCAGGGTCAACTACCGGTTGTTGCAGTTGGTGGTGGTGGTGGTGGCGGTGAGATGGCTTCGGCGGAGGAGGCGGTGGAGATGTGAAAAGGGACAAGAGGTCAGAACAGAGGAGGAAGAGAGGCAAACCCACCAACAGAAGCTGAGCGCGATCCATGGCTGAGGGCTGTGATGTGACTCAGGTGATGTTGCTTTGCTTCGTCACTGGTTTGGTTCCAAATTGGAGGACTCTCTTCTACCTTTCTAATGGAGGTTGCTATTGACACCTCCTTTGTTTTTTTAATACACTCCTTCACGGCTTTTTACATCGAGCGGCAAAATGAGTTGGGCCCATTGGGTCAACGCATTTAACACGCCTTTTTTTTTTGCGGGGTGGATTGAGATTTCTAACCCATCAACCCACTTTGATTCGCCCTGCATAACTCGTCAAAAAAAGAGGTGAGAGCGAGGTGGGTTGGTCTATCAGGCTAGTTTCATTCTTTTTTTGGATTATTTCATGAATTTTAACAATTTTTTATGATATTTAAAAAAAAACTAGCGGGTCAACCCGCCAACTAGCCCTGTAATCAATATTTCCTTTACATTTCTTTGTTATTTTTGTTGTTGACAGACCAACTCGTGACGGGGTTGGGCGGGCTATAATGTTCAACCCACATAACTAAGCCAACCCGCCCCGCCCCGTATGCAGGTTGATGGCGGGGATGAGTGAGTTTTTCCGTTTTGTCATCCCTACTTTTACGTCCAATTTTTTAAGAATGCCCCTAACTGAAAATTAAATTTGAAAAAATGTATTTTTTTGGATTTGAGATGCCTTAATTTTATGTCCGCTTATACATTGTGGAAGTTAACATTTGGATGCTTTGTACCTTCTGTATAGGAATGACAATGAGTAGGGTCAGGATAAGGTATTAAAGTATTCGTTCTCATGCCCGTATTTCAAAAAATACTCGCACCAGGACGCATACTCACATGGATAGAAACTTTAATATCCATACCCTTATCCAATCTGTTACCTACGCTTTAATTAACTATAAAAAAAAATAAAAAATGCTTAAAAATACGATCGTAACTCAATTGAAAAACTATTCAAAACTCTTTCAAACCTAATCATATATAGAACATTACAAACGAAACTATTTAATTAAATTAAAATACCCCCCATAAAAAATAAATTAAATATAATATAATAAGTTTATTAAATACAACTCATAATATTATATTTTTTTGACGATCTCATAATATTATATTTGAACATTTAGTAAATGTTACAATAAATTTTCATAATAACTTGCAAGTCTTGATTTAATATAAGTGCTCTGGACCAATATCTCGGATACTTGGCCCAATGGACCTCAAGCCAATTAGCAATGCCCAAAAGCATAAATCTGAAACGTACATTGTTATAACTAACGGATAATGCTAACTAACAGAAGTCATAGTCGGATACACATCCCCAAATGGTAGGGATGACAAAAGAACCTGAACCCGCTGGTACCCACCTGATTTCGACCCGATTTTAATGGGGAAAACCCACTTTGACCGGGGGTGGGACGAGGTTGGGGATGTCGATACCCAACCTAAAGCTGTCCGGATAAATATAAATTGTTAATTTTTATTTTGTTTTATGCATGTATACTCACTCATTTTGTTTCATATATTTTGTTTATTTTTAATTTAATCTCTTTTCAATAAAAAATTTTTATTTTGATGTTTTTATTTTTTTTTATCATTGTATAATAATTATGGTTTTATTTTATTAATTATCATAAATATAATTGTTCAATTTTTCTACATATATGGAGCGGAGTTGGGGGCCCGCGGGGATGGGGAAGGAAAAACCCGAACCCGTTGGAAATAGAGACGGGGACGAGGGAGACAAAACCTGCCCTCGACCCAGCCCATTACCATGCCTACCAAACGGTAAAACAAGTCATATAGGAGACAACAACGACCCTAACTATCTGATAGGGCTCCATAGCTGCTTTAACGATCATATCTCAACAGAATTAAACGCAAACAACGTTCAACCTTACCGGCTAAACCTTATATATATTGAATTATGTTCAGAACCAGGTATGTTCGCATTCTCTAGACTCCTTGATATCATTCACTCACTAACTTGAGAGTCAGAGTCCTTGTAGGTGTCCACAATCGTGTCTCAGAAAGTTTCATGTTGTCTCTAACAATCTCAAAGAACCTATTGATCACATCATCACTTTGATCCTCTTAAAGATTCTCCCCAAATCATCAAATTTGTAAGTTCACACCTGGATAGTGGCATCATCTGTGGGAACAACATACTAACTATTCCATCATCTTCCTCGCAAAATTAATTCTCCGTGCAAGAACATCAAGATGGTTAACACCCACAAAAATATCATTGTGAAACAAGGAGCTAATCCTCCTCTTCCACCTTCTCGCCTCAAGGAACCAGTTGATGGAGTTGAAGCCTCCCTCGCCTCGACCCCTCAAAACAACGTCCAATTGACTCTCGTCGTGTCTCCATAGCCTCCACAGCCAACTCTTGATCAGCAGGGGCCACAACTTCCTCTATTCCCCCCATACCATGAAAATGTTGTACGGCTTCAAAAGCCAAAGTCAGGGCGTAAATAATTTCTAGATATTATGGACAAAAAACAACGCCTACAAAAAAGCAACGAAATGCCTAAAAATCCGATATGCTTATTTGATTTAGGCTCAGAAAAACTTTGGGCATGTTCATCAACACCAAGAAGAGGCACACCCCAAGATTCGAGGCACTCTGTGTCACAACTTTCTTAGCGTTGAGCTCGAACGCCCCCAACCACACAGTTGGCCTCTCCAAGGTTCGCAATACACCGACCTCGTTCGCCTTCGTACCGAAAATTTCACACGGCGTTCTTCTCAACGTTGATCTCCCCCTCTGGTGCACAAGATCCTTATACAAAAGGAAGAATAGGCGATTTCAACAACCTCCTATTTTGCAAGAGAATTATCGTCCAGGTTCCTCGTCGACTCGAAAAATCACCGATAATGGAGCAATACGAGGGGATAGGTGATCCCCATGAACACCTAGACATATTCGAGTCCTTATTGTCCTACAAGGGAGCTAGTGGCTCGATACTTTGTCGAGTGTTCCCCTTATCACTCAAGAAGAATGCCCTAAGGTGCTTCTAGTCCTTGCCGACAGGGTCCATTGATTCTTGGGGTGTCTTGAAGAAATGTTTCCTCACTCACTTCACTACCAATCACATTCAGCCTGAGTTTGAAGCGATGTTAGCCAATGTCCGATAGAAAAAGGATGAATCTTTAAGGGGTTACATCTCGAGATTCACTAAAGAGGCCATGGAGGTTCGTTCAATACTTGCTTCCGGGAGTGGAGCTCCACCTCGTGAAGGATGGACTCTTAAATGAAACCCCCCCACCTCGCTAGCCAAGAAAAAAGTGAGAACCATGAAAGATTTCTTGGAAATGTCCAAGAAGTTTATCAACTTGGAGGATGGGACGACGACAATACATATGAAGGGTTGTGGCACTTGAATGATCACCATAGATTGGATAAAGGTCGCCCACCATTGGGTAGCTGACATAACATCAGGAAGTATGAGGACTACACACATCTTTCCACTTCTCGGTCCAAAACTCTTTCAGAAGTTCTGACTGCAAAACTGAAGGAAGCCGAGATAAAGCCTCCCAAACCCGTGAAGGCCAAGTCCGACACGGACCAAACAAAGTATTGCCAATTCTAGTATTCCACCGATCTTTCGGCCGCACTATTAATGATTGCATCCAGCTAAAGAACGCGACAAAAACTCATTCGTCGCAGTGGACTCAGCCGGTATATCAAGGGTCGACGCCCAGATGAAGGATACTCTCTAAACTGAGACTCTGAGAGGGGGAAAGGGAGAACCCGCTCCAAAAGCCGTAGTGATTCCCTGAGTCCCCATTAGAAGTGCAAGCCCAACTCATCCTCCCCATCTCGAAAGAAAGGCAACACCTCTCGAAAATCTTCCGAGAAACAAGAAGAAAAGAAAAACAAATCCGCAATTGATCACCGGGTGGCCTAAATTTCATTTCAAACTTTTCAAGTATAACTCAAGTTCATGAATATACTAAATATATAATAATTCTTATTTCATTGCAAGTCTTGCAGGGCACACCCCTTAATTTCTGTCTACACACAAACATATTATATAATTGGCATTCAGCTCAAAATAAAGAATAAAGTTATTTAGACAGTGGACAGTCTGTGTAAAATCTTGTCAGATCTATATATGTTACATGGATGGAACATTTATGCAATAATAAATTCTTGGCAAAATATTATAACATCACCAATGGGGATTGACACATATGGTATACCTTTTCCTCACACTAATTATGACTTTGGTTCAAATCCCAAATTCTCTCGTTGTTAGACTATACGAAAATTCCTTCGTAAGTCTTCTCCGATATTGGTGGTTCTTCCTGCCTTGCAAAGGGGTGTACTTGTCCTAATCTAAATTTTATTTCTATAAAAAAAGTATTATAAGATTGTTTATTCACCCCACCTACTGATAAAAAAAACTTTGATCATTGTTATTGATGTTTGCAAGCAAGAGAGTGGGTGAGAATATTAGTGCAACTGCAAAATTGAAATCTCAAGTTAAACCTTATACACAAATGCCTTGGTGTAGATCATCTTCTATGACCATGTGTAACTAACATAGTCCATGAGGTGCCAACTTTTGTAGAAGCTTGACCTTGTAACCCCAAGGGACATAGTTCAAATCCCCTCGAGAACAGCTGTAATATGGCCATTAGTGCCATTGAAAAATAATAATATATCCCTTTCCCCCACCTCTTTTTAAAAAATAAAAGAAATCTCATATCAAACCTTGAGGTGTAAGAAATTATCACAGACATTACTTTATTCACGATCATAAATCAAATTGTTCTGTTGATCAGAAAATCCCACCAAATTATTATTCAGAGTACACAAGTAATCATGCTCTCATGTTATTACACTATGCTTGTGTACTTTAGATTTTTCTTCACGTATTATTATTACACCCAAAATTTGAAACTCCCCCAAACACCTGTCCAAATGCCAAACTGCTGTTTTGTTTAGAAGCACAGATCAAACATTCAAAATAACTTGAAGAGAGACCTTGAAGTTTTCTGACTTCCAAGCCAGTGTTGCATATGGACCCCAATGGAATCCAAGTACGAGCTACAACTCCCATGGAATCCCACCACCTTGCCCTCTGTAGTGGTTGAGGTGAAGAATTTCCCTACTTGCTCACCATATGGACCATACTGGCCCCGACTGGTGTGGAATGTCAGTGACTTTATGATTATATGCTTCTCATCCTTAGTGATTGAGTCGAAATAGCCAGATATACAAGTCAACACCTCATGTGGATACTCCAGTTGTATCTAGCATCACAATAAACAAACATGAGTAAGTATAAGAATTACACATGGTATTGGTATCAAACACTTGACATCAAATCTCATCTTCACAGGCTATGAAATCACAGGATGGGAGTAATTTAAGTAAGGTTTTGTAAAAAAATTATTCTTTTTTTAGTCTCTATAAAACACAAAATCTATGTACTTTCAGTTCCTCTCGAAAGACTAAAAACATGCAATTTTTGTTAAATATAGGTACTAAAAATGAATAAAATTTTTATACGGACTAAAGTTGAATGGTCGTGATTTTATAAGGATTAAAAACATATTTTTCTCTGTCAAAAAAACATATTTTTCCCTATAATGTATATTACTTTAATCAACCACAGTATAAAGTGTTATATTTACTAAACTAGAAACATTTAATGTAATATAACATTAAAATACATTTACATTGTTAAAATATAGTTAAAAACTTGTATTTTTTTTTTTTTTACTAAAGTTGAATTGTGATATCACTTGATTATAAGTATATTAATATATTAGTTTTTTTAATAAAATATGTGTATGTGTAATTATCACCAATTCAATCACGATTAACAAATAATGAACCAGAAGAGGTGGAAATTGAGAATCATACCCTATGCATGGTGTCTCCTCCATTACCACCATGTTTTACAGACCACACAGATTGCCTGTTTCTATCATACTCAATTTGAATAGAGCAGATGCCTTTTGATACTTTTGTCAAATAAATCTGCTTAATCCCAGAAAAGACTCCATCATCCCAGGGTCTACCTCCATCCCCACCCCAAGGGCCTGGTCCACTTGGAGCTGGTTCTTTGACCAAACCATAAGAAACCTGGAAAAGAAGGGACCAAAGTGAATATTACAACACATACAAAGAGATAACCAAGTTCTTGAATGTCTTCAATATCTTCTATAAGTTGATTATTAAAAAAGTAATACCTCTTCAGCTGCTGTTGGCTTAGCAAGCACTAGTTTGTTAGGCCATTGAGCATTGCCTATCTCACCAATATTTGTTTCTCTAGGGTTGATTTCCTTGGGAGGTGTTGCCACTGGTACTACTACTTTCCCTTCTACCACATGTACACCAAAAGCATCAAGGAACAAACCTTTTCTCCCATGAATGCCAACGATTTTACCTTCTTTCACCTTCGTGGTAAAATAAGTTCCTTGTTCTTCCCCAAATGGTCCATACTTCCTTTTTGTGGTGTGGAAAGTTAGTGACCTTATAACAGAAGGCCCCATGTACATCAAAGGCCCATAGTAGCCAGATATATGTGTCAGCACTTCATATGGGAAATCAAAGAATATCTGCAAAATGATGCATAAAAATTGCTAAAAAATCAATATGATCGGCTAGATTATTAAGGAGAATAAGCTAAGTTTTGGTTGTATGCTCTTGATTCACCTTATCATTTTTATATCCTCCTGTCCCACCTTGTTTGCAACCCCATATGGCTTCCCCATCATAGTCATACAAAACTCTAATCCATACAATTCCAACATTGCGCGACAAATTGATTTGCCTGATTCCTTCATAGGAACCATCATCAAATGCATATCCACCAACGCCACCCCAAGGACCATATGAGACTACACCTTTAACCTTTGGGGGTGACTTTTCAGAACGTGCTATCTGCAACAAAAATAGATTTTGAGATTCATTGTGTGTAAAAGCCAAATTTTTATATTTTTAAATAAAAATAAGTTACAATTTCGAAGACAGAGATCCTCCATGCAGATTGCAGGCTATCTTACCTTTTCTTTGTGTTCAATATTGTTGGATTCTTTGACCATAGAAATCTTCCCTGATACCTTGTTTGCTGTCGGCTTACTGAAATCATCTTTGTGATCTTTCTGTCTTAAAGCAAGAACAATATCATAGTTCTGGTTCACAGTTCCTTGTATCACAGAATAACCAAAATTCTCAGTAGTATTAGTAATGTGGCCCTGCGAATGAAGCAAATTTTGGGATGGATTTGGTTGCTTCAATGACTTCACATAGACTCCAATGGCATCTAGGTACCAACCACACCTGCCATGGAACCCAACAATCTTGGCCCCAGTCAGTGGGACCGAAAAATACGTCCCCTGTTCGACACCAAATGGTCCATAAGTTTTCTTGTTGCTCTCTAAACTCAGCGACCGAACAAGGTTTGCCCCCCTTTGATTTAAGCTACCATAGTATCCATGAATCGAAGTTAGGAACTCATCTGGATAATCAAGTTTCACCTGCAACATATATAGTCATGAGTAAGTAGTTAGTTAATATATATATATATATATATATATATATATATATATATATATATATATATATATATATATATATATATATGCACAAAGTTTAATTGACACCAACTTCTACCTTCACAGATTCTTTGGTGCTAATTTTACCTTGTCAGTTTTATTGCCTCCACTTCCACCATGTTTCTCCGACCAGATAGAGCTTCCTTTCTTATCATATTCAATCTGGATGGAGTCAATTCCTGCCCCATGAATTATCACGAGTTGCCTTACTCCTGAGTATGTCCCATCATCCCAACGGAACCCTCCATTGCCTCCCCATGGCCCAACAGATGAAGGTTTCTTTATGGTATCCTCAGAACTCTGCATGCAAAACATCACACAAAGGTGTTAAAAAGTAGGGAAAAGGCATAAAGTTGTTGAACATAAACTTTGAGGTAACACATGCAATGAGTTCTATCTATGTAACATGAGATATTGTTAGAAGTTCACTACCATCTTCTGCTTGTAGGAAGAGAATGATAGACCTTCTTGGACAGATGTGGGTGTAGCTATGGGAAGGCGTAAGAGGAATTTATTGCAGCAGAGGGTTGGTCTGTGGCAAGGGACTTTGTATAGAAAAATAGTATTATAGAAGAGGAACTATTAGAAGAAGCTAATTCCTGTTCCACCATGGAGGGAAAGGATTGAAAGTCAGGGAATCAGATTCCACACAGAAATCAGTCTCTTGCTTTTATTCAGAGTGTTTCATGCACTTACTGGAGCAACCACAATCTTATCCCCCATTTTCTGAACAAAATTATTGGAGAAAAGGAAGAAATATATTATCTTCTGCTATATTCCACTACTGGAATTTAGCCAGTAGCACTCAAAGACTGTTGCTTCCGCAGGCACTCGCCGTCTGGTGCAATTAGTTTTAAAGATGCTTCTTGTAAACAAACTATTAAGGGAATAATCTACTTCTCTTTATGGATGCTTATTCTGCAACAGTTTTGATTCTACCAATATTTTGTAGCTCCACTATATTTCCCGTCATTAATCTATGAATGACAATTTGTAACTTATAGGTGAACATGAAGACCGGCCCACGAGAAGCCTCGTGTGGTGGTGCTGGGTTCCGGTTGGGCCGGGTGCAGGCTCATGAAGGGTTTGGACGCTCAAATCTACGACGTCGTTTGTGTCTCCCCTCGCAACCATATGGTCTTCACCCCTCTCTTGGCCTACTTTTTAATGCTAGCAGCAGCTAACAGGACTGGCTTATTGACGGTGGTTGTACTAATCATATGACAACTAATATTAATTTATCTTTGGACCTAAAGAATGTTTGCAGCTCAAGAGTCAGGCTTGGAAATAATGAGTTTATTGATGCCAAAGGAAGAGGTTATGGAGCACCCGCAGCGCAGTTACTTTACCTGCGTTGTCAAACTGATAATCGCAGCACTACTTTTTTGTTATGTGTGTGTCTCTCTCCTCGGTGGGCCCCCTTTTTTTTTTAGTTTCCCGTTCTTTCTCCTGTTGCTTTGACTGAATAAATAACAACGGTGCACTACTTTTCTTCTACCATGTAGACTAAATATTGCTGACTGTCACAATAAGAAACGCTGCACAACTTTAAAAAACGCCCGTTAAAGATGCCCTTATGACAAAAACTCCTTTAGGTAATAAAATAATACATGACGTTCTCTACATTCCCAAGATAGACCAGAATTTACTAAGCCTGGGACAAATGGTGGAAAATAATCACTCCCTCTCTTTCAAAAATAAAACTTGCATCATACATGATCCTAGAGGTTCTTTATTGATGACTGTAGTGATGAAGGATAGAAGTTTTCATTGGAGACAAAAATCTGAGCATGCTCTGCCAAGTTTAGTTACTGATTCAGATTTATGGCACAAAAGATATGGACATTTCAATTTCTCTGTCTTAAAATGTATGCATGACAAAGGCATGGTAAAACAATATGACTACTGTTCAAAATTCTAGTTGTGTTTGTAAAACCTGTCAACTAGAAAACTGGCCAGAAAACCTTTTTAAAAAGGTCCAGCAGCCAGAGCTAATACTAAACTCCAGCTTCTTTATTAAGACATTTGCGGTCCTATGTAAAATACCTCTCTTGGTGGTTGTAGATTCTTTATGTTGTTTATTGATTATTGTACAAGGATGTGCATGTGATAGGGCCTCAGATGGTGTTATGGGCCAAGGGGCTGATGTCATTAGAGGAGGGTGAGAAAGAATGATGAGGTGGCAAGGAAATCGTGTCATTGTAATTCAGTTATAGGGGAAATCGTGTGAGGGGAGAGGCATTGTGGAGAGTATCACGTTCTGTGTTGGCCAGAGAAATAGTTTTTCTCTGTGAGGAGCACTGCTCTGTGGACAGAGGGCTTCCATTCCTTCTGTATTTTCCTTTCTAGTCATCAATAACAGACTATTACTATCAATTATTGCTCCATTCCTGATTATTTACCTTCTGTTAGTTTCTGTTTTGTATCAAATTAGTCCGACCTACTGGATTCGTAAGGGAGCGATCTTTTCTCTACTTGGGATCAGCGCAACCTCAAGGAACGAATGCCACCAAAGAAAATGGAGGCCAACGTAACAACGTTGGAGAGTGAAGTGGCGTCTCTCAAGGTCACTCTCGCGGAGATGCAGACCACAGCGGCAGAGAATCAGGAGCGGTTGATTTCATTGATCTCTCAGAGCAAGCAATCAAATGATGGGGAGAAGTCCAGCCAGGGGGAAAAGTCAGAACACAGAAAACTTCAGGGCGACGCTCTTGATGAGTTTCGGCGCTACGTGAAGAAGATTGAACTGCCGATGTTCACCGACGACGACCCGGCGGGATGGATCGCTCGTGCAGAGGTTTATTTCCGGGTCCAGGATACGAGTCCGGAGGTGAAGGTCAACCTTGCGCAACTATGCATGGAGGGACCGACGATTCATTTCTTCAAGGGGTTGCTAGAGGAGGAAGTTGATTTGACTTGGGAGAAGCTCAAGGATGAATTAATAGAACGCTATGGAGGAATTGGCGAGGGGAATGTGTTTGAGCAACTGTCGGCATTGCGACAGGACAGTACTGTGGAAGAATACATAGAGGAGTTCAAAAAACTAACCGCCCAAGTAGCTCGATTGCCAGACGAGCAGTACTTTGGGTATTTTGTTCATGGCCTCAAGGAGGGAATAAGGGGGAAGGTGCGAAGCATGCACACAATAGGTTCTCTCTTCCGTTCACGGTTACTGAATCTAGCCAGAGCGGTTGAACAAGAGATGCAAGAGGTGAAGAGAGAGTGGATGGGCCAGCGTCACAAAAATACGTTTGGGCAAAGGTCCAATTATCGGCCCAACTCAAGCCACATTTCTGGGTCAAATGTGACGGGTCGAACTCATGGGAGCGATTGGGTTTTTGTCAAGGGAGGTAAAGAGAACCCAGAGCGAAATGGGCTTTCGCAGAAATCCGAGCCCAAACTCGAGCGGAGGAACACAGGTCCACGAGATAGGGGTTTTCGACATCTTTCGTCTCAGGAGATCTCAGAGAGGCGGTAAAAAAGGTTGTGTTACAAGTGTGGCGGCCCTTACCACCCTCGCCACCAATCTCCAGACCGTTAGTTACGGGTTATGGTGTGCGACGAGGAGGACGACGACGATGGGGAGGCTAACGCCATTACAGTGGAGACAGAGAAGGAGAAAGATGAAGAGGACGAGCTGAGTGTTATAAGTGTGCGATGCTTGGTTTCTGAGGAAAAAGGGAAGTTCCAAACTATGAAATTGCGAGGGAAGGTGCATGGAATTCCCATTTTGATGCTGGTTGATAGTGGGGCTACCCACAACTTCATTTCTAGGAAATTGGTGAAGGCTATGGGATGGAAGGTAGAGGAAACCGCTCCACTGAGAATTAAAATGGGAGATGGTTATAAGGCTCAAACTCAAGGTGAGTGTAAGAAAGTGTTGATTGAGATAGGTCAGATGCAAGTGAACATAGATGCTGTGTTGTTTGATCTGGACGACATTGATTTCGTTCTGGGTATGGCTTGGCTCACTAACATAGGAGGAATGTGGGTAGACTGGGTCCAACAGGTTATACGTTTCAGATTCAACAATGAATGGGTTAAATTAAAAGGAGAAAGGAAAGAGGATTTGCAGCAGTTGGTTCTGCAGAGTTTGTTAAGCAGGCCTAAGTATGATGTTGAAGGTGTGTTCATGTCTGCTGACGGAGTTTCAGCCGGTATGGCAGATAGAAAAACAGAGGAGCTTTCTCATTTGCCCACTAAACAAGCACAGGAAGTGCTCCAATTGTTTGATTGCTTTGCTGAAATTTTCAAGGACCCACAAGGTTTACCTCCCGTCTGCAAACAAGAACATGTTATTCACTTGATGGAAGGACAAGTGCCTGTTAATGTTCGTCCTAATCGTTACCCACACCACCATAAGCAAGAGATTGAAAGGCAAGTGCAGGAGATGTTACAGCCAGGGGTCATAAGGCCGAGCCATAGTGCTTTTTCAAGTCCGGTGATATTGTCAAGAAGAAAGATGGTTCTTGGCGGATGTGTGTTGACTACCGTGCTCTAAATAAGGTGACGATTCCTGATAAGTTTCCCATACTGGTAATTGATGAATTATTGGATGAGTTGTGTGGTGCCAAATACTTCTCTAAAATTGACCTCAAATCCGGTTACCATCAAGTAAGAGTGAGGGAATAGGACATCCACAAGACGGCTTTCCGAACCCATGAGGGTCACTATGAATATTTAGTGATGCCATTTGGAATGATGAATGCTCCATCCACTTTTTAGGCTCTCATGAATGAGGTTTTTAAACCCATGTTGCGCAGGTATGTGTTGGTCTTTTTTGACGACATATTGGTGTATAGTTCTAATTGGGAAGACCATTTGTGCCATTTGAAATCAGTTCTTCAGGTGCTGTTTGACAATCAATTGGTGGCTAATAAAAAGAAATGCACATTTGCTCAACTTTCAGTGGAGTATCTGGGGCATATCATATCATTTGAAGGAGTTGCCATGGATCCCGCCAAGGTAAAATGTGTGCTGCAATTGCCTATTCCTAAGCATGTTAAAGGTGTTAGGGGGTTTTTGGGTCTCACCGGTTATTCTAGAAAGTTCATCAGGGATTATGGTAAGTTAGCCAAACCCCTCACTGAGCTTACAAAGAAGGATGCCTTTAAATGGGGGCCCAAGGAGCAGGAAGCTTTTGATAGACTCAAACAGAAGATTACCACAGCTCCAGTTCTTGCACTACCCAATTTTGATCAAGAATTTGTCATTGAAAGTGATGCCTCAGGTAATGGATTGGGGGCTATTTTATTGCAGCAGGGGCGCCCTATTGCTTATTACAACAAGGCTTTAGGAGAAAGAAACTTGGCCAAATCTGCATATGAAAAAGAGTTGATGGCTCTAGCTTTGTCAATTCAACACTGTCGACCTTATCTCTTGGGCAGAAAGTTTAAGGTTTGCACTGAATAAAAGAGTTTGAGGCAGCTATTGTTGCAAAGAATTACCACCATGGACCAACAAAACTAGGCTGCGAAATTGCTGGGGTACCAATTTGAGATTATTTACAAGCCTGGTTTGGAGAATAAAGGTGCTGATGCGCCTTCTCGGATGCATGACAATGCAGAATTTAATGCTATGGTTCACTATCCTGAGTGGTTGTCAAGTAAGGAGATCGTAGAGGAAGTTCATGAGGATGAATTCCTGAAAGCCATCATCACCAACCTGCAGCAAGGAGTCCCTACAAAACCCGGTTTTGCTTACCGCAATGGTGTTCTTTTCTATAAGGACAGGCTAGTTGTGTCTTCTAAATCAGGTTGGATTCCTATTCTCCTCAAGGAATTCCATTCTACAACTCAAGGAGGTCACTCCGAGTTCTATCGGACATACCGTCGAATCGCAGCGAATCTCAAGAGAAGGAATTGATGCACTTACCTCAAGAGAAAATTTTTTGTTGGGCACAATACGTCAAACCCCACGTACTCTTCCAATCTTGAAGGTTGAAGGGGATAGTAACCCTCCCATTAAATTTTTTTTGACTAAAGCAAAGGCCCTATACTTTACACTAGGCCCATTGATCCATTTTTTTCTCCCGCTTAGTGTTTGGTGATGCACTCCTTATATAGGAGAATGAGAAGTTGAAAGAGTGTGGTTTTTCCAATGTGGGACTTCAATAGTTGGGAGCTAGCTTCTTAAGTGTGAGATTTTAAATGTTCAACAAAACCAAATAGCCAACTTTAAGCACTAATATAACACTTAAAACAACTTTATTGGGCTTCATGATCTTCATATTAATTATAGACATTGTTTCCAGCTTTCAAATGATACAAATTTCATCTCAAAAGGATATCTACAACTCAAGATGTTGTCAACACAAGTGGCTGTCTCGAACAACACATGTAACATCACGTCTCGAACTTCATACTCGATTTGGTCCATAATAGAGGTCGGTCTGGGTTTGTAATCCAAAATAATAGTTGTAGATCTTTTTCTTATCTTTCCAACAGTATAAAGAGCACCTCATTTGGACAAGTATAGCTCAAGATTCAATATTTTCTTTGAACGTTATTCAACATAATGTGTTGTCCGTTTTTGTGCAGTTTTATAACTTTCATGCTATTTTAGGGCAGTAAATCGTTAGAATCAAGTCTCGAATCCTTCATAACATTTTGTAGCCAAGGATTTTAGCTTTCAAATGGCGTTGGTTTCATTAAAAAATGACTTCTACAACTCAAGATATGACCTAATCTTTACATACTGTTCAAAACCATTTTTCAGCATATTTGTTCTTACTTCCAAGTCAATTTGGACTTAATAAACTTCAGAATTGACTCTTGGGTTCCTCATCAAAGTTGTAGAGTTTTGTTTTAGCTTTCTAATAAGGTAAAAATCACTTTATTACCATCTCCATAACATTAATTGCACCCAGAATACATAAGCTATACCAAAGTACAAATTTTTCCAACCTCTTTTCTCTTCAAGATTTCTTTCTCATTCTTTCTTCTCTACTACTTTTTTTATTCTTTTTGAATGTTATTTTTACCGGAAAAAATTAGGGTATGACAAACCTAAATCAGATCTGGTTAGTCCTGAATTGCACAGTGGTGAATTGATGAAATCTATGTGTGTTGAGGCTCATCTTACACCTGCTACACGTGGTTTTGAATCTGCAAGCTCCTCTAGTGGTTGTTTTCGTGGCTCAAGCCGTGGCCGTGGTGGACGCGGCAGTGGCCACTTTAATGGTTACTGTCAGGTCTGCAACAAGTTTGGTCACTCTGCTTCATACTGCTACTATCGGTTTGATGAACAATTTGTGGCTACTCTGCCTCAACCTGATATTCACTACCAACAATATATGCCTCATGCTCATGGCAATCCCTTTGTGCAACCTACTCAGTATCCTCCAGGTTTTCCTCCACCAGCAAGGCCCTTTGCACCATAATGGAATCACTATGTGCGACCTGCAACACCTGCAGCACATGCTCCAGTTGCTACATTAGCCAATCCTACTCCACCTCAGGCACTAATCACTAGTTCTGCAATTCCTCCAGCCAGCTCCTGGTATTATGATTCAGGAGCTTCATTCCATGTCACAAACATCTCACAAAACATTCAGCAATTTGTGCCATTTGAAGGTCCAGATCAGATCCGTATTGGTAATGGTCAAGGTCTACCTATCATATCTTCTGGTTCCTCTTCCTTCTCTTCTCCTTTAAATCCTAATGTTCCTCTAGTTTTACATAATCTCTTGCATGTTCCTAGCATTACTCAGAATCTTATAAGTGTCAGTAAATTTGCTCAAGATAATTTGGTTTACTTTGAGTTTCATCCCACTTTCTGTGTTGTCAAATGCCTGGGCTCACATAAGGAACTGCTTCGTGGAAAGGTCACATCTAATGGTCTCTATGAATTTCCTAGCTTGCTACCACAATCTGTCATCTCCTCTTCAAGGCAGCCATCATCCAGTTCATCCAGTCTCTCTCAATCTGTTGCTTTGTCTCATACTGCCACTGCACAGAATGATAATTCACAAAATGTATCCAATTTGTTTTCTACTTGGCATAGCCGTTTAGGACAGCCTAATTCCAATGTACTCAAGCTTGTAATGCATCATTGTAATATCCCATTATCAAATAAAGTGTCCTTGATTTCTGTTCAGCTTGTGCTATTGGTAAATCTCATAGAATGCCATCACATTTATCTACTAACACTTATAAGGCACCTCTTGAAGTAATATCTAATGACTTGTGGGGACTGCTCCCATTCCTTCCACAAATAATTTCATGTATTATCTTGCCTTTGTGGATGCTTACTCTCGGTTTACCTGGCTGTATATACTTAAGTCTAAGTCTGAGACACTCCAAGTGTTCAAACAGTTCAAAACTATGGTTGAACTTCAATTTGGTCACCCTATAAAAGTTGTGCAAACAGATTGGGGTGGTGAATATAGACCATTCACTAAGTTTCTCACTGATTTTGGCATTGTGCATAGAGTAATTTGCCTTCACACACATCACCAAAATGGTGTGGTTGAGCGCAAAACATAGACACATTATGGAATTAGGGCTCATACTACTCAATCAAGCTTCACTTCCATTTCCATTTTGTGACCATGCCTTTGTTGCATCCACTTATCTCATCAATATGGGACCTCATCCTTGAGCTTTAAAATTCCTTATCAAGTTTTATTTGATAAGCTGCCAGATTATCAGTTTTTAAGAGTCTTTGGATGCTCATGCTTTTCATTTCTTAGGCCATATAACAAACACAAACTGGATTTCAGGTCTGAAGAGTGTCTCTTCCCTGGTTATTCCACTTCTCATAAAGGGTACAAGTGTTTATCTGCTGATGGCAAACTATTTATTTCCAAGGATGTAGTCTTCAATGAAGCACGATTTCTTTATTCTAATATGTTTCCTTCTTCCTCTTCTTTATCCAACTTCACTAATCTTCCTGCTGCTTCTATTCATCTCTGTTCTGTGTCAGGACATTCTCATAATCCTGCACCTACTGTTTCTGGCTTTCATAATCCTGCACTTGCTATTTCTCATAGTCCTTCTGTTTCTGGTCTTCAGTGTCCTGCATCTGTTGCCTCTCATCAATTAAATTCTTCCAATTCCTCTCCAGTTTCTCAGTCCTCTTCTCATGCTGGGAATTCCACTTAGCAGTCCATTACTCAAGTTTCCACAGCAGTTCCTGAGCCTATTCCACCTTCATCTGTTGTTGTTCCCATTATTAATCCTTTAAACACACATGGCATGCAAACTAGAGCTAAATCTGGAATTGTTAAACCTAAGGTGCAGCCTACAATCTTACTCACTCACTCAGAACCTAAATCTGTCAAAAGTGCCTTAAATGATCTGAATTGGCTACCTGCAATGCAAGCAGAATTTACTGCACTGCAAATGAATGAAACCTGGTCTTTGGTGCCTCTTCCTCCAAATAGAGAACTAGTTGGTTGCAAGTGGGTATTTCGTATAAAAGAAAATGTTGATGGCTCGATTAATAAATACAAAGCAAGGCTTGTTGCTAAGGGTTTTTCTCAACAACCTGGCTTTGACTACAATGAAACCTTTTCTCCAGTCATTAAACCTGTTACAGTGAGGCTGATTCTGACTTTAGCTCTCACCCTTGGTTGGTCTCTTTAGCAAATTGATGTTAACAATGCGTTTTTGAATGGTGTTTTAAAGGAGGAAGCCTACATGTCCCAACCTCCAGGATTTGAAGGAGCTGATAAGTCCTTGGTATGCAAGCTTCATAAGGCTTTATATGGTTTAAAGCAGGCCCCTAGAGCCTAGTTTGAAAGGTTGAAATCCACTCTTCTCAGTTTCGGTTTTGTTGACAACAAATGTGACCCCTCCTTGTTTGTATATTCAGCAAATGGTAATGCGGTCTATATGTTGATCTATGTGGATGACATCATTGTCACAGGCAACTCCTCCATTTTTGTTCAACAATTAATCACCAAGCTTTATTCGGCTTTTGCTCTCAAGCAACTTGGTTCTTTGGACTATTTCTTAGGAATTGAGGTTCACACTAACTCTGGTAACTTAGTCTTGACTCAAACCAAGTACATTCGTGATCTCTTAATGAAGGTTGGTCTATCTGATGCAAAACCTCTAAACACACCTATGCTAAGTGGTTTAAAGTTGTCTAAAACTGGTTTTGCAGTAATGGCTGATCTATC
The DNA here is from genome assembly GCA_037113605.1 of Calophaca sinica. NCBI lineage: Eukaryota > Viridiplantae > Streptophyta > Magnoliopsida > Fabales > Fabaceae > Calophaca > Calophaca sinica. Next base: position 98,778,088 of record CM073736.1, on the reverse strand, counting down.
TCTGTATAGATCAACAGTTGGAGTGCTGCAGTATCTTACCATTACTCGACCAGGGATTAGCTATGCTGTTAACAAGGTGTGTCAGTTTATGGCATCTCCCTTGGAAGCTCATTGGGTTGTCGTTAAACACATTTTGCGCTACCTAAAAGGAACTGCACATCATGGTTTGCACTTCAAGCCTGCCAGTTCAAAGCAACCTCTCCCCATGAGAGTCTTCTGTGTAGCTGATTGGGCATCTGATCCAGATGACCGACGTTCTACTTCTGGGGCAGCTGTGTTCCTTGGTCTCAATCTAATTTCATGGTGGTCACGCAAGCAAGCCGTAGTAGCCCGCAGCACAGCTGAAGCTGAGTATCGCATCTTAGCCCTTGTTACTGCTGAGTTGCTGTGGATTCAAACACTTCTCAAGGAACTATGTGTGTCTACTTCTCTTCCAGTAGTGTTTTGTGACAATCAAAGCACTGTGGCTTTGGCTCATAACCCGGTTTTGCACAATCGAACGAAGCATATGGAGATTGACTTGTTCTTTGTTCGTGAGAAAGTTTTGGCAAATCAACTCTCAATTCTCCATGTTCCTGCTGATGATCAATGGGTTGATGTTCTAACCAAACCCTTGCCTTCTACTGCTTTCAATTATCTTAAGTCCAAGCTCAATGTGTGTGAAGTTCCTGAGCTCCCTTCCCCACCTTGAGCTTGTGGGGGGGTGCAAGAGATATATTGCTGTGAGTGCTGAGTCACTGCCGAGCTGGCAGTGGCAGTTATCAGTTGTAACCAATCATTGCCTAGCTGGCATTCTGGTGTAACCGCTTTCTCTTCTTCATCACTCTATATTAGAGTGATTCTATTGTAATCTCATTCATTCAATGAAAATACAGAATATGATTTCTTCCATTTCAGTTTTAGTTTCTGTTATTCAATATGCAGGATACCTATTCAATCACGATTGACTACATGTGCTCGCAAAAGAGTCACAAAGCATAACAAAATTTCAATTCAATGGAGAGAAAGATCAGATCAGAGGCTCAACTCACAATGAAATGTTTACTACAGTACATAAGAAAGTAAAAGAGAGAACGAAGGCACCAACCAGTTCGCCATTGAAGTAAACTTCAAATGCCCCAGAACTGTGTAAGAATGACTGCAAGGCATTCCCAAGAAGCCAAGCACTGGCGATGGTTCCTAACCTATTAGAACGCAAGTTGTAATACCAAGGAGGAGGTGCAACAAAACCCAACATTGGAAAAATCTGTTCCCCTGCAACTACAACACCTATAACACCAATCTGAACAACTAGAACCACTTTGCTTAGCAGACGCTTTGGAAGCGGTGGGGATAATTTGCACGAATAACCTCAGTTCCAGGAAAAGCAATCTCCAACATATTCTTCATTGTTACTGCTGTTCCTCTACACGCAACACAAACATCCATTTACACCAACTTTCCCATTCACAGCAATACAAGCAATGAACCAACTATAAGAAATATGAAACAAGAAGCAAAGCAATGATCTTGAACAAGTAGCTTAAGGAATTAATTGGTTGTCAAAATTGCAAGTGAAATTAGTGAATTAACCTCTAGTTAATTAAGAAAATCCAACCATGAATATCATGATAGTAACTAAGAGAACTCTCTTAGTTACTATACATTACAGTACATAGAACTCTCTTCAATCCTAATAATGTGATAGCTCAAATAGAATTCAAAAATAGTGAATTAATAGTTGGGTCTTTCAATTCTAGAGGGACAATTACTCTACTTACTTTAGATCACTTGTCAAAAAAAAAAAACCTATACCTTATGACAGATTTCCAAATTTGCTCACATCATTGATTCTAACTCTCATCTTTTTGCTCTACCAATAATCTCTACAAGAACAGTAGCCACCTTTAAAATGGTGTAAGCAATTTGAATCACTTAAATATATTTCACACCCATATGCCAATGATACGTATTTGGCTGTGTCATGGCAATCTCTGCAGATTCTCAAATTTTTTACTATCCGCAAAATTTGAGGTGTGTGATGAGGATCTATCAAAGCAAATGCAAGTGCAAGTTTTTCACTGTGTACACCACTAATATTTTCCTCCTTCTCTTCCTCAATGCAAAGTCCATTGTCAGAAACATGTGCCTTGACATTTATAGCTAGCCGTTTCAGCCAAGAATGTAGCTTGTCCAAATATGGGTTTGACTGATCTCCAACTACAAAAGTATGGACCGCGTTTTTCCTTTCAATCCAGCACTGCCCCACCGGTTTATAAACAGCCTTTTCTTCCTCCAGCTTTGGAGCTTCCCAGAACTTCCCACATAAGGAAAAACAAGGCCTTGTCCTTTTGTCCACTTTGCAGGAAACCGGAAATTAATGAATTCCATGAAGCTACATTTCGCTTAATTTTCCCATCTTTCTCAATCCTTTTAAAAATATCCAACGCCTGATCCTCAGCACCACTATGCATATATCATGTGATCATTACATTCCATGTAACAACATTGGGTGGTGAATCTGACTCCTGCATTTTCATAAATAATTCATGAGCTTTGCCACAGAAACCTGCTTGGAAATATCCTCCAATAATTGAGTTCCAAGAATACACATCTCTTTCTAACATCATATCAAAAATGCGTTGAGCAGCTTCCAGATTGCCACACTTGGAATACATGTCAATCAGTGAATTGCCAACTAGCACATTGTCAACCAAACTCATCTTGACAGCAATCATATGTATTTCTAATCCCATACTCAATGATTTTAAGGATGCACATGCCGAGGCTGCACTTGCAATTGTAATGCCATTGGGCTCAACCCCTCCTAAAAATATCTCTCTCAACAAATCTAAAGCATGATTTATCTTACCCTTTTGAGTAAACCCAGAAATCATAGAAGTCCAAGTATATACATCTGGAGTAATCCCAAAACTCGCCATCTTTTTCATTAAATCAATTGCAATATCACAATTCCCTAACTGATTATAACTGGCAAGCAAAATGTTCCAAGTTACCAAACCAGGTTCAATTCCTTCTTCCTGCATTGCATCAAAATACTTCTGAGCTTGCTCTATCTCACCATTCTGGCAAAACCCAGATATTATTGCATTCCATTCCACACTGTTCCTCTCATCCATACAATCAAAAATCTTCTTTGCACAATCCATCTCCCCACACTTGGCATACACAGCCATAATCGAATTGATCACACGCATGGAAGAGCGCATTCCACGTCGAATCACCAACGAATGTATCAACCTCCCAGTCTCTAAATCCCTGCACTTCCCACATGCCTGCAAAATCTTTGGAAGCAAAAACTCATCAGGCAAAACCCCATGCTGCAACATTTCATAAAAGAGGTCAACAACCTTCTCCCAGCTCTTGTTTCTAGAACAGGCACCAATCACAGCAGACCAAGTGAACAAATTCCTCACACGCATTTCATCAAACACCTTCCGGGCCTTCTCCAAATGCCCACATTTAGCATACATGCTAACCAACTTGGTCTCCACAAAAGGGTTCGCCTTTTTCACCAATCCAATCCGAGCATGCAATTCCCTACCCACCCAAATGGAGTCTCTATCAATGCAAGATTGTAGCAGTAGTGATAATTGATAGAGGATTATCATAAGAAAAGATGGGAGAGAAAGTAATAGTACGTAAGTAGTAGTAGAGAGAATATTATTGGGTTTAGGAGAGAGAAAATGTGGCGGGGTAGTACGTAGTGATAATTGATAGAGGATTATCATAGGAAAGGATGAGAGAGAGAGTAATAGTATGTAAGTAGTAGTAGAGAGAATATTATTGGGTTTAGGAGAGAGAAAATGTGACGGCGTAGTACGTAGTGATTATTGATAGAGGATGATCGTAGGGGAGAGAATATGAGAAAGAGTAATAGTACATAAGTAGTAGTAGAGAGACAAGGATAGGAGAGAGAATAATATTAGGATTAGAAGAGAAAAAATGTGGCGGGGTAGTACATAGTGATAATGCAAGAGGATGATAGTAGGAGAGGATAGGAGAAAGAATATTATTGGGTTTAGAAGGGAGAGAAAAGGTGGCGGGGTAGTACGTAGAGAGAATATTTACTTCTCAATAAAGGGAAGCATAGATTACATACGAGAAAAACCAGAATTTATTTAATTTGCTGTCCAATATTGATAATTGATTATTTTTTTTCATGTTCCTTATTTGAATTTTTCTAAATCATTCAATTACGAGCTTTATAATTTTTTGTTGAAACATATATTTGAGAAAACTTCTCTTTTTTTTATGGACCCCACCATAATTAGCCCTTTGGGCCCAGTGGGTCCCCCGAAGTATCCCCACGGGTTTAGTACTTTGGACCGCGTATTGGACTAATCTCCGGTCGAGGTACTGTCGGGCAATTAAAAGGACCTCTCTCAAACACATTTTTTTCCATCCACAAGGCTCGAACCCGAGACCTTGCTTAAGGGAATCCGAGCCCCTTCCGCTCTAATTATAAAGAAAATATAATCCATATTTTGTGTTTTTTTTGTTATATTTTAAAATATATATATATATATACACATAAATACGCTAGTTGAACCGTAAATAGCTGTTTTGCATATTTCCGGTTGTCCCAAAAAAATTATTGTTTGTTTATTTTTTTTCATAAGTTACAAGTAACAGCAAAAGGGCAAAAAAAAAAAGAGCAAGCCCAAGACATCCAGAAGAAGCGTCGAACCCAGCCCAGCTCGGCGGGTCTTTTTTTTTTTTTTTACATCGAACTGTGGGCATATTTCCGGTTTTGGAAAAAAAGGCTATGATCCAGTACAGCGCGCCTTATGGTAACTATGTTGTGCTGTCTCTAATTGAAAGGCCGGTAACCATAAATTCGTTGTGGCCATATTTCTGGTTTTGGTTAAAAGGGCTAATATCCAGTACAATGCGCATTATGGTAAGTATCTTGTGCTGTCGCTAATTGTAAGGTCGGTAGCCTATGTTGTTGGACCAGTTGGGCTTCGTTTTCGAACAAAAAAAAATATTTTTTTGTTTTAGATTGAACCGTAAATAGTGGTTAGGATATTTCCGGTTCTTAATTTTTTTTTTGTTACATGTTTGAACCGTAAATACCTGTTGATCATATTTCCAGTTCAATAATTTTTTTTTTTACATATTGAATTGTAAATAACTAAATATCATATTTAGGGTTCAAAATTTTTATTTTACACGTATCATATTTTCGGTAAATTGTTTTTTCGTTTTACATATTTTTTTTTGGTAGAATTTTCGTTTTACATATTTAACCGTAAATCGGTGTTTATCATATTTCCCGTTATTTAAAATTAATTTTTTTTTGTTTAGGCATTGAATTGTAAATAATTATGTATCATATTTTACACGTATCATTTTGGCATGTTAGAGCATCCACAACGTTAGACACCAACATGGGAGTTTAAGTGGTCCAAATTATCTACATCACTCATATTTATCGTTATCATAATTTAAGCATTTCATAATCTAACCTCACATCTACATTTTATTAATAAAATAGTTTGTTTATTTATTTATTATTATCCGATTTATGAAATTGATATTTACAGTTCAAAGTATTTTTGATAATAATTTATATGTATGTTTACCACATTTATATAGATTTTAATTGAAATATATAAATAAAAAAAATAAACACTAACACTTACGTAAAAACAGTTAGTCCATCCATAATTTTTGGGAAAAAAAAAAATAAAACGGGTCCACTTTTACATAGTAGAGTCGATGGTTAAATTATTTAATAAATTATTTACGCTCATGTGTCTACAGTTTTTAAAATTTCAAAATGCCCTGACAATATATTTTCTTATTATGTCCTTATCTCTTCATTTTTCAGGTTATCCCTTATTTTTATCTCTCTCATTATTTACTATTTTATCTCTCACATTTTCATCTCCTCTTTTCCTGCTCACATTTTCATATCATTTTACATACCCTGTTTTACTCCTCGTCTCCTTCCTTCCTCCCATTCCTACCAAGTTACTCTGAAGGTAAAGGTATATTTACGGTTTATATTCGTTGGTATTTTCGGTTTATATTGGATATACTTACAATGTTTCTTTATATATTTACGGTTAGTGTATAGATTTAGCTGTTTATATATATTTACGGTTTGACGGTTTGTCTTCCAATCAATATATAGGTTTTTTGCAATCAATATTTATGTTTCTTAATATCTTCTTTTTATCACAAAATTCTTGGTTTTGCTTTAGATATTTACGGTTTAAATATATTATTTATTTGTATTTTATATTTACCTATATATTTCTTGTAATGATTTGTATAGTAAAATAATCTCCTTCCACCAAAATATCGTTGTTAATTGGAGTGGTTAGTACTGGAGTGGTAGTTAGATAGGAGATAAGTATCATTATTATTGGAGAACAAATAATTCATGCTTTTTGAAATTCTAAACTGAGAAATAATTTGACAAAATTAAATATTCCAAATAGGACAAGACTGAGGGAGTAATATGTATATCATACTTGTTAATATATGTTTTTAATTTGCAGATATGCCACGTACTAGAGGAGGTCGTGTGTCCGCTTATGCTTATAGACAGGCACACCCGACTGAGGAACCCCAGCGTGACGAAACCCAACATTTTGGCGAGATCGATGGTCATGCACCAGTTGCAAGGGAAACATTTCCGGGAGGACCTTTCAATAGGTTGGTCCTAACAGAGTATGAGCATCATGTCGCTCCTGAGATATGACTTGGAAGGGTAATAACTTGTTTATTGTATGAATTCGATTGAATGTTGTGTTTTTTTCATTGTACAACGATGATGATGACAATGTTTACGTGTGCAAGATCGTGATCCTCTCAAGGTGCACGCACATGGCAAAAAATTGAAGGACTGGCTTGAAAAAATAGGCCTGATACCCCCTTATGTAATGGACGTGATAAGGGAGTCTAGGTTGTCAAGTTTGTTGAATTGCAGCTTTACAATGACTGACAATGCACTAGTGTCTGCATTTGTTGAACGGTGGCATGGGGAGACTAGTAGTTTCCACCTACCATTTGGTGAACCCACTGAATCTAAGTGTTGCAATGTAAGTGTTTAAGGATAGGTCATGAAGTTGTTGTTTGGTTGATACAACATTTGGTTATTTCTTAAAATGTGTTAACTCTACCTGCAGGATAGTTGTTTTGACACAAATAAGAGGTTTAAACAAGTTGCTGGCATTCTTCATACGATGGCTTATACAGAGTCACGTGTTGGACCTACTGCACACTATGAGGACATTCAGCTGTTACTCCGAATAGTGCATGGTTTAGGGTCTGAGGCTGGTCCTTCGTCCAATTGAAATGTATTTGGCACTTCGTCTAGTGAGGAGTGATGTATTTTGACACCCCCCTTAATCTGTGTTGTTTGTAATTTACTTACTATCTTGCTATGTTTGCGACTCTGGTTTGGTGTTCCACCTTTGTTTTTAGATTAAAGTTAGATATTTTTTAAAAGCTAGTACACGTGCATGCGCACGGTTCGGGTTGCGTTGCTTGCTATAAAAAATTATAATAAAAATTTATAAACAACAAAATATTGTCTACATTTTGTATCCATGTTGCCTCAAATACATAAATCAACAATATTAAATAATAATAAGTGGCAAAATAAGTGGTATACTATTTTTAATTTTGTAAAATAGGTAAATAGTCTTATAATAAGGGTTTAAGAAATTTTAATGCACCTCGATTTTTGAAAATAGTATTATACTAAGGGTTTATTGGGCATCCTAGCTTTGAGCCTTGTAAAGCTTAGCTCGAACATTATATAGCCTAGCTCGAACATTATATACCCAACCGTACACCCAATAACGCCCTTTACTGTCTCTGTCCCAAAATATAAAAACATGTTGACCATGTCACGCTTGTTAAGGAAAATAGTGAATACTACTTTTTTAATTGAATTCTTACATGTTTTGTGTTGTTTTTCATAAAACGTCTTTATAATTATTGAGATTATTAATTACACTGTTTTCAATGACGAGTATTTTAAGTAAAAGAATTATTAAAGTAACAATATAAATTTAAAAGGCTCTAATAAACTGGGACCGACAAATTTGGAAACAAGGTGTTATATTTTTAGAGGGATATAGTAATTATTACTTGCTATCTGATATAATTTTTTATACCGTAAAATATCTTGTTGAATGACTGAACTCCATATAAAGCACATTTTTTTAGTGCATCTCGATACGCATCCTAGAAATATAAGTACATTGGTATTCAGATCAAAAAATATATATAAAATAAGAACATCGGTCCTATCATTGTCACTATTTCTTCAGGTTTTGACCAAAGAAAAAAAAATTATTTCTTGAGGCTAGGTGCAATAAAGTCTTTCAGCACCAAATAACCTTCTATATATCCGACCAGGCTCCATCACGCTTTCAAGGCAACGAAGAGAAACTCTTTAAGCGTTTCAGGTACCCCTGGACATGGATCATTCCAAATGCTTCGTCACCTCACTAATCGCTAATAGGGTAAGTTTTATTTTTATAGCATCGTTTCATTTTTGTTGATCAGTCGTTAATGGTTAACAATGTCGCTCCTTTAACAATTATTTTTTGCTTTTAATAGGATTATATTTCAATTGCCCGTTTATTTTACCAGCGGTGGAGGCATCATTTATCCAACAACGTGACAATTGAAGACAGAGTGGGAAATACCTTTGCGTGTTACGTAGAGGTGGTTGACGGTTGACCATTCTTAGTGACCGAAGCAGATCGTATACGAAGGCTTTACGTCATTCCAAATGGTGCTTTAATGGAAATGGGATACATCAGGCGTGCTCGTTTTAAGTTTAAGATTCCTATGACTAGTCAACCGCTTGTGGAACCACCTGTGGAAGACGAAGTTGCTGATGCGGGTTCGGTTGTAGCTGAAGGACATGATAATGCAGTTTCTTATGTTGATGAAGAATTTGATTATGCAGTATCCGACAATGATGATGATGATGGAGACGCTGTAGATGGTGGGCTGGGTGGTAACTAAATGTGTATTAGAACGGTCGGGGACGGTGGGGCGGGGGATGACTGGGTGGAACTTTCTAATTCAATGTACAAGGATTTAATGGTTTACGGTGTTTGGGTTTATTTTACCTTTTAATTTTCGGCGAAGGCTCCGGTGAATAAGTGACATAGGTCTTCCACTATGCACAAGTTATTTTCCACCTGATGGTGTGAGTTTTCACCAGCTAGTTTATGTTTTTGATATTTCATATGTGGTCCCTGTAATTTGTTAAAATTACACCATGGAACAACCCAAATAAATGATGTATCAGTGAAAGAGACTGTGATATCCCCAATTTGTTTGCCATTTGAGCCCTAATTTGCCATTGGTATGGCGTATGACTTGTTGAAGACAACCTTCCCTGTCGCGGCTTCCTCCCGTACATAGATGACATAAACGCAGAGCTATTCCCGGAAGCAATTCGTGAGTTCTCCCTGAAGACTTGGTTGCACACCTTGCTCACTCACACGAGCCCTACGGTTCATACTCATGTCATTGTCGTCGCGTTGTTGCATTGCTCGCTGTCGTCGTTCCAAGTGTGTGCGTCCTCTTCCCTACTCGCGTTTTATGAATGTTTAAATAGAAAAAAAAATATTTATTTATTATTTCAAAAAATTGAAAGCATTTAATATTTTTATTTAATAATTAAAAAATGTTATTAAAGAACAACAGGGCACTGCGTCATTTTCTCCTATTCTCAGCTTCTGATGTGTATTATTACCACTATTTTTTTATTTTTTAAATTCTATTTCCATTAATATGTTTTTATCCAGACTTACTCCCTTATAATTTTTTTAAAATGTTTAAATAGAAAAAAAAATATTTATTTATTATTTCAAAAAACTAAAAGCATTTAATATTTTTATTTAATAATTAAAAAATGTTATTATTAAAAATATGTTAGTTTTAGCTTGTTAAAAAAAATACTTTATAATTGATTTTTTTTTGTGCCAGTTCTTTTTTTTTCTTTTTATTAAATTTGTGCTAGTTCTTTAGTCCATGATGTAAGACTTTATGTTTTTTTTTAGCACTGCACCAACAGGTATGTGTTGGCCTTTGATGTTGTGAGCTTATGTGTAAGTCTTAATTTTTTCATTCAAACCACACTGTCAGCTACTGGAACCAATGGTAGCGTGTTTGTCTGATGTATCCCTGTGGCCGTAAATGGCCCATACTGGTAGCTACCATTTTCCCATTGAAGGATTGGTTTTCCGCCGAAAACACGTGTCTTATAGATGGCGGATTGTCATGTCTCTTATATGTCTTGCAGGATGCTGCAAAAGTGTTAGGTACTGTAACCTATTTTTGGCCCTTTCCAATGAGCAAAAGTCTGATCTATCTATCTATTTTCTAACAAAAGTTCGACCCTAGTACACGTGTCCTCCACACAATTTTCTACTTCCTGCTCATCTGCAGCTCCCTCCCACTTTTCTCTTCTTTTGTTTTTACTTATCTTTTCCTCTGTTTATCTGTTTATGCGCCTCATCCTTTTTTTTTTCAAATTTCTTTTTCTTTTCTTTTCCTCTCCTCTCTTCTACTATATATACAAACAACTTAATACCTACCAAAATACTAAAACTAACACTTCATCTAACGAGAGCATTATGATTGAGTTAGGAGATATTTTGCTCTCCTCTACTCCTAAAAATTGAACCAAAACATAAGAAAAAATTAAAATAACCCCTCACTAGTCTTGTCATTACTACATTACATGCCATTGCTGAAAACATTATATCATGTGGTCTCTAGCCCAAATTCCAACACAAAAAACTTCACAAGCCATTGCTATAAACATTACCCTCGTGTGTTTATAAATTTTTATTACAATTTTTCATACTAAGCAATGCAACCCGACCCGTGCGCATGTGAGGGTCACAGTACTAGTTTTCTAAAAATATCTAACTTTAGTCTAAAAACAAACATATATCAACAAGCCAGAGTTGCACACATAGCAAGATAGTAAGTAAATTACAAACAATACAGATTAAGGGGGGTGTCAAAATATATCACTCCTCACTAGACGAAGTGCCAAATACATTTCTGCTGGACGAAGGTCCAGCCTCAGTCCCACCATGCACTGTTAGGATCGACCTATCATAAGGTCCTCCTAGAAATGATTCTCGTGCAGCAACCTCGTCAACATGTTGGGGTTCCTCAGCCAGGTGTGCTTCTCTATAACCTTCTGCACGCTCTCTCTCTGTAGCAGCAGCAGAAGCGGACACATGACCTCCTCTGGTATGTGGCATATCTACAAATTAAATAACAATATTAACAACTAGGATATACATATTACTCCCTCCGTCTTGTCCTGTTTGTAATATTTATTTTCTCAAATTATTTGTTCTCCAATAATAAGTTTACTTGTCTCCTACTAACTACCACTCCAGATAAAAAGCACTCCAATTAATTAATAAGGATATTTTAGTTAAAAAAGTCTATTTTACTATACAAATCATTAGAAGAAATTTGCACAACATTAAAACAATATCAGACGTCGGCAGAGGGAGTAACAAATATTAAAAAGATTTATCTTCAATTAAAAAAAGTACTTATATCCATGACATATATATATATATATATATATATATATTGAGATTAAACAAATTGTCAAATAAGCATTTTGAAATTAACTCATAAATATATACCTATTAATATTAAATACATTGAAAAAATTAATTTTGATTAACGGTTAGCTTATAAAACCGTTAGGGAATATATTCACGGGTTATATATTTCTAGGAAATGTAAACATCACAACCAAACCGTAAATATATAGGTAAATATAAAATACAAATAAATAAATAATATATCTAAACCGTAAATATCTAAGGCAAAACCAAGAATTTTTTGATAAATATGTATTTAAGAAAGGTAAATGTGTATGCAAAAAACCTATATATTGGAAGGCAAACTGTAAATATATATATAAACAGTTTTTTTTGACAAATATATATATAAACAGCTAAATCTATACACAAACCGTAAATATATAAAGAAATACAATAAATATATCCAATGTAAACCGAAAATATATAAACAAAAAAAATTATAAACTGAAAATATCAAGGAATATGTAAGAACAAATAAAACGTAATTGTTTATTATTTATTTTTTTTACCCACAAGGGATTATAAATAGTAAATATGAAGGAGAACGTTACCTTTACCTTGGGAGTATCTTGATAGGAATGGGAGGAAGGAAGGAGAGGAGGAGGAAAAGAGGGTATGAAAAATGAGATGGAAATGTGAGCAGGAGGGAGATGGAAATGTGAGAGGTAAAATAGTAAACAATAAGAGATGGAGATAAGGGTAATCTGAAAAGTTAAGAGATAAGGTAAAATAAGAAAAAAAATACTCTCAGGGGCATTTTAGAAATTTTAAAAGTGTAGACAAGTGACGTAATAATTTATGGCTAAATTATTATTTTGGTCCTTATTTTAGGTTTCAATTTTGTCCTTTACGTATTAAAAGTTTTGAATTGACACTTATTTTGCAAATAAATGGACCATATTGGTATAACTTACCACTTTGAAACATATGGAAGACATTATTGTAATTTTAGGACCAATTCGAAACAAATAAGGAACATCCTGAAACTTAAAATAAACAAGTATAATTTAGCCATAATTTAGTTTAACGTGCAAAAATGATTTATCCTAAATTTTTTTTTTACAAATCCTAAAATAATTTATAGAACCGAAAATATGGAAAGGTTAAATATGCAAAAAAAAATTGAACCGAAAATATGATATTCAGTTATTTATGGTTCAACATGTTAAAAAAAATAACTTTTTTTCAACCGTAAATATGATATTTAAGTAATTTACGGTTCAATGTAAAAAAAAATTATTGAACCGGAAATATGGGACTCACTTATTTACGGTTCCCTTCAATATGTTCACGCATTCAATATGGGACAAGAAGTGGCGTTGTCTAGCACACGATTTCAATAGGTGAGGCACCGTGCACAACTTCGTATTTTACATTTCAACCGTTCGATGCGACAATCCTACCCAATCTTATCATACACCTTCCTCACCAGATTCCAAATCAAATCTCCATCCTCACACCTCTCTCCTCCCTCCACCTCTAAGCCTAGCCGAAACAGTGTCATCCTCAACCTCCCTTCCCCTACACCCACCCTCTCCGCCTCCCCCTCTCCCCTCCGAAGTTTGACTGTTTTGGTTGGCGAGGAACATAGCATCGATATAGGGAAGAGAAACTCACTGAATACCTTATTTATTTATTTTAAGAAGAGATTACAAATTTAAGAATACTGTGTGATAAGAGTTGATGCTCACAAATGATATTCCAAGGTTTTTGTATTTCCAATCTCTAATGGTGAATCGTTATGACCACGACGTTGTCGGTGGAACACATTTGAGTTTCTTTACCCAAAAATAATCGGAGGTTGCTTGGGAGGACTATTGGGTTGTTCAACAATCAAACTATGGTGGCGGGAGAAAGTTGTCTGCTGCTGGTTTCTTTCATTTTCCTGAGCTGCCTCGAGAAAATTTTGGATAGAGTGGGAGGTAAAGTCATAGACTTTGGTATTTGTTGGGTCTTCTCCAGCTCTTGTTATCTGTGTTGGGTTTGTTTGGCTGCTGAGAAAAACTAATAAACAGTTACAGTCCTTTCTGCTGCGAGGGTGGCGAGGGCGACGACGACGGCGAGTTGGAAGGCGTTGGAGGGAGGCGAGTTGAAGGTGCCGAAGGAGTAAATGGGAGGGATAAAGGGAAGATATTATGCAGAAAGACAACCATTAGATATAGTGAGACTTCTCAATCCAATGGTTGAAAAAACTTTTGCACAATACACCACCTAATGTGGTTGTGCATTCTAGACAAAGTCGACAAGTTTCAAAGTTCAAATTGTATTTATCCAAATAAAAGTAAATTAAAACACGTGGCTTATAACCATTTTATTTATAAGCTAAATGAAATATGGATGGATGGGAGCTTATAATTCATTTTTTTTATCAGTGTTTAAATAGGAAAAAAGATATTTATTTATTATTTCAAAAAACTGAAAGCATTTAATATTTTTATTTAATAATTAGAAAATGTTATTATTACCAATGTTTTAAAAACAGGACCGGAGATCGAATTGGCGAGACTTCTGAGTCATGGTTCAATTGGTTCAACCGGTTCAACCGTCGGTTGAACCAGGTGACTAATAAATAAATAAATAAATAAATAAGTACTAATTTTGAGGAAAAATTAAGTATAAAAAAAAAGTTAAAACGGTCCAACCCGGTTCAACTGCGGTTCAATCCGGTTCAACCCGGTTCTGGGCAGTTCAACCAGACTGCGGTTCAATTGATGTTGAACCGACCGCTAACACTACCGGGTGACGGTCGGACCGTCCGGTCCGGTCCGGTTTTTAAATCATTGATTACTACTACTATTTTTTTATTTTTTAAATTCTATTGCCATGATGTAAGACTTTAGGTTTTAGCACTGCACCAACATGTATGTGTTGGCCTTTTATATTGTGAGCTTAAGTGTAAGTCTTCATTTTTTCTTAAGAGTATAATTTATACTCCCTTTGTCCCAAAATAATATAAGAACCCAATGATCATATCACGCTTCTTAAGAAAAGTAATTAAAAGTACTTTTTTGCATTGAATTTATACAATTTTTGTATTGTTTTTTCGTAAAATGTCCTTAGAATTATTGAGATTATTAATTACACTATATTCAATGAAGGGTATTTTAGTAAAAGAATCATTAAAGTAGCATTGGAAATTGAAAGTGGTCTTACAAATTGGGACAAGCAAAATTGGAAACAAGGTCTTAAATTGGAAACAAGCAAATTGCCCGACCTAAATATTTGACCCCAGTCACTCAGAGAGAATATTATTTGAATTTACTGGGGGACCCATTTAGTAATTTTTTTAGCGGTGCTGCTTTGAAGGCATTAGGTACCTAAATTAAAAAGTAAAAATAAGTGACGTGGATACGTGAGACTTTTTATGTACCCATTTTTTGTGTAGTCCATTGGATATGGCCATAGTGGTGTTTTTAGTGAATAAAAAAATTCTGCTATAGTGTAGGCGGGTTGCGAAAATGTTATCGCTTGAATTTACTGAAAGGCGATTTCAAAACTGAACGATTAAAGTCACGTCAAAGTAGGGCAGTCCTATTGTTGTTAGCTGTCACAGCTAGTGATACTTTCTGCGGCAAGATATGACACAGGACTGCAATATATTTTTTTTGAGGGAAGGAAAAATAAAATCTACAGACACGCTTTGATATGCATTATATATATATATATATATATATATATATATATATATATATATATATAAAGCATTGGTGTTTAATTGATAGAGGAGTGTCCAAATCATAAAGAAAATGCTTCGGCGGACGCTCACACGTGGGAACATGTATTATTTGCTATTCTTTAATTTGGTTGACTCATAATAAATGGAAGAGCTACCCCTTTTGTTTGGTGAACAGAGTATAAATTCCCAAATGCAAAAGTAACTACGTAATTAAGGTCTTCCCAGTTGGGTGTGACCTACCAAACGAATATGCAGTAAATACATCAACACGTGCATTGGGCTATATAACCACACTTCACTCATTGTCCAAGTGTGATTGGCTCTACATATGTATGAAGTGTACCTTACCATGAGCAGCCAGAAGAAGAAAGCATATGTGGTGTTTCATGGCCGCATACCTGGAGTGTATTTAGACTGGGTTGACTGTAAAGCCAAGGTTAATCGATTCTCAGGGAACTTTTACCAAGGTTACGACACATATGAAGAAGCCGAGTCAGCCTGGATAGCACACTGCATGAAACATGGGCACAACAAAGAATATGCTCGACTTAAATTGCCACAACGAAGGCCAATAGTGCGTCACACTGGGGAAGGATCATCTACAGATTCATACTGTTTGGGTAACTATATTGTATACTATGTATTTAGTGTTGTTTTTATTATCTTTTTTTATCATATTTCTTTGCAATACTTGCATAACAATTTCGTTGTTAAACTGACAGACATAATAACAAAACACTTGGCACCAGTGAGTGATTCTGATGAGTTCATTCATCAAGTTAGCATACAGTTTCAACTGGAGCAGTTCTGTCATAAACTTGGTGTTCTTTACCTACTTACACGCTAGAAGCGGTGAAGAATGTAAATTGTCGAGAGTATTGACGATACTATGCATCTGTGACTAGCCGTGCAATTGGACTATCTCCATTTTCCATGGGTAGGTTTGGAAAAAATGATTATGATGCGAGAGAGGATGTGGCAGCTGCTTTGCTTCATTGCTTGTTGGATGCCTCTGGTAAGAAAATCAGAGATTATAATTACTACATTGTCCAATTGTTGGAGGAGGAGGTCAACAGGCTTAAGGAAGAAAGCACGGTGTTGGGTATGCATGCAGCTACATTGAGTGAAGAAATCAAACACATAAACAGCCAAGTGCTGCTCGATTAGGATTGTGTGTACCACGTTACTATATATGGGGTTCATTGGGAGTTGTGTTTCTTTTTTCTTTTACCTAAATTTGGAGTTGAGCTTTGTATAACACCTGTTGTGATGTGTAATGGATTTGAAGCTTTGTCTTATTGCAATTTTTATATTTAATATGTCAACATTATTTTACATAATTAGGACTTACCCTTTTTTCGTTGGCACTATAATTTTAAAAAAAATATAAATAATTAAACAAATATCTTTTTAACAAATAATTTAGTAGAACACCTGGTATGCTAAATAGTTGCGTCTAAAAAAAATATAATAGTTAATTGTATTCGGTAATATCTGTGTTGTCAGTATATTTTAAGACTACATATGCTTATTGGTAGAATAAATAGACAAAATAAAAGTTGATTGTATAATTTGAAATCTTAATTATTATATTTAATAAAAACTGAATCGTTTATCAATTATTTAAGGGATGAGTATAAATCCAACAAGACCCGTTATGCTAGTTCGTTTTAGTGACCGGACTTGTTGCTTCTTGTTATTAATTTGGTAGAAAAGGTAACGATATTTATTTTTAAAAACTGTTGACTACTTCCATATCGGGTACTACTTGGGGTGTGGGCTTTTGTAATTTGTAAATATCAAATAAACAGATGGTAATGATGGACTGAATTGAGAATTGAGGGGCTAAAATTAGACAAACTAAAAGCAAATTTTAGTGGGTTATCGAAGTGACATGCAATAAATGTGATGTAACAGTGTCCTACTTCCCATATTACCCTTACTAAAATCACTACACCTTAAAGACCCAAGCACACTTCACATCTCCAAAGAATCAATCGTTGTATATCAGACTGAAGCTTCAAATTTCTCCTTCTGCAATGGATATCGGTGAAGTTCCAATGGATGTGTCTGACTCTAGAAATGAAAGGTTCAACATAGTTTAAATCCATTCTATGCAATAATGAAGCAAACAAGGAAATGTTCAAACCTGCTGCTAGAGAATCCCATACATATGAGTTATAAGGAGAATTTTTTTTTTAATAATAAACGTCATATTTTGTTTTCACCATGTTTATTTTTTTGGTGATTTCTCTGCAGGGATAAGGAGTTGACTATGAAGCATAAGGAAAACATATCCAGTGGACAAAATATGGGACAGTCAACTGCCGAGGAGGACGTGGTCCACACTGAAGTAACTCTGGAATATCTCTTGGATGCCATTAAGGTTGTAAATATTATGTCATTGTTTCTCATTTGTTATAAATGAACACATGCGCTCCAGGCCAACTAAAAAAGTCGAGTATTATAGAATGAAGTATTTTGTTTTATGTCAACTAGGATCTGGCATCAAAGGTTGAAAATATGGACAAAACGAACACTTCAAAGGAGGGTGCCATTAAGGTGCATTTAATGCAACATCCATGTGTGTTATATATCATCGTATTTTTTTTCTTAAGTGTATTCAGCGGGAAATATGTAGCTATATAAATACTGAACTTTTCATTAACTGTGTCTCAGGATTTGGTTTCCAGTGTCGATAGCATTGACAAAACAAACAACTCCATACTTGTAACGCTTTGTAGATTAGTGAAAGTAGAAGCAACACCTACACCGAAAGTTGTATCTGAAAATGACTCACTACATGGGACCGGAAGTAATTCACCGGTGCAACAGAACGTAGAAGAGTATATCAATGGCAAAGCAAAGGCGACCAGCTCTCGCAAGTATCGTAAAAAAAAAGGTGAACCATGAAGTTGAAGCTCTAAAAGAGATTTCAACAGTGTTAATCAGTGATAGTGACAATGAGGATACTGATACCATTGGAAAAAATTGCAAAGGAGGATTAGAGGGTAATAAAAAATGCAAAGGAGGAATAGAGGGTACTTATACCCGTCAGACCATGCTGAAATCCAGATTTGTTAGTAAAAATAACCTTGGTGGAGGCACTGAAATGGATGAGGTAGCAGCCGAGGATACTATAAAAGAGAAGCCCTTCATGAGCAACTATAAGGAAGGTGCACGTAGCAAGGTTTGCATTTTTATGATGGATAATCACATTTTCATACCAACGAACGTACACATAGTGACTGACTGTTGTTTTTGACTTGCCTATAGGTTACGACAAGAGTTACCCATAACAATGGTGGAAAGAGATCTTCTTTGGAACCAAGGAAGTTGTCGTTCACTCCGACAACATCACAAACGGCTACAAAGAAGGCTAGAACTAACAACTCAACTCAACCATAAAGAAAGTATCTTTGAAGCGGTCATTGCCATTAAGCCAAAGCTCGAAAGGGTTATCGAAGCACCAATCACCCTTAGGCCAAATCTCAAAAGGGATATCAGTAGTGGATATGTTACCTAACTCTGCCTTCAGACCAACTGGTCAACTGATTCCAAAGGTACTCCCACTTGCTATGCCATTTATTTATTATTTAGTTGTGAACACATTAATTTGTGTTATGTGTATTGAGCATCATATACTGTGATAGAAATCCAAGTGCAAGTTTAAGTCAACCACATACATGAGGTTGAGTCTTGCAGAGGGACAAGTTTGTGCATACGTGTTCGACATGGAGAAAGAGCTAAGGTGTTGTTAAAAAGATTTTTTTCATATTGGTGCTACTTTGTAAACATTCTTTCCCTTAAATATTTGAGTGCTTGATTCCTGGAAAAATTGTCCACCATGAGGTATGCACTATATGTATATGACGCTAAATGTGTGCTATAATAATCACTTGTGCATTATGTTCTTTTTTATCAACAAGTCAAACTCTAGGCCTATTGAATGACAGATGGTGCTCATGAAGTCACTTAAGGTTACTTGGACACAAATGAACAACACCAAGAAATGTGTTTGGTGTTTCCCTCCGTCGTTTGCGGTAAGTCGCTGATTGAACACTATATGCCATATACCAATTACCATAATGAACGAAATATATATCATGCTGAACTCCATTTATATTTAACTAATGCAGGTCGATGTCACACGGGAAAGGACCATTGAGGAGCTGCATATGTTCTATGGCAAAGACTGGATGCCCCTCATTCCTAAGCTTAAACTGGTTAGATTATTTGTCCACCCAAGTCCATGGGGTTATGCAAAATTATAAAAAACATATCATTTAGTACAAATAGTGATTTAAGGCCCAAAGATATACTTTTATGCATCATCATTTAAATCGATGAACATTTATTGCATTATGAAATATACATTTTCAATGTGTTATATGTTTAAATTATAGATATATATACCAATAGAAGAGGAGGGTGGACATTGGTATCTGATGGTGGTGCAAATAAATGACAAAAAGGTCTTTCATCTTGACTCTTATCTCACTGATGACGTATTGGATCAACGCAGGGAAACAATTCAGCGCATGGTAACTTGTAGATATAATTATCGCAAATCATTATAGCCTATTTTTGTTACTAAATTTTGTCTCTGGCACTAAATACAGAGCAACGCATTGGGTTCTCTAATTTTACATGTGTACATTGATCAAAAATGGAACAATGACTACATTGATGTTGCTTTGTGGGATGTTTTTGAGCCAAGAGGTATCCCCAATTGTGGGAATAGGTACATCATACAAGGATACAATTATATTTATTTAACGATTTATGCGGTTAAAATTATGTAATGATATTTTCTGTCCTCATGCTCCAATGTAGTGATAGTTCCGGTCTATGGGTGGTAGAGTGGATGAATATGCAACATTCTTTTCACCTTAATATTACTAGAGTGGTGGGTTACATACAAAGTCAATTGTTTCATTATTTATTTCATCACATCATATATTTGTTCTAACACTTTGCCTATTCGGCCATTTGGCTTAAAAAATTAATAACAGCTAAATGAAAAAAAAAATGCGTATGAAGATTGCCATGCGATTGTTGTTGGGTGCACACAATCGGAGTCTGCATGCACTACTAATGAAGGCTAGAGACATCTGGGATGAGCTGACATATGACCCAAGTGATTGAACAAACAATATCAGTGTCATATTATATTTTGGGCCCACAAGTGAATTGTTAGCTGAGGGTATTAATTGCACGTCAAATATTTTGGAGACAATATACCCATTTGTTTTGTTATGCATGGGCTTCTGTGTATTACCACCTTGACTATAGTGGCTGGAAATTATACAGTCCATAATAGGTTCTTTTGCTATGTATTAATTTTTGGCTATAGTGGTTGGAAATTATGTGGTCCATAATGGGCTAGTTTTGCTATGTATTAACTGTTAGCTATAGTGGCTGGAATGTACGTGTGTACTTCCTCCACGGTCATTGGGAGCCCGATTGGATCTGGTGTGACAGACACCAGTTGTCCGTCGATCTAAGGCGATAGAGGGCGAGACCCAGGATTGTTTCTCTAAGACCGGCGTGGCGGTTGAACGTGTTATGACGGTCCGACCATAGGATGATCGATAAGATTTATTCACTGTAGAAAAAATCGCCCACTGTGGTCGCCAATGTTCCGAGTGAAGAACGAAGTGGTGGCCAGAGTCGTTGAGTCCGCCGCGGGCTGTGGTCGCTGATGGCGGAGAACAGTGGTGGGGTACCTGCAAAAGGCACTCCAACGCTCAAGTCAGTACGTTTTTGATGAGGTCAGTATGATGTAATGAAAACGTCTATTGTACCTTTTTTGGTCCTCCTTTTATATGATTCCGTTTAGGGTTTGATCCGAATGGACGGTGATTAAGAAGGGAATTCTTTTCCGAACGCTTCAGTCTGTTGATCAGATCGACGGTCATAGATCGGTGGCGTAAAACTAACGAGAATCAGGGGGACCGTTGATGTAACGGACGGTCCAGATCGGTAGATATAGGTCGACCACGATCAGTGTGCGGAGTTGAGCCACAGAAGTGGTCTTAGGCTGGATGGGCTTCGGCCAAGTCCGGAACACCCTTACTTTAAAATAGAAAGTTTTATTGGAAAATACAATCTCAATAAATTTAAAGGTATTTTTTGGAACAATATTATTAAATAGAGTAAAAATAATTAACATTTGCTTATAATTTAAACTATGAATAGTAAATTTTTTTGCTTATATTTCAGACCGAAAGGAATACTTTAAAGCAAAAGTACTTTAAGAAATATAATTATTTTTTTGATAAATTTAAGAATATTAAATAAAAATAACTAATTTTTTTAATAAGTAGTATCAAATATGATTTTTTGCCTATATTTTAGACCAGTTGAAGTATTTGATGGCTGGACTTTTTGTCCCATCCTATTAAGTGCTCTCTTGCTCTTTGAAGTTTGATTACGTAATTTATGTCTCTTTTATTTTTTGTGCAACTTTTATGTAATTTATTTAAGAAGAAACGGAAGACTACTGCCGCACTGCGGCATTTTCTGGGTCTTCACCACAATAAATAGATAAGTGCCATGGAAAACTAAAAAAAGCAATAAATCAACGTGTGAGGACGTAATTACTACTACTATAATCAACGTGGGAAGGCATCAAATACCGGGTTTTGATGTTTTCAAACAAAACAGAGAGAATAATTACTAGTCTCCGTACCATTTTTTCTGACGTTTAAGGATTTAACACATGAATTACGTAATACAATTATTATTCAAGATTTTACAAAATATTATGTAATTTTTTAATATACAATTCTTGGCAGTACATTAAACTTTTTTTTGCAAGACGCACAAAGTCTCAATGATCTGTTCTTAAGTATTGGTTTCGTTTTGTGTGATGAGAGAGAATATTTCTTCAAAGCCAAATCTTATAGCTACTCTCCAAGGCTCCACTGTTCTGAAAGAGAAATAATATGCCTCCTGTATGCTATTCAATGGGCAATAAAAAGTGTTTCAATCGACATTATCTTCGCGGTGAATTCTAAGAACATCATGGATAGTATAAAAGATAATCAGAAGAAAACTGAATATAGGACTATTATTTTAAATTATAGAAGTCTTTTATCTTTTTATGTTAACAACTCTTTGGTAAAGTTTGATAGGAGGAAAGTTCATGTAGTTGCTCACACTTTGTAAGGAGTGGCTACATATATCACTACCTTCCAAAATTATGATAAAGTTACCGGATGTAGCTTTTGATTATTAATAGAATAAAATAGCCTTGATTTTGTACAAAAAAAAAAATACTTGTTTTAGAGAATTTACCTAATATACTCTTCACCGAGAATTGAAAAATACATTGGAAAAAGAGATTATGGGATTTGAAAAAGAAAAAACAAATTAAACAAAAAACATAATAATGGTTAACGGTATAGAAAAAAATATTTAATATTTTATTGATACTGTAAAATAACAATCAACGTTAGACAAAAATGATTTATTAAAACATCAAACAAAACGGGAGAGAGTAGTAAAAAATAACAAATCAGATTTCAAGAAATGGTACTGAGAACAGAGCTACGCCATTATTGTCACAAAAAAGAAAGAGCCACGTGATATATATATATATATATATATATATATATATCTCAATGTCGAGTAGAATTCAAGTATTTTATTTAATTTTAGGGTTTTAATTGCTACGAGAGTTTTAAGGAAACTAATTGAAAAAAAAAAATCAAAAAAGAAAAAAGTATTAAAAAGTATAATGTTTAATATACTTTCTTTAGGAAAATAATATTTAATATACTGGTAACTCAAAAATGCTTTATTTTTTATTACAGAAATTCTAAAATACACATCTTTTACACAATCTTTATTATTGGTTTATTTTTTTGACACTATTTTTTTAATTTTTTAAAATAGTCAATTTAATTGTCTTTAATAAATGTATCATTTTTAGAGAATGTGTTGATTTTTAAAAATAAACCAAAAGTAAAGAATGTATTAAAAATGTATAGTAGTAGTTAGTATTATTTTTTTTTTTGGTAAGTGTTAGTATTCTTCTTTTATTTATTCTTTTTTAATTTTAAATCTTTGACAAGTGGTCTAAATTCACTAGTTGTCATTTCTCCAGAGTTGAGAGGAGATGGGAAGAAAGAGGTTTGATGTGAAAGGGAAGAGAAAAGAAAAGAAAAAGGTGAAGAGGGGATAGTCTCCACCTTATATGGAGGGTTATTTTTCTTGATTAGAGTAAAATCCTTTAATTTAGGTGAACTCAAAAATTGAAGGATAGTCACTCCTAACTCCCAATCAGAACCTTAGGTTACATCTCGGTTCTCACAACCATTCTTGTTTATTTGTCCCACACCACCTAGATCTTAGGCAAACAAACATAAATAAATGTACTGGTAAAAAAGAAAGTAAACAATAAAAGTCAAACTAGAATCTTGTGCAGCTATTATTACTATTGTTATATTTTACTACTCCTTTCGTTCCATTTTGTTTGATGTTTTAACAGAATATTGTTATCCTATTTTGATTGTCATTTTAAAATATCAATAAAGTATTAATTATGTTTTTCTATTATGCTCTTGACCATTATTAGTGTATTTTTTAATAAACGTATTTTTTTTTACAATTCTCGTAATTAATATGAGAGATAAAAGGAATATTAGGAAAGTCTATTGTATTTTTTATGAAATTTAAACTATTAATTATATTCCTTAATTTTTGTACAAAATGTTAAACGTCAAACAAAATGGGACGAACGAAGGGAGTATTATATATAAACCATTCCATGTGTGTAAGTATGTTGTTGTATAAAGGGTTAGAATATTTCATCTGCTTCTACCTTTATATCCATCACATAGCCATAACAGCCTCTACTCACCACATCTCTGAAACAGAGAAACACTAAGCCAAGAAGCAATGGTTAAAGCCAATGGAAACCATAATGGTTTTGATCCTAGTGCTCCTCCACCCTTTAAGATTGCAGAAATCCGAGCTGCTATTCCAAAGCATTGCTGGGTGAAGAACCCTTGGAGATCTCTCAGTTATGTTCTCAGGGATGTCTTAGTAGTTGCTGCATTGATTGCAGCAGCAATTCACTTTGATAGCTGGTTTTTCTCGTCCCTCTATTGGCCACTTCAAGGCACAATGTTTTGGGCTCTATTTGTTCTTGGACACGATTGGTAAAAAAAAATTATTCTTTTTCAACTATGTTTTGAGTTTCACTCTTCGTTATGTTATGCCATTGCCTCCCTATTGGCTTAGACAATTTATTTGGTTATTATCTTTGTGTTTTAATCTAAAAATTGATATTTTGTGTTGAACAGTGGCCATGGAAGCTTTTCAGATAGTCCTAAGCTTAATAGCCTTGTCGGCCACATTTTGCACTCCTCAATTCTTGTACCATACCATGGATGGTTGGTGACTTTTTTCTTAACAGCTTTTTTGTTTTTTTAATTGTTAATTTTTCCTTGGCCAAATCTTTAATTTGATTTGACAACCAAATCAATTTTTGCTTTGCAGGAGAATTAGCCATAGAACTCACCATCAAAACCATGGACATGTTGAAAAGGATGAGTCATGGGTTCCAGTATGTGACTGCTCCTATTGTTATTCTTAATTCAATTACTATATAGTTATGGACTTGTGGTAGTCCCAACAAATTCATGAGGCTATTCTTAATTATTTATTGGTCCTTTTTTGTGTCATTATCTTAGTTGACAGAGAAGGTTTACAAGAATCTAGACAGCATGACAAGATTTGTGAGGTTCACTGTGCCATTCCCCATCTTTGCATATCCCCTTTATTTGGTGAGTGTTTTTTTTATGACATATTATTATGATATCATATGGTTCAAGAATGTGACTTTTCTTTTTGATATAACTGCATTTCAGTGGAGAAGAAGCCCTGGAAAGAAAGGCTCTCACTTCAATCCCTACAGCAATCTTTTCTCACCAAATGAGAGAAAAGAAGTGACAGTTTCAACAGTGTGTTGGGTTATCATGTTTTTTCTGCTTCTGTATTTGTCCTTCATAACAAGTCCACTTCTAATTCTCAAGCTCTATGGAATTCCCTATTGGGTAAAGTTATCCCTACATTGTTTTAGGATCGGGATCCTCTACAGTACCGCCGGTGAAGAACCGTTGAATGTGTACATAGTCAACTAATCAAACACATGTAACGGCTCTGCAGCGGCTGTACCGTGTGTTGTTTCGTAGAGGATTCCAAATCCCATTTTTTACCTTTTAATTTTTTTTTTAACATTATAATTGGATTAGTTAATACATGTCCATTAGTTATGTACTTATTTGAACAAGTGCAGATCTTTGTCATGTGGTTGGACATTGTCACATATTTGCATCACCATGGTTATAAGCAGAAACTACCATGGTACCGTGGCAAGGTAAAAACATAATTAGTTGATTTTGTACCTTCAATTCTTTTTTGGTGTCATGCAATTTGACAGGAGTGGAGTTATGTACATAATTAGTTGATTCTGTACCTTTAATTCTGTTTAAGGTCTTATTATTATTACTGATTTTGCAATTTGACAGGAATGGAGTTATTTAAGAGGTGGCCTTACAACCGTGGATCGTGACTATGGTTGGGTTAATAACATTCACCATGACATTGGCACTCATGTTATCCATCATCTTTTCCCTCAAATTCCCCATTATCACTTGGTTGAAGCGGTACTCTATAACTTTTTACCCCAAAATCAGAAAACGCACAATACTTATGCTTCCTTATTTGTTGAAAGTCACATTAAGAAGATCACTTTGCATGACAAATTTTTTAATTGCATTTATACCTACTTTTTCTTTTATGAAAAAGAAACTGTGTTATTATTATTATTATTATTATTATTACTAAAACACACAACACTTGCACACTTATTTGTAGGGGCGTTAGTTTCATGGTTTTGAAAATTATTTCTAGGAATAACTTTCTCATGAAAATAATGGTGGGTATTCCAAGTATTTTTTAAAAATGTATACTATACTTATAACATTCTCATGAACCATCTGTAAGAGTGAGATATAGATCGCACAAATTTCATTCTCACCTTCATGGTAACCATTTTTTCCGCACTTCTTTGGGAATAAACGTATGGAAAAGTTAAAGTTATTTTAATTCTGAGTAGAATAAATTTTTTAAACGTGAGAATTCATATTTTCAAACTCCACATTTTTAGGAGTGTGTTTAGATAACCTGAAACAAACACACTCTATCCGTTTCAAAGTCAAATTAAGAAAATCACTTTTACATGTCAATTTTTTTAATTTTATTTATACCTACTTTTCTTTTATAAAAAAGTGTGACTTTTTTTAATATTATTATTATTTTTATAAGAAAAAAATGATTGTTTATAGAGTAAACCCTTAATTTAGTTCTTAAATTAACACTTTTTCTCCTATTTAGTCCCTAAAATATATAAAAATAATAAGTAGTCCCTAAAGTTTGTAAAATCTGTCAAATTAGTCTCTAAAGTTTTGTGAAATCTGTCTAATTAGTCCCTATAAGGGATTACTTATAAAACTTTAGGGACTAATTTGACGGATTTTGCAAATTTTAGGGACTATTTATTATTTTCATATACTTTAGGACTAAATATGAGAAAATGTTTTAGTTTAGAGACTAAATCGGGGTTTTACTCTTGTATAGATTATTATTATTAGAATAAGAATCTAATGTAGATGGAGTATTAGACAATGATTGCAATTAAATTCACCCTATTTTGTTAATTCATTGCAGACAGAAGCAGCAAAACCAGTTTTTGGAGAGTATTACCGTGAGCCAGAAAAATCTGCGCCAATCCCATTTCATCTAATTAAGTACTTACTACAGAGTATTAGACAAGACCACTTCGTAAGTGACAGTGGAGATGTTGTGTACTATCAGAGTGATCCTCAGCTCCACCAGAAGCACAGGGACTAAGTGACATTTCGGTGCTCCAATTGGATTTTAGCTTAGCTCCTCAAAATATCTCTTTCTATGGTTACATTTTGGAGTTGTGGCTCATGCTAGCTGGGCACACGACTTTGTGTCTTGTTTTTAAAAGGAATGGGGCTCACTCACTGGCTAATTTATTTGCTACTTAGAGACAAGGATATAGTTGGCCATAATGAAATATTATTTGAAATAAGTGAATAATGTAATAAATTGAATTGTCAGTTTCATCTATGATGTTTTCTACCACTTGCACTGAGCATTCACGTGGACAATTTAAAACCAAAAAATTGGAAAAGGGATTTCATTCCTAACCACCTCCTTGTTACTGTCGCGCTGTAAAAAAATTGCAGATGACACACGATCATCAAAGGTTGAAAATAAACTGCAGGTGATCCTGGTAGTTCAAAAATTGGTTAATTGGATGTTAGTAGCAAAAACCAAAAAAAAAATAAAGAATTTATTAATTGGAAAAAATAAAAGAAAAATAAATTACGACCTGCTGATTGAAAGTTTGGAATTGCACCTTATGCAGGGGAACTAGTTCACATCGTAATATAACACATGATGCTGCATCAAGCATCAAGGTTATAAATTGGAGTTGCTGCGTCACAGTTTTTAATATTGCAGAAATTTGTGGACAATTGTGGTCGCAATTACGGTTGTGCTGTGAGGGATTTTTAAAATATGGAAGTCCAAGAGTACCTAAGAGGAAATGTGTCTCTTCATGAGTTTAAAATCCTTCCTAACAAATGTGTTCTATCATGAGCGTATGTGTCTTTACATGAAAGATACATACATGAATGGTTGTTTTCCCTCACAAAGTTGCATGAGTTTCTCTATAAATAGAGGCTCTCTGCATCAAATTTGATATAAGAAATTTATCCTGTCTCTACACAAAATCATTTCCTTTCTTCCCTTGTGCGCAGAGAGAATAAAAGAAACTATTATTCTGTAATCTACCATTGACGATAAGATTGAATTGGAAGTACAAGCTAATTCAAGGAACTCCATTGTATTCTGAAGGGAATTCGCTGTTATCCTATTGCATTCAATCTAAAGAGATTGGTGGGGCGAATCAAACCTAAAGCTTAGTGTTTCATACACGTCTTGGAGTCTTGGGCTATTATCATTCATCTTCTTTTTATTCTTTATTTTACAGCATCTTAACTTTATTTGAACTTATCAAATTTTGTTGTTTGTTCTTAGTAGTTACAGCATTCCCACCACAATATCACCAATAATCTTTTGGTTCGATTTCATTAGTAATGGATGCAACTTTGGAAGAAGAAAATGTATTTCTACTTACAACGGGGGAGAGATGCACACCCATGCTTCCTCAAAAATTGGTATTCATGACCATGGTAAAAGGTATACAATTACTTTACATGGATGTGAAATTCTTGAAGCTATAATTTCATGTAATTAGGTGAAAAAATTTCACGTGCATGTACATGTAACAACATACTCGTTTTTTGGTTCTCGTTTTTATCCATGTTTCACAATGGATTCATAATGAAATTCATCCTAAATAATTTTAGAATGTAAAATTAGGAGAACCCAATCATTTTCTGGCGTGAACGTGGTAAATGTTAGTGTAAATATTGGTAAGTCATGCCTATATGAATTGGGTTACACAAATCCATTTATTTTTTGACTTTGGGTGCATCATTTGAACCTTTTTAATGAGTTTTTGAACTTCAAAAAAAAAAAAAAACAAAACTATTCTGCTTGATCCAAAATTTTAAGAAGAAGAAAACCCATTTGATTTCCAGTTAAAACGTCGTAAAGTTTGATGAAAGCTTGCAATGGTTTGTGATGGGTCATGATAGAACTTGGTTACGTAATTATTTTCGTTTTTTATTTTTGGCATAATTTTTGGTCATGTATTTTAGAGTTTGTTGGTCTGGAAATTGTCCCATTTGTTTTGAAATCACGAAATTATGATAGTCCAATGTTTTTCAGGTTGAAACGGTGTGTAATTTGGTGAAGAATCACACTGGTTCGCGATGGGTTGCAACTAGACCCGATTCTGGATTAATTTCCGTTTTCGATTTTCGGTGACAATTTGTATGTAATTTTAATCGATTCAGGCCATAAAAATTATACCATCTTAATCCATGGTTTTCATACTATAAAATCGGTTCAAGAATCATACAAAACGGTGCCAAAATGAGGGAGAAAATGCTTATGGAATTAGCGGGTCGAGTAACCCGAAAACTCTGCAGAAATGGGTCGAAATTGACTCTGTTGCAAGTAGGGGATGACGCCTCAGTCACAATGCCCACTCTCGGCTCTGGAGAGTGAAGGAGAGTGTAGAGTCTATAAAACTCCGTTTTCTATGCCATTTTTTACATTGTGTCCGTCTTGACCTCTAGTTATTGGATAAATAGGTTTCATATTTGATTAATGTATGAAATTATTTTTTAATAATTTTATTTTGTTTAATACATTTTAGATCATTTAAAAATTGCAAATAGTAATTTTCAATTTTTTAATTTGGCATGAAAAATATTTTGGCATTATTTTGGACCTATTTATGATAGTCACTCTCCGTGGATACTATGTTACTATAGATCACTCTCTTGATATATTTAAATGCTATGATGAGTTCATATTTAATACTTAACAACTAGAATTTATGATACATGTATTATTTGTATGTTAAGTCAGATGACAAATATTTCTAATAAAGTTGAGATAAATTCTAAAGTGTTAGAATAAATTTGTTGTTTATGATTTACATGATTGACCCTTCTAAAGTAATCAAAGGTAGTTTATGACCTTTAAACAAGACCGTACTAGTTGTTGCTAGGTACATTCAATGTAAGATATCTTAAATAAATTAAGATAACTAAAATAGAATTATAATTTCATATGGAAATGTGTATTGAATGCTGTAGTAGCAACAAAGTAAAGTTATTTAGAGATTTGTTGTATGATATATTAGTTTGGTCAAAACCAATGGTATAAGTATACATACATTGTAATGGTCAAATGCAAATGGTCAAGTGGATAATGAAACGTAGATGGGACAAGTGGTTCATAGTTTGTGATAGTTATTCGATATTATCAAGAGTATATCAACTACTGAATAATGAAATGTCATGAGACATTTGATTAAAACATAGTTATGTGAAGAAGTAATGTTCTGAATCTTATAAGAAAAGGAAAGAAATCTTGCAATCCTTTGATGAAAGGATTGACAAGGGATATGATGTTTTAAAACATCATTGGGGATGAGATTCAAGCCCATATCTAAATAATTACCAATGGTGGAAACCCAACTTACACTTGAGTAGCATTAAGTCTTGAGTTCAATGGTGAAAGTACACTATTAGAGTAATTGCAAGTACTTGACAATAGATACATTCCAATGTTTATAAGTACTTGGACCATAAATATAAAGTGGGAAGGTTGAGTTTTTACTCTTAATGGACCTATGGCATGTATTTGCTGAAGTACTTATTATGGGAGCATTTCTGATAGAGTCTACCTATATGAGAGTGAAGTGGGGCCACTTCTTGGAGATTAAGGGTTTGACTCTTAAAGCTCTCATGAAAATGATACTTGACACAAGGTCTTATCAAATATGTCATTTTAAAATTCATTTAATGGTAGCGAGATCTCATGCGTAAGTTAATTTACGCTTGTTCTAATGAATAATTAGTTCAAAGCTTGTCTACCAATCTATTCGGGATAAGTGAAACAATGACTTACTAAGTAAAGGTTCAAATTGCAAGATACTTTTATCTGAAAACATGTGATTTTTGAAATAATGGGATTTGGGTTTATTTTGAAAATGGTGGGGGATTGTCAGGGATTTTCAAAATATGAAAGTCCAAGAGCACCCAAGAGGAAAGGTGTAACATCCCAAATTTTCTTTAATTTGGTAATTTAAAGTAAATTTGGAATTCAGGGGTAAAATGGTAATTTTACCCAATAATTGAGGAAGTGTGGGACTACTTAATTATTAGTAGCATTTGAATTGACTAATTTATTTGAGGTTTCAATAGGGACCAAAGAATAAATTAATGACATTTAAATAGGGTTAATTGGTTTATTTTAATAAATAAATGACATAACCCCACCATACACCTCACTTAACCCTCACCCACCCTAACACCCCCTTATCTCCTTCTTACTCCCTCCCCATCGCGACCCCTCCCCCTGTTTTCAGAAAACAAAAGAAAGGGAAAAGAAGAAAAAAGGAGAAAGAAAAGATAGAAGAGAGAAGAAAGGAAGAAGGGTGCGATCGGAGAAGGGAAAGGGAGGAGGAGGCCGCGGTGGCCCTTGTAGCGGCGCACGGAGGGAAGAACGAGGCCGAGGGCGAGCAAGGAGAACAGAAGCAGAGACAGCTCGAAAACGAGAGAGATGGAAGGAAGGAACTCAAAAATGGAAGAGGAAGGAGAGGAAGATGATGAACCAAGGCTCCAAGGAGAAGATTGATTGAAGAGGAAGCTTGGATTCAAGCTTCAATGGAGGTTGAAGGCAAGCCTAGGGTTTCAAATTGGGGGTTTTTACCCCAAAGCATTTGGGAGCTCAAAGGTAACATAGATTCCCCTCTCAAACTCCCAATTAGGGTGTGCTAGGAATTATTGTCTAATTCTAGAAGTAGATAGTTATTGTATAGATTATTATGATCTTGTATGGGGTTTGACTGAAATAGGGTTGGATTCTGTCCTCAACCCCCCTAAATCAATGTATGATGTTTGTCCGATTGTGAGTTCCACTAAGCTCCAATTGGAAGAAATTGTTATCGCTGAGAATGGGTTGAATCTCAATGTATCATTTGGGAGTTCTTCCTTTATGTGTTGGGTAGCCACAAGACCCTCAAATATGTTCTCATTTCCTTTTATCATTTGGAATGATCTATGTTTTCTTAAGTTCTTTGAGAATATGGTTTGGAAATGTATGTGTTTGGTGTGTTGTTTACACTAAAATGAGTTTTGAAACATTTGATTTGAATGCATGTTAATATGTTGTGTTAAATCAGTTTGTTTCTTGATTGAATGCCATTGGATTGGTTGTGTTGTTGATTGGAATTAATGGTTTGAGTTTTGGAGAAAGTTTGGGTTGGAAAATCTGAGTTTTGTGTTAAAATCCTGTCAAATTCGCTTAAGCAAATTTTTTGAGCTAAGCGAATTTGCCTGCGAGCTGATAGGTGTCAATTCTGTGCGAAATTCACTTAAGCGAATTTCTGGCACTGAGCTAGAATGGCACTGAGCGAGCCAAATTAACTTAAGCGAATTTGAGCCAGATTTTCCTTTTTGTTTTGGAATCCTTTCTTCTTTGAGTCAACCTTGTATATTACAATAGTCTTATGGAAGGTAGTACAAATGATTAAGCTATTTAAATGCTTATAGGAACGGTTAAGTTATTGACATGATTGAACTTAATGATGGATTGTGATTCATTGAGTATTGTTTATTGAAGAATTTCATGGAAAGTTACTGCTATACTTTCTTGAATTCATTGTATTCGTTTATTGAAGAATTCCATGGAAAGTAACTGTTATACTTTCTTGGATTAATCGTGCATCGTTTATTGAAGAATTCCACTGAAAGTTAATTATATACTTTCTTGGATTCATTGTGCATTTTGAATGCTTATTGGATTGTGATAACATTATGGATTTCCTTATTATGAAGTTATAATGTTTGGATTGGTAATAGTGTTGGTGATAAAGTTACTTTGTTTGGAAACTTGTCCTATGA
Source organism: Calophaca sinica (assembly GCA_037113605.1). Taxonomy (NCBI): domain Eukaryota; kingdom Viridiplantae; phylum Streptophyta; class Magnoliopsida; order Fabales; family Fabaceae; genus Calophaca; species Calophaca sinica. The sequence goes on along the minus strand of CM073736.1, from coordinate 98,745,131 downwards.
TAGGAATTGTAACATCTATGTCTAATATTTTACTATTGGATGTGGTATTATGGTCTGACATGGATGTTTGTGATTGTGCTTTTATAGGAGGAGTTTTCTATACGTAGCACATCACGTATAGCTGAAAACAACGATGAAAGGTTTTTAATTAAAGTCTACGTTACTGAGTTGTGATAACTCACTATGTTTGGGGCGTTGTTTTCAGGTACTCATTGCTGGGAGAATTAGAGAGCTCTTTTGGATGCTCGTATTTGCCTTAAAGTGAGACACTTGGAAGTCTCATTCCCGGATCACAGATAGAGACGTAGTCTAGTTCTTTTAATTCGATTGTAATTATTTTTGGGAAAACCCTTCTGGAAAAATTTGTAATTGATGTAATTTTCTGAAATGCGTACTTTTTAGGTTTAGCGGATTGATTCCTAAAAGGTTTTTATCGTTATTCCGTTTCCTAAGTGATTAAGGAAAAATTATTTTAAATCATTATTCTTGATTAATCTTAAATTGCTTAAGTAATTCCCTGATTAGAGTCGGGGCGTTACAAAAGGTGTCTCTTTATAAGTTTAAAATCCTTCCTAATAGGTGTATTCTATCATGAGCGTATGTGTCTTTACATGAAAAGATACATACATGAAAGGTTATTTTCCCTCACCAAGTTGCATGAGTTTCTCTATCAATAGAGGCTCTCTGCATCAAATTTGATATAAGAAATTTATCCAGTCTCTACACCAAATCACTTTCTTTCTTCCCTTGTGCGCAGAGAGAATGAAAGAAACTATTATTCTGTAATCTACCATTGATGATAAGATTGAATTGGAAGTGCAAGCCAATTCAAGGAACTCCATTGTATCCTGAAGGGAATTCGCTGGTTACCCTATTGCATTTAACCTAAAGGGATTGGTAGGGGCAAATTGAACCTAAAGCTTAGTGTTTCATACACGTCTTGGAGTCTTGCGCTATTATCATTCATCTTCTTTTTGTTCTTTATTTTACAGCATCTTAACTTTATTTGAACTTATCAAATTTTGTTGTTTGTTCTTAGTAGTTGCAGCATTCCCACCACAATATCACCAACATGTGTTGTGGTTGTATGGCCTCCAAAATCTTTATTAGTGTTGGAAGTCTCACATCACTTGCTTCAAATCATGTGGTGCGGTTTATATACCTGGTGGACAACTTTACTTAATACCAATTGGTTTTAGGATGGAATCTAATATGGTATCAAAGCCAGAGCCCATCTCCGTTGTTGTTGCCCTACTGGGGGCAATTATTTGTGGAGGAGGGTGTTGGAAGTCTCACACTGCATGCCTCAAATCCTGGTGTGTGGTTTATACACATGTTGGACAACTCCACTTAATATCAATTGGCTTCACAGCTTTAGGATGGAATCTAACTATTACCACTTAATAAAATTAGTTTTAGGATGGTGGACGTTGTTGGGAGATTGATTTCTCCTTCGTCACCGTTGTGTACATAGGGGCTGCGAGTGTATATTATACTCTTGGCATTCGCCAAGAGCTAGTCACATCGGAGGCTATAGGGCAGCTCTCCAACTACCTTTTGACAAGATGTGGCGATCTCCTTATGAGCGCCAACCTAACCCTCCACCTTCCCATTCTTCTTAAGCTACTATCTGGGCGGGGATTGTCTTGAGAGGTGCTCATGTGCGAGCGGACATCTCTATGCACCTTGCTACAAGGCGTCACATTGTGCTGTCTATGATTCTCAGCCCCATGAGGCTGAGGGTATATGAAAGGAGGGATAGAGTGAGAGAGGAAGTGGGTAGCTTTAGGAGGTGCTAGATGATTTCCTTGGATGTTGCAGTCTTGTTTATGGCCAATCGAGTAATTTTATTTTGATGTATTTTGGAGAGGATGGATAGGTATCAAGAATGGGAAGATATATGTATTATGCCTTCTTTTTCTTCTGCTTTATGATTATGTTCTTTGATGTAGTATTGTTTGACTTATATATCTATGATGTATATTTCAAAAAGTTTAAATTTATTCGTATTTCTGCTATCATGTGTGAACGTATTGATGCTAATTATCACAATTAAGATTAACTAAGATTAGGTTAGTGTGTCAAAATAAAAAGGTTAGTGTATCACCAAGGGATGTTGCAGGCCTAACATACACATGAAGATAGGATAGAATAAATTATTATAAGCTCTATTGACGAACTTTCACTAGGTATATCTTAACTTAATTAGGTACATGCTTTACTGGCAAAGTTCTTGATTATTGCCTAGTCTAGGCTCTTCATTGTTGAAGTGTTATATTTCAATTAATTTTTGTTATAATTTTGGATACGTATTTTTGCTATACATAACATTGTAAAGCTGTAATCTAAAAATTTATTATATGGAAAAAGATATTGTAAAATGGTTATCAACTAAGGGTGCTTTTAGCCTAGTTTTTTTTAAGCTTAAAAGCTACTATAAAGTCAATGCTAAAAATAAGAGCTTTATACGTAAAGCTAAAGTTGTTTGGTAATTTTCATATTTTTTTAACATAAAAGTTACTGTGACGGGCCGGCCTCCGACCCGGCCCTCCTAGCTAGGCCTCCGAGCTGAGCTTTATAGTGACCGAGTACCGACCTAAGCCCACCAACCGAGCAGGGCTCCCAAAGGCGACGACCGACCTCAACTGGGAGGTATCAAACCCTCCAGAAGGCACACAAAGCGTAATACCGTAAACCCTAATATTGGGGAGCACGCCAGATAAAGATAAGCCGTGAACCCCATCAGTGCAGGCCCATCTCATTCAAACGGTAACTCATCGAGGAAGGGAACGGCGCACATCACGGAACAAACTCTCCTATATAAAGGGGCTTGGCCTCGAGGTTAAGGAGCTCTGATCTCATTCTCTACTCTCTCTCCGTACTCTCTACTCTCTCTAAACCCTAAACTCATCTCTATGATGCGAGCTCTACGCTCACCCTAAAAAGCCCTATCTAACTTAGGCATCGGAGTGCCTTTTGCAGGTACCCCACCCGCCGGTCCGAAGGAGAGAGGACATCATGCTCGGAGGAGGAATCCTCACCGCAGAGCTCATCGCCCAACTACTAGGTAGAGGATCAAAGGTACGACCTTGCACCATTTCGTGCATTAACATTGGCGCCCAGCAAGAGCTATTCTATGATGGGATCAACTCTTACAGGGAATCTGGAGAAAACCAAACACTTGCACTCTAAATATTAGATGCCCAACTGGTCGACAAGCAAGTCTAGGGGGCTTGTGGTTCAAGATCAACAACGGATCACTCCCCGTTCAATAACCCTCATTCTGAGGTCGAATAAAAACAAATAATATAGACTTATCAACTCTTCAAGTATCAACTCTTCAAGTCAACAAGTCTAGGGGCTTGTGTTCTGCACTCGATCTCAGGCCTGCTACAAGAGACCTCTCAACTCGGTATCCTCTGCAGGATAGCTCCATGCTCGGAAGGAGATCTGCTGCGGATGAGAACAAATAATATAGACTCATCAACTCTTGAAGTTAATAAGTCTAGGGGGCTTGTGTGTGGTAGGCCTCAGGCCCGACCCTCCTAGCTAGGCCTCCGAGTGAGCTCCATAGTGACCGAGCACCGACCTAAGCCCACCAACCGAAAGGGCTCCCAAAGGTGACGGCCAGGCCTCAGTGGGAGGTATCAAACCCTCCGAGAGGCACACAGCGTAATACCGAAACCCTAATATTGGGGAGCACGCCCGGATAAAGATAAGCGTGAACCCTATCAGTGCAGCCCATCTCATTCATTGGTAACTTCTTTGAGGAAGGAGCAGCGCACATCACCGAACAAACTCTCCTATATAAAGGGGCTTGGCCCCTCAGGTTAAGGGAGCTCTGATCTCATTCTCTACTCTCTCTCCGTACTCTCTACTCTCTCTAAACCCTAAACTCATCTCTATGATGCGAGCTCTACGCTCACCCTAAAAAGCCCTATCTAACTTAGGCATCGGAGTGCCTTTTGCAGGTACCCCACCCGCCGGTCCGAAGGAGGGAGGACATCACGCTCGGAGGAGGAATCCTCACCGCAGAGCTCATCGCCCAACTACCAGGTAGAGGATCAAAGGTACGACCTTGCACCATTTCGTGCATTAACATTGGGTGTGACGGGCCGGCCTCCGACCCGGCCTTCCTAGCTAGGCCTCCGAGCTGAGCTCCATAGTGACCGAGTACCGACCTAAGCCCACCAACCGAGCAGGGCTCCCAAAGGCGACGACCGACCTCAACTGGGAGGTATCAAACCCTCCAGAAGGCACACAGGCGGTAATACCAGAAACCCTAATATTGGGGAGCACGCCAGATAAAGATAAGCCGTGAACCCTATCGGGTACAAGCCCATATCATTCAAACGGTAACTTGCTGAGGAAGGGAACGAAGCGCACATCACGGAACAAACTCTCCTATATAAAGGGGCTTGGCCCCTCAGGTTAAGGGAGCTCTGATCTCGTTCTCTACTCTCTCTCCGTACTCTCTACTCTCTCTAAACCCTAAACTCATCTCTATGATGCGAGCTCTACGCTCACCCTAAAAAGCCCTATCTAACTTAGGCATCGGAGTGCCTTTTGCAGGTACCCCACCCGCCGGTCCGAAGGAGGGAGGACATCACGCTCGGAGGAGGAATCCTCACCGCAGAGCTCATCGCCCAACTACCAGGTAGAGGATCAAAGGTACGACCTTGCACCATTTCGTGCATTAACATTGGCGCCCAGCAAGAGCTATTCTATGATGGGATCAACTCTTACAGGGAATCTGGAGAAAACCAAACACTTGCACTCTAAATATTAGATGCCCAACTGGTCGACAAGCAAGTCTAGGGGGCTTGTGGTTCAAGATCAACAACGGATCACTCCCCGTTCAATAACCCTCATTTACAGGGTCGAATAAAAACAAATAATATAGACTTATCAACTCTTCAAGTATCAACTCTTCAAGTCAACAAGTCTAGGGGCTTGTTCTGCACTCGATCTCAGGCACTGCTACAAGAGACCTCTCAACTCGGTATCCTCTACAGGATAGCTCCATGCTCGGAAGGAGATCTGCTGCGGATGAGAACAAATAATATAGACTCATCAACTCTTGAAGTTAATAAGTCTAGGGGGCTTGTGTGACGGCCTCAGGCCCGACCCCTCCTAGCTAGGCCTGATTTGAGCTCCATAGTGACCAGAACCGACCTAAGCCCACCAACCGAGCGGGGGCTCCCAAAGGCGACGGCCAGGCCTCGGGAGGTATCAAACCCTCGAGAGGCACACAGGCGGTAATACCGAAACCCTAATATTGGGAGCACACGGATAAAGATAAGCGTGAACCCTATCTGGTGCAGGCCCATCTCATTCAAAGCGGTAACTTCCGAGGAAGGGAACGAAGGCGCACATCACGGAACAAACTCTCCTATATAAAGGGGCTTGGCCCTCCGAGTTAAAGGAGCTCGATCTCATTCTCTACTCTCTCTCCGTACTCTCTACTCTCTCTAAACCCTAAACTCATCTACATGATGCGAGCTCTACGCTCACCCTAAAAGCCTATCTAACTTAGGCATCGGAGTGCCTTTGCAGTACCCACCCGGTCCAGAAGGAGGAGGACATCACGCTCGGAGGAGGAATCCTCACCGCATGAGCTCATCGCCCAACTACCAGGTAGAGGATCAAAGGTGCGACCTTGCACCATTTAGTGCATTAACATTGGGTGTGTGGTAGGCCTCAGGCCGGCCTTCCTAGCTAGGCCTCATTTGAGCTCCATAGTAACTGAGCACCGACCTAAGCCCACCAACCGAGCGGGGCTCCCAAAGGCGACAGCCAGGCCTCAACCGGGAGGTATCAAACCCTCGAAGGCACACAAAGGCGGTAATACCGTAAACCCTAATATTGGGGAGCACGCCAGATAAAGATAAGCCGTGAACCACTATCGGCATGCCCATCTCATTCAAGCGGTAACTTCTTGAGGAAGGAGCAGCGCGAGATCACGGAACAAACTCTCCTATATAAAGGGGCTTGGCCCCTCAGGTTAAGGGAGCTCTGATCTCATTCTCTACTCTCTCTCCGTACTCTCTACTCTCTCTAAACCCTAAACTCATCTCTATGATGCGAGCTCTACGCTTACCCTAAAAAGCCCTATCTAACTTAGGCATCGGAGTGCCTTTTGCAGGTACCCCACCCGCCGGTCCGAAGGAGGGAGGACATCACGCTCGGAGGAGGAATCCTCACCGCAGAGCTCATCGCCCAACTACCAGGTAGAGGATCAAAGGTACGACCTTGCACCATTTCGTGCATTAACAGTTACTTTATTATAAGCTATTTGGTAAAATGTTTTCATAAAAGTACTTGATTTTAGAAATATCCATTGTAACCATATATTAATGTAATATTTTGAAAAATAAAAATAATTTTTTTTAAATAATACATTGATAAAAGATAAATACATGTTTATTATACAAATAAAAATTCACAAATAATTAAAGTGACAACATTTTATAAAATGCTAAAATGTATCTCACAGGTTAGAATTAATTAAAATTAGGCCTATCATTTGATTTAAAACGGTAAACAAATTCCCCATTAGATTTAATTTTCTTATTTATTTTTCTTTTATGTTTTCTTAACATAAGGTAGTCTGCGTAAAAATAAAAAAAAAGATAGGTAGTCAAAGAAATAAAAAATGGATTTATCGAAAACAAACGAAATAAAAACGGATGATGCCAGAAATATTTTTTTTGAAAAAAGAAAAGGTTTTGTAATTTCATTAATACTCAGAAACTCAATAGATTTGATAACTTAATCATCAATGCGAAAGCTAACAATATATGCAGCCACTTTTATTAAAGAGTAAGTAACTACATGGACTCGCTTTCTATAAAACCCTACCAAAAAATTAGTAATAAAAAAAGATAAATGACTCCTACTATTTAAAATAAAAGCCGCTAGGTTTCTTCTGATTATTTTTTTTACTATCAACGGTATTCTTGGAATTCACCTTGAAGATAGTATCCAGGAGCCTTAGAACTTTTTCTTCACAAACTTGGAGTCCGGGAGAATAGATGTAGGATTTGACTATGAAGAAATATTCTCCCTCTGTCACATAAAACGATATCCATGACGAAGAACAGGACACAAAAACTTCGAGCTTCATCTGGTGGTTTTCGTGTAGAGTGCGGATTGGCACCAGATCTAGTGGCAGGGGAGCAATAGTGGGTACCATCATAGATTTCATGTTGTCTGTCGGCAGTGGCTCAGGTGGAGGACGTTTTTCATGACCGTAGAGATGCAGACAACGGGTTGGTGGACGTTGAAAATTACCACCTAGATCGGGCGGTTTTGGTGGAAACCCAGATGAAACCTGTTCAGCAGGAGGAAAACCAGTCTCGAGGGAATCAAATTTCCCAAGGCACATGTGACCATTAATTTCCAATATAGCTCATTTTCTGTCCTGTGGCGGTGGTTCAGGTGGTGGACGCACCGCTGGAGAAGAGACCAAGACGATAGTGGGAGGCCTCATAAAGGGCTTCAGATTGATTGAGAGAGCAGAACCAGATAGGAAATAGATCTCCAAAAGGAGGCAGAGACCCCTCCACGGGGTTGGTGGAGATGGTTTGAAACCCAGATCCATGGATGATGGCGTGTTAAGGGCGAAATGGAGCCGGAGTAGAGAATCTTGGTGCCAAAGGTGGTAGAGGTCTTCGATGACGGGGTGGAAAGGGGCCCGCCGTGGTTGATTTCGACGGGGCGAGACAGAGAGGCATCAGGGGATAGGGAGGTTGGGTCTTGGCAAAGCAGAATGGAGTGGAGAGCAAAGCAGATCTGCAACCAGCAGAACCAGGTCCCCATGGAACTCCACACAAGGAGGAGAGATAGCCATGACACCAGCGGCGCATGGAGAAAATCGTACAAAAAGACACATGACACAAGCGGCGCATGGAAGGCAGAGAGCTCTTGAAGGAGAAAGTTGCGCTAAAACCCTAGCCGCAACACTTCGAGAGAGAAGACGCTGAACAGGGCACAACTCAAAAAGTTGCCAAAATTGTTTTATCATTTGTGTAGCTTTTTTTTTATAGTTTAAATAGTTTGTATTTACAAACAATATAATAAGCAATTTAACACAAGCTATTTAATTTCTTTCAAAAAAAAAAAAAAACACTAGCTATTTAATAAAAAAGTGGCTTGATCCATTTCATTTTTTTGGGTGAAATCTCGATCCACTTCATGATGACAGGAAACTACGAGGACAAAATAAAAGGCAGTTGCTTCCAGCACCCCACCATGCTGCTGCCAATACCCCCCACCCCACTAATATTTATGAAATCTCGAAAATACCCTTGGTACTTAAACCCAAATTTAATTTTTGTTTTCCCTCCCTTTTATTCTTCTTCTTCATCCCTCCCCTCCTCCACCACGCCCCCACTGTCCTCCACCACCCCACCACCAACCACCGGAGCATCGCCCCTCCACCGCCATCACCTCCCCAAAATACCTCCACTCACCTAAAACGCATATTTCTCTTCTTCCTTCTCCCTCCCATCCCTCCCCACCACCGAAAAACTCGTCAGAGCCACCACCCCTCAACCCCTAACACCAGAACATCTCCCAAGGGGACACCGCGACCAACCCAGCGGCCATCGGAGATACTTATGTTCGTTTTCGCGTTTCTATTATTTTTTTCTGCAAATTTACAGGCTTCCGGTAATTCAATTACCGGAAGCTGTTTAAAATGTATTCTGGCAATTGAGTTACCGGAATACATTTTCAAACAAGTAATGAAAATGTATTCCGGCAACTTAGTTACCGGAAGCATATTTTTTCAAAATTATGATAATTCAATTGCCGGAAGCTATTGAAAATATATTCCGGCAAATGAATTGTCGGAACATATCATAATTTTGAAAAAAATATGCTTCCAATAACTGAGTTGTCGGAATACATTTTCATTACTTGTTTGAAAATGTATTCCAGTAACTCAATTGCCGGAAGCATATTTGTGTTCCAGCAATTAAATTACCGGAATACATTTTAAACAGCTTAATTCTGTGAAAAAATTAGCAGAAACGTGAAAACGAACAGAAGTACCTCTAGTGGCCACTGGGTTGGTCGCGGTGGCCCCTAGGGAGGTGTTCCGGTGTTGGGGGTGGAGGAGTGGGTGCTCTGGCAAGTTTTCCGCTGGTGGGGTGGTGGAGGGAGGATGGGAGGACAAAGGAAGAAGAGATGGGAGGGAAAAGAAAAAAGGAAAAAAAAAGTGAGTGGGGTATTTTGGGATTTTCAAATTTTTTTGAGGATTGGGGGGTGCTGGCAGCAAATAGGCAGGGTGCTAGAAGCAAGCCCCAAAATAAAATGGGGTGTTGACTTCCAAAAAGAAAAAAAGTGGCCTTTATGATTTTAAAAAAAATAAAATAAAAAATAGAAAGGAAATTTTGACAAGAGTCACGTTCGAAGCGAGGTGTTGTGTGAAAAAGCTCTGATTAAAACATAAGTAAATCATGATGGAAGCATATTTGCATCTTAGCGAATTCACACATTTTGGGTTTATAAACAGATCAAGTTTCTGCATTTAGCATTCCATTAGTACCGTCACATACATATCAATTAGTAGTGAAAATATTATCTGGTATGCATGTGATGGTACTAGTAGTGAAAATAGTTTTCAAAAAAAAAAAATTAGTAGTGAAAATAAGACTTCCTACTCACTGCTTCTACTTATCACGTTTTGTATCACTCAATTAATGAAGCACAAAACACAAATAAACTCCTACGATAATCCAAATGCTTTAATTTTTTTTTTTTTTTACGAAAATCCAAATGCTTTATTAGAATTGAGAAATTCATTTATGACTTATCATTAAGCTTTACGTATCGTGTTAGGTAATATTTGGCCTAGTTTTTTTTTGCTTATCTTCTCCTTAAAAGTAGAAACCGGGCCAAACAGTTTTTCAAAAAAGCTCTTATAGACAATAAGAGCTTATTTATCAAGAAGAAAAAATGACAATAAGGAGCATTAATAAAAGCCACTCGGAGCAATTATGGAATAACTTGTTCGGAACTAGAGATGTCAATTTCCACCCGTGGGCGGGGTATTATTCCCTGCAGGGACAGGGACAGGGAAGAAAATCCCACCCCGCAAGCAATTTGGGGACGGGGACATGGACCATACCCCCTGCCCCGCAGGGTCCCCACTCCGAGAAGATTACATAATTACCCTTATATATTATAACTACTAATAATATATGTTTTCTGGTCTTTTTATGCATGTTTGTTTTAGAAAACTAACAATTTTTTTACATGTTAATTAATATATTACTATTTTGCAAGATGACTTTGACCACTGGACAAATTAGGATACTGGATTCTAATTTTTTTGAAATTTAGTTTATAATTTGGTTAATTTTTTATGATTTTTAGGTCCCAGCAGGGACTACATGTATCCACAGGGACAGGGATGGGAAAAAAAAAAACTCCCCATGACGGGGATCCGGGACAGGGGGTAATCTGGGGGGCGAGGACAAGGAGCAAGGGAGTATTCCCTGCCCCCGTCCCGCCCCATTGACATCCCTAGTTATGCGAGTGTATCCAAGTGAACATGTATTTTAAAATAGACACTACAATATGTTTGGCCTACAAAGCCTATCCCTGCTATCAAAAAACCGTTCTTTTAGATTATAATAGACATCATTTTTGTATTTTTGTTGTTTCAACCAGTCCCCAAGTATGGTTGTACAATTTTAGTCCCCTAAGTTTCCATTGCACAAATCAAATCCCCAGTTATCCCAGTTGTTACAATCAAGTCTCACATCCATTAACCAATTAAACTTTAACGTTAGGAGTCTACGTGAGTTTGAGTTGGCACTAACTTAAGCCAGCTTGACAAGCTAATGTTATAACACTCCATTAATACCCAAAATAACATTTTAGTCTGTTAAGATCAACTCTTAGTTTTTGTAGAAACTTCAGAACTTGTTTTGCTCACTCTAATTAACTAATATCTATGGCATAAAGATTTTAAAACATTATTCGGTGTTATTGTAAAGAGGGTGGCCGAACCTTGCTTAGGAGAGGGGGTGTTATTTTTGATCAATTTATTTTCAAAATATGCTTAACTTCAAGGCTCTATATTTAGTCTTTTATTTCCTATGGTATTTATGCCTCTAGGCCGAATCTTGCACAAGGGAGAAATTGTTAGGAACCATAAAAGCAGAGATGAATGGAACAGTAAAACACAGAGCTGAGAGAGAAATACTGAAAGTATTATTACTGAAAAAGAGGGTTTACAGGGGAGAATGATCCTACTGCCACAAAGCAAGGCTCCAATAGAGAGCTACTGCTCTCCATCCATAACTAACCAAATGATTTCCAAAAGATGCTCTCCTCACACCTCTTCTGCCTATTTGTTAACCGAAAAACCCCTAGGAATCAGCACTCCTCATCTCTCTCTGCCAACACATCACTCACACCTCACCTCACCTCATTCCTTCCTAACTGTCCCTTTTCCCCTCCTAGTGTAAACCTTCCACACTTACGGACCGTGCGACACTTTGCGGGTCAGCTCCTCAATTGGGGGGCCCGCTTCCTCAAATTGGGTTGTATCAGAAATCATCACACTTCTCTCATTTTCTAGTCACTTATCTAAACGAATCTATTTGAGAAATTAGGGTTCATGTCTTATGTCATTACCAACATTTGCATTCAACTAAACTTGAGAATTTTTGTGTAGAGGATTCATAAATAAAAACTTAATCAAACTTCTTAACAAAGTACCTAAAGATTATAGTTTCAAGCAAAATCATCAAGCATACTTAAGATGCATCAAAATTATGTTGTAATAAGCAATTCAACACGATTATAATATCATCACATGGTAACACACAATTTTTACATAAGTAATTTGATATCAACACTCTATTTCAAACCAACACATTAGGTTCGTAGAAATATTAAGAACCAACCAACAAGATTAGAATTACCTCATTAGACTACACCATAACACTCCCTAGAAGGCTTTAATGCCTTAATTATAGCCATTTTCAACCAACCTGGAGCCTCAATGTGAATACCATGAGAGTGTTACGGTTAAACCCAATCCATAAACAACAAAATACTAAGAAGTTTAACAAATAAACTTCTCCATCCATATACATCAAACAACATAGGGACAATTATATAACTAACTAAACTAAACAAAGTACATCGGGATACCATATAGGTTCCCACACTTAATTATAATACTTGCAAACCTTTCCCCACCTTGAATGAAGTTTTGGGAGTCCTTAAACTTGCAGCAGTTCGTCTACAATTCAGCAGAAGTTCCTCTATTCCTCCTTTGTCCAAGGCACCCGTGGCTACGTGTCCCGAATAACCAGAAAATCTCTAATCACCAAATAGAAAATAATCAATAATAATACATTTGCAGTCTAGCTTTTTCCTAAAAAGATAGGACTAGAATAACGTTCTTGGTATAACTGTGAAAATTCTAAACTAAGTGCAGTTAGCCTATGCTAAATCATTCATGCAAGAATATCTTATTTCAAATATTTTTATTTGGTGGTCTATGTTGGGAATTTATTACATATATAACAATAAGAAAATGCAATTGAAAATGAACTAAAAAACAAAAGAAAGGACCTGAGAATGGTTTAGATACATAACTTAACTAAAGGAATATTAAAATAACTAATAATTGAAAACTAAATAAGTAAAAAAGAAAGTGCAAGGAAACAAAAAGAAATTAGATGTGCATTTTGAGTGAAAATTCATTGTGGCTTTTTGTCAAACATATAGTGTGGGAAACTGAAATTAAATGTAATCTACCAATTCTCGATTCATTCTAGTGTCCTAATGAGCTTCATGTAAGACATTGGTATATCATGACTAAAGTACAGCCAATAACAAGAAACGTAGAAAAAATGGCAACTTAGAAACTATTGACATGCTTTAAAGAATTTTATAGAACAAGCAATATTCAGTATGAATTTACAGGTCATTGTGCATCAATTTCATATTAACAAACAATTTCGACCTTGTAGTTGTATTAACATTATCCTTGAAGAATGCCCTTTCACAAATTTTGTAAATATACAAGATTCGGTTGAAAAGTGTTGTTTTGAAGTAAACGAACTAAACTTACCATTTATATTATAAACATGCTAGGAAACAAGTATGGAATAGATGGTGACTTTTGTGTAATAAGGTCAATTAGGGAACAAGTGAGATTCATATAAAAAGAGTATGTGACTGTGTAATGAGCTAGGCCCTGTTGATATCTAAAATGCAGCTCGAGATGGAGCCTTGAGGAAATTATCTCACTAATAGCGATGAGAAAATAATGAAAATGAATTAAGGTTAGCTTACTTAGGTGGCAGTTTAACTGTGTGTTCACATGATTTAACTCAAGAATCGAAACAAAGTGATGCAAGTGGAATAAGCAACACTCTAGCTCTTTCTCTCAACGCAATATCAGCGCCTAAGACCCTATACAGTAAGTGCAGGTTGTAAACATTTAACCACAAGACCAATAAAGTTTTTACATCTCTATTTTCAACATCATCAAGTTCTAATCCCTATAGTTCTCTGGGTGTATTTTAAGTTAAAATACACCCAGAGAAGGAAAGAATCAACACATTTGCAAAGAACCAGATACTAAACCGCAAGGTAAATAAAATTCACTTTAATTTGAGATTGGATAAAAATGAACACAAATGTCGGTTCACTTGCTGAAGTGGAGAATAGGCTCCAATTCCCCAGAGTCTGCCCACTACTCATAATATCTTGCTGCTGAAATCTTAAACAAGATTTAGTTTATAAATATAATATCACTCAATAAGTATGCACCAACAAAAAAATAGAGCCCACCCCCCCCCCCCCTGGCAGAAAAGTGATAAGATTAAGAATGCTACTAGTATTGGCACACAAAAAAAAAAAATATGGTTGCTAACATACTATATGATAGCAATTAATATTTTCACAAAGAATATTCAGCTAACCGGAAAATGAACTAAAGTGGTAAAAATGTTGATGAAACTAGTCATGCAAGATACCTATTCAATCAAGATTGACTACATGTGCTCGCAAAAGAGTCACAAAGCATAACAAAGTTTGAATTCATTGGAGAGAAAGATCAGATCAGAGGCTCAACTCACAATGAAATGTTTACCACAGTACATAAGAAAGTAAAAGATAGAAGGAAGGCACCAACCAGTTCGTCATTGAAGTAAACTTCAAATGCCCCGGAACTGTGTAAGAATGACTGCAAGGCATTCCCAAGAAGCCAAGCACTGGCGATGGTTCCAAACCTATTAGAACGCAAGTTGTAATACCAAGGAGGAGGTGCAACAAAACCCAACATTGGAAAAGTCTGTTCCCCTGCAACTATAACACCAATCTGAACAACTGGAACCACTTTGCTTAGCAGATGCTTTGGAAGCGGTGGGGGATAATTTGCAAGAATAACCTCAGTTCCAGGAAAAGCAATCTCCAACATATTCTTCATTGTTACTGCTGTTCCTCTACACGCAACACAAACATCCATTTACACCAACTTTCCCATTCACAGCAACACAAGCAATGAACCAACTATAAGAAATATGAAACAAGAAGCAGAGCAATGATCTTGAACAAGTAGCTTAAGGAATTAATTAGTTGTCAAAATTGCAAGAGAAATTAGTGAATTAACCTCTAGTTAATTAAGAAAATCCAACCATGAATATCATGATAGTAACTAAGAAACATCTCGTAATTGAAACTCATAGAATGATTAAAGTTAAATCAATATCCCAGCATTTTTCCCATCGATAAAACTAGATTTGCTTTTCAATTTCTGCTTTATTGCTTTCTCTCATATACATAGAACTCTCTTCAATCCTAATAATGTGATAGCTCAAATAGAATTGAAAAATAGTGAATTAGTACTTGGGTCTTTCAACTCTAGAGGGACAATTACTCTACTTACTTTATATCACTTGTCAAAAAAAAAAAAAACAAAAAACAAAAAACCTATACCTTATGACAGATTTCCAAATTTGCTCACATCATTGATTCTAACTCTCATCTTCATGCTCTACCAATAATCTCTACAAGAACAGTGGCCACCTTTAAAATGGTGTAAGCAATTTGAATCACTTAAATATATTTCACACCCATATGCCAATGATATGTATTTGGCTGTGTCATGGCAATCTCTGCAGATTCTCAAATTTTTTACTATCCGCAAAATTTGAGGTGTGTGATGAGGATCTATCAAAGCAAATGCAAGTGCAAGTTTTTCACTGTGTACACCACCAATATTTTCCTTCTCTTCCTCAATGCAAAGTCCATTGTCAGAAACATGTGCCTTGACGTTTACAGCTACCCATTTTAGCCAAGAATGTAGCTTGTCCAAATATGGTTTTGACTGATCACCAGCTACAAAAGTATGGACCACGTTTTTCCTTTCAATCCAGCACTGCCCAACAGGTTTATAAACAGCCTTTTCTTCCTCCAGCTTTGGAGCTTCCCAAAACTTCCCACATAAGGAATATGCCTGTGAAAGTAAATGCTGAATTCTATTATTTCCAGGTTCCAACTCAAGCAGACGTTTTCCTGCAACAACTGCCATTCCAAAATTTCTATGAATTCTGCAGGCGGTCAGCAACGCATCCCATACAGAGGAATTAGGCTCAATGGGCATGTTTCTAATAAACTCCAGTGCTTCAGCAAGCTTACCTGAACGACCAAGCAAATAGACCATGGCAGAATAATGTTCCAGACCTGGTCTAATTAGATATTCTTCAGTCATGCTGGAGAAAATCCTCTTCCCCTCATCCCCCATTCCGGCATGACCGTAAGCTAAAATAATACTTGCAAAAGTACCTCTATTTGGTCGAAGTCTTTCCTTCCTCATCTGATAAAAAAGATCAACTGCAGACTCTGAACAGCCATGTAATACACAACCTGAAAGCATAGTGTTCCAACTGATGATATCTTTCCATTTCAATCCATAAAAAATATTTCTGGAATACATTATATTTCCTGACTTGGCATAACTATCAATTAATAAATTTGATACAGAAAGTTCAGACACTAGATTTCTACGCACTGCACAACAATGAATTTCTTTCACTTTCTTGATGGCCACTAAATTTGCACATGCAGGAAGGATACTTAGAATTGTAACTGAGTTGGGAGATATGTGGAAAAACTGCATATTCCGAAATATCTGCAAGGCCTTATCCTTTTGTCCACTTTGCAGGAAACCGGAAATTAATGAATTCCATGAAGCTACATTTCGCTTAATTTTCCCATCTTTCTCAATCCTTTTAAAAAGATCCAATGCCTGATCCTCAGCACCACTATGCATATATCCTGTGACCATTACATTCCATGTAACAACATTAGGTGGTGAATCAGACTCCTGCATTTTCATAAATAATTCATGAGCTTTGCCACAGAAACCAGCTTGGAAATATCCTCCAATAATTGAGTTCCAAGAATACACATCTCTTTCTAACATCATATCAAAAATGCATTGAGCAGCTTCCAGATTGCCACACTTGGAGTACATGTCAATCAGTGAATTACCAACTAGCACATTGTCAACCAAACTCATCTTGACAGCAATCATATGTATTTCTAATCCCATACTCAATGATTTTAAGGATGCACATGCCGAGGCTGCACTTGCAATTGTAATGCTATTGGGCTCAACCCCTCCTAAAAACATCTCTCTCAACAAATATAAAGCATGATTTATCCTACCCTTTTGAGTAAACCCAGAAATCATAGAAGTCCAAGTATATACATCTGGAGTAATCCCAAAACTCGCCATCTTTCTAATTAAATCCATTGCAATATCACAATTCCCTAACTGATTATAACTGGCAATCAAAATGTTCCAAGTTACCAAACCAGGTTCAATTCCTTCTTCCTGCATTGCATCAAAATATTTCTGAGCTTGCTCCATCTCACCATTCTGGCAAAACCCAGATATAATTGCATTCCAGGCCACATTGTTCCTCTCATCCATACAATCAAAAAGCTTCTTTGCCCAATCCATCTCCCCACACTTGGCATACACAGCCATAATCGAATTGATCACACGCATGGAAGAGCGCATTCCACGTCGAATCACCAACGAATGTATCAACCTCCCAGTCTCTAAATCCCTGCACTTCCCACATGCCTGCAAAATCTTTGGAAGCAAAAACTCATCAGGCAAAACCCCATGCTGCAACATTTCATAAAAGAGGTCCACAACCTCCTCCCAGCTCTTGTTTCTAGAACAGGCACCAATCATAGCAGACCAAGTGAACAAATTCCTCACACGCATTTCATCAAACACCTTCCGGGCCTTCTCCAAATGCCCGCATTTAGCATACATGCTAACCAACTTGGTCTCCACAAAAGGGTTCACTTTTTTCACCAATCCAATTCGAGCATGCAATTCCCTACCCACCCAAATGCAGTCCCCGTCAATACAAGACTGTAGCAGGTTCATGTAGGTGATGGGTTTTACCTTGGACCCTTGTTCAGCTAGGGAGTCAAGAATTGCCACAGCATCACTTAGGGAGCCATTAATGCATAGCTGGTTCAATTGGGCATCCATTAATATAGGGTTTGATGTTTTGGTCATTGAGACATTGTTGGGAGTTGCATGCACCCTTGTTGAGCAAGTGCAATCAAACTGGGTAGCACTGTAAGAGGGGACTGATAGAGGAGGTCTTGATTTACTGGGTATGATAATATGGATCTTCTCCATTCTGTTCGCCTTTCTCCTTTGTCTCTCCTTTGGGTTTTGAAAAGAAGTGTGGAGATGAGGATTGTGATGATAAGTGATGGAAATCATAATTCTGAAAGAAGCATCCAACTTTGGGCGCCTGGCTCTTGGTGTGGTCCCTGCATGACTCGTTGGTTCATTTGTAGCCACAATCACAGGGGACTGTGATCGACTTTGACTAAATATTAAGGTGTTAACACTAATTTATTCTCTAAACTAATACTCTCTCTTATTTAACCTCTAAAGTATATGAAAATAACAAATAGTTTTTAAAGTTTTTGAAATTCGTCTACTTAATCCTTAAAGTTTTATAAATAATCCCTTAAAAATAGGGGTGTGCATGGTTTAGAAAACAACACCCAACTGCACCAAACCACTTTAAGGTTTGGTTTTGGCGATCTATTCAACGTAAACCGATTTGACCATTCTAAACCGGTTTGAAACCGGATTAGAACCGGTTGAAACCCGGTTTTCCTAGCAAAAAATGGATTTACATAAACCGGTTTATACACTTAACCGTTTTAGAAACCGGTTTCAAAGCAAACCGATTTTTAAGTGGTTTTAAGAAATTTGTTTAAATTTGAAATACGCATGACCACTCCGTTACAGCCCCCATGCGTTCACGCCTCTTTCGATTTTTTTTTTTTTTGACAAACACGCCTCTTTCAATTTAAACCTTTTTCCATTTTTAAGTTTTTTTTTTTAAATCTACATCTATATTTTTAACTTAAATATATAGTATGTATATCTTTATTTAAAAATTAACATATAACTATTCACAAATAAATAACTATAAAAATATATAAAAAAAATTGTAATAATATATATTTCATAATTCACAACAAAAAAGAAGAGGATGTATATTATCAAAAAAAAAAAAAAAGAGTGTATGAAGAAAAAAATTCTGTAAATTGTCTGATTAATTTATAATTGTCATACCAAACATGAGATTTAAAATTTTCATACATCCAATGTGTGTACTGACATAGCAAAGTTCTTCTAAAAGCCCCATAAATATCATCCTAAAATCATCAGACATAAATGACATCTTATTTCATCTTATTTCAATAATTAACAAACATTAAGAACATAGTTTTTTTTTTATATAAAAAAGAGCTACTCAGTGATTGTAATCCTCTCAGACATGATTTAATTGTTTTACATGAGAACAATCATCCAAATATAGCAATTAAAAATTGATCGAAAGCTCAAACTACTATAAAAAGCTCAATCTTTCAAAGCACCCCTTCTCACCTCCTGCAATCGGTAAAGAGATCGACTTAACTCCAAATAAAACAAATAAAAAAGAGTAACAAGGTGCGATAACTCAAATGAAACAAATAACCCAAAGAAATAATTGTTACCTTTAATGGTTCATCCTGACAATTTGTTTAATGCGGGCAAGAAATAGAGAGAATTTTTTTTGGATCAACAAATAAGAGAAAATGAGTCCGAGAAAAAATTTAAAAGAAGATAAACTAGGCAGAAAAGATGGACTATTTACTTGAATGGATAGAAATGGAAGGAAAAAGAACTTATTCAATTGTTTGTTTGAATGAGTGAAAAAATTTAGTAGAAAGAAATGAAGAAAATATCTGACCCTTATATAAAAAACTTATTTAATTAATATTTACATATGAAATCGATTAAAATTATGAAACTTCTTTTTTTTTTTTTAGTCACATCTTGTTTCTTGCTCCACATTTCTGTCATCCGTCAATTCTAAAAAAATGTATTTCTTCTCCATCGTTATTGAGAGCGTGGAAGAAACCGACGGAGCTGTGCTGCTTATGGGGGCACGAATTGTTTGGAAATCCCCATATTTATCAACGTGGATCTGCCACTGTTTCTCCATTGCCAAACATTGGACCTCATGTAATTGGAGAACCAATCTTTCTTCTGGTAATGTACCTCCACTTAGGCATTACTTCCTTCTGGTAATGTAATCAATCTTGTAGTTGAATCATATACCATTGCGATTCGAGAAAAGTAAGAAGAAAGAAGAATCACGATCTGATTTGGTGAACTCACACAGTTTGATTTGGGGATTTAGGGTTAGGGTTCTAAATCTTATGAGAATGAGTAGAAATGATTTACAGTTAGACTCAATTCAAAATTAATCCAAAGAATACGAAAGACCAATACAAAAAATGGGTTTGGGCTTAATATCCGAGTTTTAAAAATGGGTGCAGTTTTTTTTTATTTCTGGTTTGGGCCATGAACCTTTTAATGGGTTTGGGCTTTTTTTAAGTGGTGTGGTCCAGTTTATAGGTTTGGTGTGGCTAACCACACTTTTTGCACACCCCTACTTACAGGAACTAATGAGACGGATTTTACAAAATTTTAGAGACTAATTTGACGGATTTTACAAACTTTAGGGACTACTTATTATTTTTATATATTTTAGGGACTAAATAGGAGAGAGGGTGTTAGTCTAGGGACTAAATTGAGGGTTTACTCAAATATTAAGGGTCTATTTGATTATATATTTTTTTTACTAGATTTGATTATATTTTTTAAAAATAGCCCCTGTTTTTAAAATTTTAAAAAGAACAACATTTGTTCTTTGTTAAGTTTTATAAAAGAGAAAACAGCTTTTAAAAACCAAATCAATCGAATCATAAATCTCCTCCCTCAAATTGTAATAAGAATACCATATCAACTCATGTTATCATTATTCCGAAACCATTCTTAGAATTACAAAACGTTAATCAGGTTCATTCTTCTATCTAGACCTGTTAGCAAATACATCTCTAACATTATTCATTTAGTTTCAAATACATTCCTCGCATCATCAACTTAATGTCATTATAACCTCTGTGAATTCTAACAGAGGGACAAACCTTATTAACGTTTTGCAATTCTATGATCATTTTAGAATATTGATAACATAAGGGACTAGATTGATACAGTCGTATAATTTTAGAGAACAAATTGGATATTTATTCGATCGATTTTAATAAAAGGTTTTTGAGCCCGTTTCACTTTTTTTAAGGCTAAATAAGTTTTTTTGTGGTAGCAAAAAGGGGCCAAAGCCCATAACAAACACTAAGAAACCAAAACAACAAAACGGGGTCAAAAACCCAGCAAAATCACAACTAACTAAGCTAGTAAGCTCCTTAGAAGGGGTATCAAAAACATGAATCCCTGAGTCATGAGTAAGGCTCCAATTTGCTATCCAGTCCGCACATTTGTTCCCCTCCCTGGAGGTATGAAGGAAAGCCACTGAAACGCCATGCTTCCCTTTGGGCTTTTAAAAGGGGGGTTAAGTTACGGGGAACAGCCCCTCCCCCTATTTTCTCAAAACACACACATAGACCCATTCCCCCTCTATCTAGTAACACCCTCTCCCCCAAATTCCCCTTCTTTACCCATTCCTCCTCCCTTCACAATATCACTTTTTCTTCCTCTTTTCACTATATTTATTCTATCTTTCACCATATTTTCAACACCCATTAAGAACACAAGAGGAAGGTTTTGAGATGGATTTGGAGGTACCCAATTTTGGGAAATTTGTCCCTTGAAGTTCTTTGAGGTAAAAATCCTATAACCCACAAATTTTATTAATGTTAAGCTTGGAAGAGATGTGGGTCTTGGTATAGGATAGTAGAAATTTAATATTAGGTTTTTATTGGTTCGATTAAAAACCCTAGGTCTTGTAAATTTGGA
Source organism: Calophaca sinica (assembly GCA_037113605.1). Classification (NCBI taxonomy): domain Eukaryota; kingdom Viridiplantae; phylum Streptophyta; class Magnoliopsida; order Fabales; family Fabaceae; genus Calophaca; species Calophaca sinica. Next base: position 98,723,737 of record CM073736.1, on the reverse strand, counting down.
ATTTTTAGTTAGTCCCTGTTACCCATTGTTAGTATGATTTTGATAGAGCTCTAAATGTTTAAAAATATTTATACTGATGCTCAGATTCGGTGGAAATTGCTCTGGTGGATCTTTCCGAAGGTAGTGGAAGAAATATAGCTTGTTCTTTATAGTTGTGAGTAGCCGATTTACTTAGTGACTATTTTTATATGGTTTCTTTCCTTATGGGAGAAACATATTGATTCGAATATATTTTTCATGGCTCAATAAATATGTTGTTTAATTTTTCTACCATGACTATGTGATTATTGTGAGTTAGTATTGGTTGAAATTAAAATGTCATAGTTTTGATTGAAATAATGAAATGTTTGGGACCTAGTATAGACCCGGTAAAAGAGCCAGTGAGGAATGGTAAGGAAAGACCTAGTACGGACCCGGTAAAAAGAGTCGGTGAAGAACGGTAAGGAAGGACCAAGTACAAACCCGGTAAAAAGAGTCGGTGAGGAACGGTGAAACAGTATCCTGAGTACGGACCCGGTAAGAAAAGCATGTGAGGAAAGAGGCTGCCTATGTGCACATAGGGTGATAGGATTAGAGATGTCACTGGGGCGGGGCGGGGATCGGGAGTCCTAAGCTTAATAGCCTTGTGGTCCTCATTTTGCACTCCTCAATTCTTGTACCATATCATGGATAGTTGGTGCCTTTTTTCTTAACAAATTTTTTTTTTATTGTTAATTTTTCCTTGGCCAAGTCTTTAATTTGCTTTGCAGGAGAATTAGCCATAGAACTCACCATCAAAACCATGGACACGTTGAAAAGGATAAGTCATGGGTTCCAGTATGTGACTGCTCCTATTGTTATTCTTAGTTCAATTATTATATAGTTATGACTTGTGCTAGTCCCAACAAATTCATGAGGCTATTCTTAATTATTTATTGGTCTTTTTTGGTGTCATTATCTTAGTTGACAGAGAAGGTTTACAAGAATCTAGACAGCATGACAAGATTTGTGAGGTTCACTGTGCCATTCCCCATCTTTGCATACCCCCTCTATTTGGTGAGTGCTTTTTTTTTTGTGACAAATATTATTATGATATCATGTGGTTCAAGAATGTGACTTTTCTTTCTGATGTAACTGTATTTCAGTGGAGAAGAAGCCCTGGAAAGAAAGGCTCTCACTTCAATCCCTACATCAATCTTTTCTCACCAAATGAGAGAAAAGAAATGACAGTTTCAACAGTGTGTTGGGTTATCATGTTTTCTCTGCTTATCCATTTGTCCTTCATAGCTAGTCCACTTCAGATTCTCAAGCTCTATGGAGTTCCCTATTGGGTAAAAAGTTACCCCTACATTTTTTAGCACCCGAATCCTCTGCGGCCGCTGCAGAACAGTTGGATGTGTGTAGAGTCAACTGATCAAACACATTTAACGGCTCTTTAGCGATTGTATCGTGTGCTGCATTGCAGAGGATTCCAAATCCCATTTTTTACCTTTAAACTTCTCTTTGTATTTTTGTAACACTATAATTGAATTAGTTAATACATGTCCATTAGTCATATACTTATTTGAACAAGTGCAGATCTTTGTCATGTGGCTGGACATTGTCACATATTTGCATCATCATGGTTATAAGCAGAAACTACCATGGTACCGTGGCAAGGTAAAAACACAATTAGTTGATTTTGTACCTTGAATTCTTTTTGGGTGTCATGCAATTTGACAGGAGTGGAGTTGTCATGCAATTTGACAGGAGTGGAGTTATGTACATAATTAATTGATTCTGTACCTTTAATTCTGTTTAAGGTCTTATTATTACTGATTTTTGCTGTTTGACAGGAATGGAGTTATTTAAGAGGTGGCCTTACAACCGTGGATCGTGACTATGGTTGGGTTAATAACATTCACCATGACATTGGCACTCATGTTATCCATCATCTTTTCCCTCAAATTCCCCATTATCACTTGGTTGAAGCGGTACTCTCTAACTTTTTACCCCAATATCAGAAAACGCACAATACTTATACTTCCATATTTGTTGAAAGTCGCATTAAGAAAATCACTTTACATGACAATTTTTTAATTGTATTTATACTTACTTTTTCTTTTATAAAAAAAAAGAAAGTTATTATTATTATTAAAACACACAACACTTGCACACTTCTTTACAGGGGAGTTTGTTTCATGAATAATTTTCTCATGAAAATAATGATGGGAATTCCCAGTATTTTTAAAAAATATTTGGCTAATACTTATAACATTCTCATGAATCATTTGTAAGAGTGAGACACATAGGTAGTTACACAAATTTCAATTCTCACCTTCATGGTAACCCTTTTTTTCCCACTCCTTTTTGGGGAATAAACGTATGGAAAAGTGAAAGCTATTTTTATTCTGAGTAGAGTAAATTTTTTAAACATGAGAATACATATTTCCAACCTCCACATTTCTAGGAACGTGTTTACATACATGTCAATTTTTTAATTTTATTTATACCTACTTTTCTTTTATAAAAAAGAAAGTGTGACTTGTTTTTTTATATTATTACTATTTTTTTAAGAAAAAAATTATTGTTTATAGAGTAAACTCTTAATTTAGTTCGTAAACTAACACCTTCTCTCCTATTTAGTTCCTGAAGTATATAAAAATAATAAGTAGTAGTCCCTAAAATTTGTAAAATCTGTCAAATTAGTCCCTAAAGTTTTGTGAAATCTGTCTCATTAATCCCAATAAGGATTACTTAAAAAAATTTAGAGGCTAATTTGACGGATTTCGCAAATTTTAGGGACTGCTTATTATTTTCATATATTTTAAGACTAAATAGGAAAAAAAATGTTAGTTTCAGGATTAAATTGAGCGTTTACTCTTGTTTATATTATTACTATTAGAATATTAGAATAAGAATCTAGTGATGATGGAGTATTAGACAATGATTGCAATTATATTCACCCTCTTTTGTTAACTCATTGCAGACAGAAGCAGCAAAACCAGTTTTTGGAGAGTATTACCGTGAGCCAGAAAAATCTGCGCCAATCCCATTTCATCTAATTAAGTACTTACTACAGAGTATTAGACAAGACCACTTCGTTGTTGATGTTGGGACTTTTAGTTCCACATCGGGTAAAATAGTAAAGAGGAGTGAACCTCTTTGTTATAAAAGGAGGCTTGGGCCTTGGTTTTATGTACACCATTCAAAAGCTTGTCTAGCAACTTTTGTCTCTAGATAAATTCCTCTCTTTGTTTTAGAATTTAATAGAATTCTTAGTATGCTCTGTGGTTGCAGCTTGGGCTGAACCTCCACATCAGAAAAAGAATTTATTAGGAATATTTCTTGTAAAAGGAGAGGTGTGAGGAATAAGTTTTGCTAGTGGGGAAGCTTTGTGGGTGTGCGGGGGTGCAGAGAGAAAATTGTGTAGTTGTAATAATTTTCTACATAGTGGATTTTTCTGCAGTCTTTGGTGGTTTTTCTCCGGGTTTAGGAGTTTTCCACGTTAAATTCTTGTGTTGTTATTATTTCTCTATTTTGTTTTTCCAATTTTCCACAAGTACAGTTTCTGGGGAAGAGAATTTGAAGAGTCAAATTCCCAACAAGTGGTATCAAGAGCACGAGTTACGCCAAAGAGGATGTCGGGAAGCGAGTTTCAAATGCAATGATTTGATGTAGAGAAATTTGTGGAAAGATCAACTTTGGCTTGTGGCAAATACAAGTCAAGGATGTGTTGATTGATCTGGTTTACACAAGGCTTTGAAGGGCGGGGTTACTCCCGAAAGTAGCGGTGATCTTTGGTAAAGCGCTAGTAAAGCAGACAAAGGCGATGATGATTGGGAGGATCTGGATTTGAGAGCGGCAAGTGCAATTCGTCTGCGGTTCGACCAAAAATGTTCTTGCAAACGTGAAGGGAGCATCCACGGCAAAGGGACTGCAGGAAAAACTCGAGGAGTTGTATCGGACAAAGGCGTCTCAAATCGGTTGTATCTGAAAGAGAAGTTTCATACGTTGCAAATGGATGAAGGTACTACTATTTCGGATCATTTAAGTATTCTCAATGGCATTGTTTACGAGCTTGAATCTATTGGAGTTAAAATTGATGATGAGGATCGGGCCTTAAGGTCGATCGTGTCTCTTCCAAGGTCCTATGAGCACATGAAGCCGCTTATTAATTCATGGGCATGGTAAGGAGAAAATAATTTTCTCGGAGGTTACTAGTAAGCTTCTTTACGAAGAGAGGAGGCTTGGTGGGAGTAACAATCCACATGAAAGTTACGCATTGGTAGCTCGTGGTGGAAGAAGAAGAACTCCATAAAGAATGTGCATTGGGGATGTGGGCGACCGCCACATCAAGAAGAATTGTAAAGGTAGAATAGGTTCGGCAAAAGCTGCGGTCGCCAAGTGGAGATGCTGATAATGAGGCTAACATTATCTCCGATCTTGATGTCTTTTGAAAGAAGGACATGTATATCCTTATGGCATGGGTCCCAAAATTGTCATGATAAAGGATATTAAATGTTAGTGGGACCACATTTTGCACACGGGCATTGGTTGACATTGATGCAGGGTGCGTGGTGAAATTTATGTCGATGGCTGATTAACTTCCATGAGAGTCAAATATGGGAGTTGCACCATAGTTTTTTCAGCAAGGTTATATTTCGACATGTGCCGAGTTTAAATGTTTGGGATGGCTAGTTCTGAGTGATTATGCTTTTATGGTGGAGCATGACTGCGTTGCAGTGATAGCGAAAGCTATGGGAATCTTCATCAAGGTGGAGCGTTGTGGGACCACAAAGTCACAAGGTGGAGATTGTTGGTGTTGGGACTTTTAGTCCCACATCGGGTAAAATAGTAAAGAGGAGTGACCTCTTTGTTATAAAAGGAGGCTTGGGCCTTGGTTTTATGTACACCATTCAAAAGCTTGTCTAGCAACTTTTGTCTCTAGATAAATTCCTCTCTTTGTTTTAGAATTTAATAGAATTCTTAGTATGCTCTGTGGTTGCGGCAAATTTGAACCTCCACATCAGAAAAAGAATTTATTAGGAATATTTCTTGTAAAAGGAGAGGTGTGAGGAATAAGTTTTGCTAGTGGGGAAGCTTTGTGGGTGTGCGGGGGTGCAGAGAGAAAATTGTGTAGTTGTAATAATTTTCTACATAGTGGATTTTTCTCTGGTGCTGGTGGTTTTTCTCCGGGTTTAGGAGTTTTCCACGTTAAATTCTTGTGTTGTTATTATTTCTCTATTTTGTTTTTCCAATTTTCTACAAGTGCAATTTCTGGGGAAGAGAATTTGAAGAGTCAAATTCCCAACATTCGTAAGTGACAGTGGAGATGTTGTGTACTATCAGAGTGATCCTCAGCTCCACCAGAAGCACAGGGACTAAGTGACATTTCGGTGCTCCAATTGGATGTTAGCTTAGCTCCTCAAAATATCTCTTTCTATGGTTACATTTTGGAGTTGTGGCTCATGCTAGCTGAGCACATGAAAAGGAATGGGGCTCACTCACTGGTTAATTTATTTGCTATTTAGAGTCAAGGACATAGTTGGCCATAATGAAATATTATTTGAAATAAGTGAATAATGTAATAAATATTGAATTGTCAGTTTCATCTGTGATGTTTTCTACCATTTGCACTGAGCATTTACGTGGACAATTCAAAACCAAAAAAAAAAAAAATAGAAAAGGGATTTCATTCCTAACTACTACCTCCTTGTTACTGTCGCGGTGTAAAAAAATTACAGATGACACACGATCATCAAAAATTGAAAATAAACTGCAGGTGATCCTGGTAGTTCAAAAATTGGTTAATTGGATGTTAGTAGCAAAAACCAAAAAAAAAAAAAGGAATTTATCAATTGGAAAAAATAAAAGAAAAATAAATTATGACCTGCTGATTGAAAGTTTGGAATTGCACCTTATGCCGGGGAACTAGTTCCCATCGTAATATAACACATGATGCTGCATCAAGCATCAAGGTTATAAATTGGGAGAAATGTTTTTTTGAACACAAATTTGGACACAAATATGAGACACTGTATGTCATTATAGACAAAGTTTTTTTTTCAAAAAAATATTTTTTTTAACTTTTTTTATAGATTTTTTTAACTGGTTAACACAGATTTTGACATTAACCAGATAATGAATAGTATTAACCAGATATTTGAACTTGATTAACCAGATAAGAAAAAGTTTCAGGATTTGGCATTAACCAGATATGTGAACTTGATTAACCAGATAAAAAAATGAAATGTCCAAAAGTTTCAGGATTTAGCATTAACCATATAATGAATAGCATTAACTAGATATGTGAAATAGATTAACCAGTTAAAAAAATTAAAAAATACATTTTTTGAAAAATAAATAAATTTGGGACGTCCGTACAGGTGTCCCGTATTTGGTGTCGGGCTTGTGTGTCCAATTAACACAACTGTAAATTGGAGTTGCTGCGTCACAGTTTTTAATATTGCAAAAATTTGTGGACAATTGTGGTCGCAATTACGGTTGTGCTGTGGTTGTATGGCCTCCAAAATCTTTATTAGTGTTGAAAGTCTCACATCATTTGCTTCAAATCATGTGGTGCGGTTTACATACCTGTTGGACAACTTTACTTATTACTAATTGGTTTTAGAATGGAATCTAATATGGTATCAAAGCCAGAGCCCATCTCCGTTGTTGTTGCCCTGCTGGGGGCAATTATTTGTGGAGGAAGGTGTTGGAAGTCTCACACTGCATGCCTCAAATCCTGGTGTGTGGTTTATACACATGTTGGACAACTCCACTTAATATCAATTGGTTTTAACGTTTTAGGATGAAATTTAACTATTTGTTTTCTTACACATCAATCAGTATAAAATTAATAGCAAAATATAAGTTTTGATCTTTAGAAAGATCATTTGAGGATGTTTGTGCTAGTACTTTTTTGGGTATAACGTGTTATTATTCTATTTTCTTTCTCTTCCCCCTAATGTATGACGTATTTAGGGTCTGTTTGGTTGGAGGTTTTGGAGGGAAGGGGATGAGTTATTTTAAATTATGTTTGTTTTGTTCAATTTTTTTTTAGAGGAGGAGGGGAGCAAAATCCCTTCTAAGCCAATTTTGGCTCCCCTCCAAAAGTGAGTTTTGGAGGGGAGGGGAGGTCATTTAATATAAAATTACTTAAATATCATTTTATATAATATAATATAAAAGGCTATAAGGATATACAAGTAAATTAATTCATTCACTCCCCTCCTGAATCAAACAAGCAAAGACTTCTATCCCTTTCCCTCCTCTCCTCTCAACCAAACACAAAATAAAATTAAATCCTTCTCCTCCTTTCCCTCCATTAAAATCCCTCCCTTTCCCTCCCCCCGTTTGAACCAAACATATCCTTAGTATGTATATCCTTACCTTCAGGGGATGTGGAAGTGATCTTCCACGAAGATGTTGGATGTTGTTGGGAGATTGATTTCTTCGTCGTCACTGTTGTGAACATAGGGGCTGCGAGTGTATATTATACTCTTGGCATTCGCCAAGAGCTAGTCACATCGGAGGCTATAGGGTAGTTCTCTGACTACCTTTTGACAAGATGTGGTGATCTCCATATGAGCACCAACCTAACCCTCCTCCTCCCCATTCTTCTAAAGCTACTATCTGAGCGGGGATTGTCACTCATGTGCGAGCGGACATCTCTATGCACCATGCTACAAGGCGTCACATTGTGCTGTCTAGGATTCTCAACCCCATGAGGCAGAGGGTATATGAAAGGAGGGATAGAGTGAGAGAGGAAGTGGGTAGCTCCAAGAGGTGCTAGATGATTTCCTTGGATGTTGCAGTCTTTTTTATGGCCAGCCGAGTACTTTAATTTTGATGTATTTGGGAGGTTATATGTATTATGCCTTTAATTTTGATGTATTTGGGAGGTTATATGTATTATGCCTTCTTTTTCTTATGCTTCCTGACTATGTACTTTGATGTAGTATTGTTTGACTTATATAGATCTAGGATGTATATTTCAGTGTATGCTTGTATGTTTAAAAATTTTAAATTTATTCGTATTTCCGCTATCATGTGTGAACATATTGTGTCCCACAGTTAAATTAGTTATTAAGTTTGCTATTGCTGAAGTTAGTTGGTTATGTAAATTAACTAGAGTTAGCTAGTTTACTAGAGTTAGTTAGTTAGCTGAGAGTTAGTTCCAACTCAGTTAGTTAGTTAATTTTACATATCAGATTGTATAAATACTCTTGTAATCACCTTTTGGTGATCAATTGAAATGAATGATTCATTCTCATTCTACATTGTGAATTCCTTCTCTCTCATTTTTTGATTGTTCAGATCCAATCTTCTTCAATGGAATCCACATTGTTGATATGGTATCAGGAGAATTTCACATTTTCTTGAAGCACATTGTCAAATTGCTTCTTCCTTGTTCGCACATTCAACATTTGCGATCTCTGATTCTTGTGATTTCATTTCACAATTTTCTTTCGTTTTCTGTGATTTTTCTTTTCATCAAATCTCATGGATGATCATCTGAATCTGTTTTTTCTCTATAACTCAGATAATCCAAGCCTCGTGCTAGTTTCACAGGTTCTCACCGGTGATAACTACATCACATGGCAACGAGCGATGGAGATGGTGTTTGTCAGTCGCAACAAGATAGGGTTTGTGGATGGATCGATTCCTGCTCCTCCTCAAAATGATCCGAATTATGCTATATGGAGTCGCAACAACAGTATAGTTGCGACATGGTTGTTGAATTCCATTTAAAAGGAAATCTCTGTGAGCGTGGTGTTTTCTTCTTCTGCTGCTGCGATATGGAACGATTTGGAACATCGTTATCGCCAGAAGAACGGTCCACGGATCTTCAAGCTTCGTAAAGCGTTTGTCAGTTTCACGCAGGGCACACTTTCTGTGAATACCTACTACACCAAGCTAAAGTCGTTGTGGGAGGAATTAGGCGATTTTCGTCCAATCAATGACTGTGATTGTGGCGGTGCTCAAGGTTTGATCGATTATCTTGAGAATGAATATGTCCTTACTTTTCTCATGGGATTAAACGAGTCGTACAGTGCGATTCGTGGTCAAATCTTGTTGATTGATCCACTTCCAACAATTCAACAAGTCTTCTCTCTGGTTCTGTAAGAAGAGACTTAGCGAGAGGTTACTGGTAATTCTTCGGCTACTGAAACACAACATGCCTTTGTTGTTGCATCTTCGAATGCTTCAAAGTCCAAGAATCCAAAGAAAGATCGTCCGCTGTGTTCACATTGTGGAATTCTTGGTCTTGTGAAGGATAAGTGCTTTAAACTTCATGGCTATCCACTAGGTTTCAAGAAGGGAAAACCGGCTCCAACTTCTGTTAATCATGTGCTTGATCTTCCTACTGATCCTGAAAAGCCAATGACCAATGATCAGTATCAGCATTTCTTGCTTACATTCAGGCTCAAATGGCTCGCAACTCTTCTGATGCAAGCACCTCAGGTATAGTTGCAATGAACAACTCTTCTTTTAATTCCGTTGTCTCAAATTCCAGCATCTGGATCTTAGATTCTGGTGCATCTTCACACATTGCTAATTCTTTGAATTTCTTTGACTCTTATACCTTACAGTCAAATAGGTTTGTTGTGTTACCAAATAACACTAAAATTCCTGTTCTGGCTATAGGAATTGTATCTTTAGCTCTAGATCTAGTCTTGCACAATGTCCTTTTTGTGCCAAATTTTCATCTCAATCTCATTTCTTTAAGTTCCTTAATGAGTAAAAAAGAATTTGATGTATTGTTTACTGATTCCTCTTTTCTGATTCAGGACACAAAGAGGAAGGTGGTGATTGGTAGGGGTGACCTAAGTCAAGGTCTCTATGTCTACAATCATTTGCCTACACATTTGTGCACTTCATCAAGAGTTGTTAAGCTGGTTCAAGTTCTAATTCTGCTTCTTTTTCTGTTTTGCATAATCATCCATTGTGTAATAAATCACTGCATGATTGTCCATTGTGTAGTAAATCATTTCAACATGTTTCTGTTTGTAATTCTATTCAGAATGATGCCAATATATGGCATTCAAGACTAGGCCACTTGTCTGATGATGTTTTGAAAATTCTGAGTAATAAAATTCCTTTTAAATTTCCTTCCAAATTCAGTTCCAATGATTGTCAAATTTGTCCATTGTCTAAATTTCATAGATCTCCTTTTGTTGCTCATAACAATTATGCTGAGGGTCCTTTTGATCTTTTACATTGTGATGTGTAGGGTCCTTTTAAGCATGCTACTTATGATGGCATGCGGTATTTTCTTACAATAGTGGATGATTCCACAAGATATACATGGACACATCTCATGAAGCACAAATCTGAGGCAACACAGCTTATTAAAAGTTTTTGTCAGTTCGTTAAAGTTCAATTTGATAAGCATATCAAAGGCATTCAAACTGACAATGCAAAGGAGCCGCAGTTAGCTTCTTTTTTGCAAGAAGTAGGAGCTACTCATCAATTTTCATGTCCTTATAGACCACAACAAAACTCAGTTGTGGAGAGGAAGCAACAACATCTCTTAAATGTGGCAAGATCCTTGATGTTTCAGTCCAAGGTACCTATGAAATTCTGGGTTTTTTGTGTTACTACAGCAGCCTTCTTAAGAAATAGAATACCCTCAGTGACTTTAAAAGGATTGTTCTCCATTTGAACTTATTTTTCATAAGCAACCAGATTACTCAATTTTAAAGTCCTTTAGCTGTTTGTGTTTTGTTGCCACCATTCCTAGTCAAAGAACAAAATTCTCTCCTAGAACAATTCCATGTGTTTTCCTTGGGTATCCTCCAGGTGTTAAAGGTTATAGGGTTTATGACATCCAAACCAACAAGTTTTTAATCTCTAGAGATGTCCTTTTTCATGAACATGTTTTCCCCTTTCATTCCTTACCAAATCCTACATGTACTGCTGAATTTTTTCCTGAGACAGTCTTGCCAAACCCTATACCTGAACCTCCTATCTCAATCACTCCCATTCCAGAAAACACCGCTCCTGTAGATAGTCCTATACATGTTCCTGTAGCTAATCCTGCTCCTGTTTCAGCAACTAGCTCCAACAACTAGCTCTGCAGCTAGTCCTGCATCTGTTTCTGTTTTTGATTCAGAATCTTCAACACAACCTAATGCCTCTGCACCTAACCTTGCACCTGATACTCGAAGATCCTCTAGAATCATCAGACCTCCTGCATATCTTCAAGACTATGCCTGCACCAGTGTCAATTATCCTATTCAGAATCATTTATCTTATGCCAACTTGTGTTCTTCCTATAACCAGTACATAAACCAAATGTCTAGCATCTATGAGCCCTCATTTTATCATCAAGCAGTGCCTATACCTGAATTGAGGAAGGCTATGGCAAAGGAATTGGTAGCTTTAGAAGCTAACAACACGTGGATTGTTGTGCAATTACCTTCAGATAAGAAGTCAATAGGTTGTAGATGGGTATACAAGGTTAAATATAATGCTGATGGGTCTTTGTATAGATACAAGGCCAGGTTGGTTGCTCAAGGGTTCACTCAACAAGCTGGTATAGACTTCTTGAATACATTTTCTCCGGTTTCCAAGTTAACCTCAATCAGAATTCTTTTGTCTATTACTGCCCAGCAGAATTGGCACTTCACTCAACTAGACATTAACAATACCTTCTTGAATGGTGAGTTAGTTGAAGAAGTCTATATGCAATTACCTAAGGGTTATCCAATCAAGAGGGAGAAGTTTGTTTGTAAACTCAACAAATCTTTGTATGGTTTAAGACAAGCTTCTAGGCAATGGTTTCATAAATTTAGTAGCACCATTGCTAAACATGGTTTTGTGCAAAGCAGTGCGGATCACTCTTTATTTTCAAAAGGGTCAGGAGCTTCATTGGTTATTCTTCTTGTCTATGTGGATGATATCATCCTTGCTGGCCCAAATGTGAAACACATTCAAGAGGTACAGAATCTGTTGCAGAAATGCATAAAGTTAAAGGTCATTGGAGATTTAAAGTATTTCCTGGCCTAGAGATAGCTAAGTCTTCAAAGGGCATTCACTTGTGTCAAAGGAAGTATGTTCTTAAACTCTTTCAAGACACTGGTTTCATTTATGCAAAACCAGCTCCAATTCCCATGGATCCAAACCTGAAACTGAACAATACAGATGGTGATCCTCTCACTGATGCATCAGTATAGGCGGCTACTTGGTAGGCTTATGTACTTGACTATTTCAAGACCTGACATCAATTTTGCTATGAATAAATTGAGTCAGTTTATGACTGCCCCTAGGACTCCTCATCTAGTTGCAGTGCATCAAGTCCTGCAGTATCTCAAAGCTTCTCCTGGTTTGGGAATTTTTTTCCTGCACAGTCTTCATTAAATCTGTCTGCCTTTGTGCATGATGATTGGGGCAGCTGTACTGTTACAAGGAGATCTACCACAGGTTTTCACATTTTTCTTAGTGATGCTTTGATAGCTTGGAAATAAAAAAAAAAAGCCAACTGTGGCACAGTCTTCTGCTGAGGCAGAGTATCGAGCCATGGCTTCTGTCACTTTAGAATTACTATGGATTAACCAGCTTCTCATGACCTTTGAGGTGCCCTTACTCTCGGCCATGGTGTTTAGTGATAGTCAATCTGCCATTCAGCTTGCTTCCAACCTGCTAAGTCATGAGCGATCAAAGCATGTAGACATTGACTGTCATTTTATTCGAGAACATGTGCAGTTCAAATTTCTCAAGTTGATTCATGTTCCTTCACAAAAACAACTAGCAGACTCTCTCACAAAAGCTTTACCTAAGCCTTTATTTCAACACTTAATCTCCAAGTTGGGATTGTTAAATATTTATCTCCCAACTTGAGTGGGAGTATCACACAGTTAAATTAGTTATTAAGTTTGTTATTGCTGAAATTAGTTGGTTATGTAAATTAACTAGAGTTAGCTAGTTTACTAGAGTTAGTTAGTTAGCTGAGAGTTAGTTCCAACTCAGTTAGTTAGTTTTACATTTCAGATTATATAAATACTCTTGTAATCACCTTTTGGTGATCAATTGAAATGAATAATTCATTCTCATTCTACATTGTGAATTCCTTTTCTCTCATTTTCTGATTGTTTAGATCCAATCTTCTTTAATGGAATCCACATTGTTGATATATCGATGCTAATTATCACAGTTAAGATTAATTAAGATTAGGTTAGTGTATCACCAAGGAAAGTTGCAGGCCTGGCATACACATGAAGATAGGATAGAATAAATTATTATAAGCTCTATTGATGAACTTTCACTAGCTATATCTTAACTTAATTAGGTACATGCTTTATTGACAAAGTTCTTGATTATAGCCTAGTCTAGGCTCTTCATTGTTAAAGTGTTATATTTCAATTAACTTCTGTTATAATCTTGGTTATGTATTTTCTCTATACATAACATTGTAAAGCGGTAATCTAAAAATTTATTATATAGAAAAAGATATTGTAAAATGGTTATCCACTAAGGGTGCTTTTGGCCCAGCTTTTTTGAGCTTAAAAACTACTTTAAAGTCAAAGTTAAAAATAAAAGCTTTATGAATAAAACTAAAATTGTTTGGTAATTTTCATATTTTTTTAACTTAAAAGTTACTTTTAAGTTATAAGCTATTTGGTAAAATGTTTTCATAAAAGTACTTGATTTTAGGAATATCTATCGTAAACTATATATTAATATAATATTTTTGAAAATAATTTTTTTTTTAAAATAATCCATTAGTAAAAGATAAATACATTTTTATTATACAAACAAAAATTCACAAATAATTAAAGTGACAAAACATTTTATAAAATGCTAAAATGTATCTCATAGGTTAGAATTAATTCAAATTAGGCCTATCATTTGATATAAAACGGTAAACAAATTCCCCATTAGTTATAGTTTTCATATTTAATTTTCTTTTGTTTTCTTAACATAAGGTAGTCGACGTTAAAAAAAGATAGTGTCATACCCTAATTTTGTCAACTCACCTCTTTTAATTTATTTTTGCTTTTGGGCATAATGGTTGGACTCATTTTTTGTGGGCCAATTCTAGCCCAATTGCGATAAAAAAAAGAGGTACAAATAGATGGCCTTTCTTGTTACAAGTTACTATCACCCAGCACAAGCCCAAAATACAAACCAAAGTCCACTACAAGTCCAAAATTTATAAAATCGGAATGAAGCAAAAATACAAAAAAAAAATAGGGCAGGGATGCGCATGGCATCCTGCTAACAGCACCAACAGCAACAACAAGGTATTTTGAGGATGAAGCCAATGTCCCTTTCTCCATGTTCCTAGTCTGTTTCCCATTTTTGCCAAGACCAAGCAGCTTTGCAGGCACCATCCTGCATTCTCTGTTGGATCGAGCGCTTACCACTAGACCAAAAGCTATAGCTTGTAGTCAGGGCGCTACCCTTTCTACTTAACCATAACAGCCCAAGCGCCACGTGTCAACTGTGACTTGACCCCACCTGGGCCTCCGCCACGGGACAATTGATGCCACAACCTGGCAACAATCTCCCCCTCAGCAATTGCTCCCGCTGGGAATCGAACACGTGACCTTGGCTCTGATACCAATTGTAGGATCGAGCGCTTACCACTAGACCAAAAGCTATAGCTTGTAGTCAGGGCGCTACCCTTTCTACTTAACCATAACAGCCCAAGCGCCACGTGTCAACTGTGACTTGACCCCACCTGGGCCTCCGCCACGGGACAATTGATGCCACAACCTGGCAACATTCTCTGCATCCTTCAGACCCCTCCCAAAACCTTGCAACAAGCAGACCAACAATGTCTCCTTAGAGCTCCTCAACTCTATAAATACAACTTCAATTCAGAGAAAAGCGGGGGGAACAACACAACATTTATGAGGGGGATTTCTGAGATTTCTACCACCAATCAAAGAATTTGAGACTTCACATTGGAGTCCTAATTCACTGAACTCAAACACAGAGAGAAAAATAAGAAAGGCGAAGAAATAAAAAAAAAAGAGAAGGAGGTCGAGATTTGGCAGCAGAAGTAAGGAACGATACAAAGCATAGCAACCGAGAAAAAAAAACAAAGGTTCAGAATTGTTGCCTGTTCAAATTACACTCCTTCATCCTTCATAAAGCTTGGATTCCAGGTAACCCTTTGAGATACAGTAGTTTTTTCCCCAAAATTCTAAATATCATTCTGAAATTGCATATATGGTGAGAATCAGAAAAAGAGTGAACAATAGAAAAGAATAGAAAAAATGAAATCAGAAATAGAAATTAGATAGTAAAAAATGTTGAAGCAGAAAAATTAAAAAGAGAAACCTAATAAAAAGAAAGAGGAGAAGAAGGTTGGGCCGCAGTATGTCGCCGCGCCGGTAGGTGACCACCACCGTGTGTGCTGCCACCCCCATTTCATGACCTCCCCTTTGGTTCGCGCATCGGCCATCCCCTTTTCCTCCCTGTATCGTCTCTCTCTCTCCTCTCGCTCGCAGCCACGCGCGGCAAGGGATGGCGCGCGACGGCTACGTCTCTCTCTTTCTCTTGGTGTCGATCGCCTTCCTTTCCCCTCCACTTCGCGATCTCCTCGCCTCTTTGCCGGAACTGCCATCAGCGCCGTCCCACCTTCCAGCACACGGCCAAGGACAGCGCACGGGGGCCGCACTCTCTCCCCTAACCTCTTCTTTCTAGCCGCTATAGCCCTTCCTTTTCCCCCCATAGCCACTCTACGCAGCTTCTTAGCATTTACGGTTCCCAAAATGGAACCCATGTGAAGCGCCCCTTTCCCTTATACTTTTATTCTGTTTGCTTTTTTTTTCCTTTTACCTGTCATTTTTTTATTCATTTGGGTTTTGTTTGTAAGTATTGAGCTTCTACCCATTTGTTTTCTTTGCTTAATGAACGTAGACACCCCATTTTACTAGTTAAATTAGGACAATTTTACTCAACTAAATTTCAATTTATCATACAAATTTTGAGACAATGTTTTCTTAAAAAATATAATAAAATTATGAAGATTAATTACTAGTAATGATCACTCGAGATTGTTTCCCGTTTGATCATTACGAACACCTGAATTTTCCAAACAAAAATAGGTTGTTAGTTAGGACCACTCTCGATTGCTTCTTGTTTGGTCCCCACGAAAACCTACCTTTTTATATAAAAATATGCAATTAAAATCAACCAACACATAAGCATTTCTGACCCAAGAACTACGTAGCCTTTGATTTCTCCACTGCACCCGGAGATACGTAGGAGCAGGAGCTCATTCTTGTCAAGCGCAAAAATAAAAAACTTTTATTAAGTCCTTTTTTTTTTATCTTTGTTAATTATTGTCTTTTTTTAATAAAAGAAAAATAGGTATTTTTAGAAGTTAATATAATTTTGCACAATTAGTTAGAGATAACCTTTTTTAAAAGGATGTCGTAGGGTGCTAATACCTTCCCTACGCATAATTCGACTCCCGAACCCAATTCTGGTCTCAATGACCATTTTCTTCAAAAGGGGTTTTTTTTCCAATATTTTCCCCAAAAATCAATTATTGGTGGTGGCTGGCTACATTAACCTTGAATAAATCCCACCGAATTTTTCGATCACTTACAACTGGCGACTCTACTGAGGACATTAAAAGAGTCAAGCCTAACATGATTAATTGTGCTAAATAGTTAATTTTAATTTTTTTAACTCCCCTTTTTTATTTTTTTCTTTTGTAAATAATTATTTATTATTTATTACGTATTTGTTTATTTTTAATTTGTTGTGAATATTATGCATATGTTAAACATTAGGATAGACGACTATATTTGTATGCTTTGTTTGTTTTGCAGCTTGGGTATTGTTAGGGTGTTTCCCCTCTCACACACCGCACCTACATGTTTGCACACACGTATGAGTGAGACCCTATACTCAGGTCAGAGCAAAGTTTAAGTTGAGCAGAGGTTCAGTGATAGTCAATTGGAATTTGCTTTCCTTCTGGCTATTGCGAGAATTTCATTAGAGTGTGCTCCTTCTGGGTATTTCGCACCGGATAGTTATCATCGTTGTGGTTAATATTCTGGAGGAGACTTTAGCTCTAGAGGCCTTTGGTGAGAATGTGATTAGAGCTACCCGTGAGATTTGTCACTCAATACAAGACTATAGACCTTTAGATTAGAAAATGTCCAACTTTAGATTTAACCCACTTAAGACACAAGGGGCATCATGTCATTTTTGTTCTTCCACCCAAAATCTATTATATCATGTCGGTACATAAGAAGGGCTTACTAAACCACATATCTTCACGCATGCTATACATCATCATCCAACATTATATCTTTAGGCATTCATACTTCAAAAAAATGTTGAATTTAAAAAAAAAATATATCATTCATTCTCATTTCATTTTAGGTCGCCAGAGAATCGTAGGAACTTAAAAGTTTGGCTGCAAGTATTTTGAGAGGTAATATGGGATCAAGCGGCAAAACCATCCCCATGAAGAAGCACATACATCCGAGAATAAAGAAGCCTGAAGTAGAAAACCTGAAGAAGTGTGCCAGTTTAATGACGACAAGCATTCAGCGTATAACCTTCACTGGAAAGTATGGGAATATTCTCAAATTGCTTGAGATGGACGTACAAGTAGATGCCATTTCTGCACTTATCCAGTTCTATGATTCTCCCATGAGATGTTTCACTTTTCGGAATTTCCAAATGGCTTCCACATTGGAAGAATTTGCCCAGATTTTAGGATACTCGACAGAAAACATGAAACCCTACCAACACACCCGAGATTTTGATCTCCTGCAGGAAATTGCTATAATTCTGAAAGACAAGGAGGACGAATTAAAGAAAAAAAAAAAAGCTAAACCGAAATGGTGTCGAAGGGTTTCTGCTAGAGTTTTTTTGAAGAGAAGATGAGGCATTTGGCTAATGTTCAAGATTGGGTGTCTTTCATGGAAGTGTTGGCTCTTACAATTTTTGGAATTATGTTATTTCCACGCATTGATGGTTATGTAGACTTGGCCTCGATTGATGTGTTCCTAGCCTTTAAAAAAGGGAAAGAGAGCCCAACATCAACCATTCTCGCGGATACTTATTGTACCCTCACTCATTGTCATAAAAAGAAAGGGAAGAAGTTGTCATGCTGCTTATCCACTCTCTATGTGTGGCTTGTCACCCACGTATTCAAAAATAGGAAAATATCATGTCCCATTGCAGACTTTAATACATGTGATGTAGGGATCAAAGATGGAGAGCAGTGGGCCGTAACTCTGGCGGATCTTGATGAGAAGACGGTCCGATGGTACCCAGGGTAGATGGACATACACGAAGTGATCTATCAGTGCAGAAATTTCCCTAATGTTCCACTTATAGGAACAAGAGGGTGCATTAATTATAATCCTTCTCTGCTGCTAAGACAACTTGGCTACCCTATGATGAATCCACCGTTAGATCAGATGATAATCCCCTTTGTGGTATATGAGCTGGATCAAGGAAATAGTGGAATGCTTAAAAAGGTCTGACATGCTTGGGATCAAGTTGCTCGGAAAGGAAAAGTTCTCGAAAAAAAGAGCATTGGTGCTACGGATAGCTATCGCCAATGGATCGAAGATAGGGTTTGGGAAATCAAATTACCATTCCATGGTACACCCCTACCGGAGCAAGAAGCGCCTGAACCTACCCCTATTACGAGTGAAGAGATGGAAGAGCTTAAAATGGCATTGTCAAATTCTAATGAGGAAAAGGAAGAATTGCAAGTAAGGTTAGAAAAGGCACTTTAAGAGAACAAGTACTTGCAGTCTGAAAACATTCTAAAAGGGAAGTTCATCGAGAGGAGCAACAAAAAGGCAAAAATAGAGGAAAAGAGTAAGTGTGATATATAACTTTGTTTGAGAGGGGCGAATGAAGAGCTAGAGCTGCATAATCAAGAAAGGGATAAGGCTATTGATGATGCCTATATGTGGAAGGAGTTGTGGACAAAATCCATGATTACTGAAAAGAGTGCGCGAAAAGAGCTTGAAGGTTTAAAACAATAGCTTAGGGAAGTGGTAGCTGAATATGAGAACCGAGTCAAGAATGAGAAGCGTGACAAGGAAGAAATAGAGGAAATACTTGTGAAGTATCAGGATGCATTGAAAAAATAGCAAGAAGACACAAGTGAGCCGAAAAATTATATTGGCTACCAAGAGAAGATTTATGATGACCTGAAGATTGAAAGCATGTACTGGGAGGATCGTTTTAAAAAATTGGTCAATCAGCTGGAGAATCATGAGATCATTAATGAATTTAGAAATGAAGGAATACATTGGAGGACTATTTTTCAAAGTTGGCAAGGTTGGCCAATCAAGCGATCATAGATATCCCAAGACGTCTAGAGGAGGCTGACGCGGCAATGCACCCACTAAACACCCCAGTCAATGTTTATGAATTTGTTGAATTTTGTAAGAATCTGATAGAAGAGTTGAGAGAAAAGGTCGGTTGTCCTATTAAGAAGAAAAAAAGGGCGGCTAATTGATGAAGTTTTAGTTTGAACAAATTGTACTCTCTTCCTTCTCATCAATAAAGGATTTATTACGTTGCTCATTGATCCCATTTTATTCTCCAAAGATTTAATGCTTTTAAAGAAATAAACAGATAACTATAACAAAGTAATGAGGACTACGGTTCCCTGACACAAAATGAATAGATTCATGCATCCACATCCATTCATTTTTTTTCTTTTTCTTACATACTCACGTCATTTATTTTAAAATTACCAGAAAAATAATTGAACAAACTGGTTCCTCGGCACCTTTATCGAACTCACTCTTAATCAAAGATCATGAATGACCAAGAGATGAAAGATGACATCAACCAGCTGAAGGAACAGATGAGCAAAGTTTTAGAGCTTCTGCGGTCTCTAGACAAAGACAAGGTCGCGGATGGGGTGTCTTCACCAGCGAATGATGAAAATCAAGCTACGCTTTCCCACCCACCTGGCTTCAGTCTAATACAGTTGCAATATGGTCTTAATGCTCTAGGGATAATGGTACCTTTTGCAACTTACTCACAAGGTCCTACACATTCACCAGCTAGCAACCCTCAGAATCAAGTACCGCAATTCCCATTTTGCGGTCTCCCACCTGGTTATACGCCACCTATGGCCGATGATGATTCTGCGAACCATAATCCCCAAGGCCCCCGGGCACAACAATTCCCGCTATTTGGTCTCCCGCCCGGTAACACACCGCCAAGTGCTAACAATAACTCTGTAGAAACTGATTCCCAAGCACTTGTTGTACAAGATGTAGTACAGCCTTAAGGATCTGGTTTAAGTACTGAAACCATACCAGTCCAAAGCACAACTTCTGTCTTCATGACATACACGTTTCCACCTGGTTATATTCCACCCCATGTCGAGAATACTCAAGGAATCAGTACGCCTGTAGTGACCCCCGTGGTGAATCCTCGATCATTTGGTCACCCATATTATGCTCAAGGAAACCCATTAAATCCCCAGACTAACATGTTGCCTGGCCTCTAGCCATGGGCGGATCCAATCTGAGCGTCCCAATTGGGAATCAATGGTCTGATACAAAGTTGCAAACCCTTGAAGATAGATTAAAGGCCATAGAAGGAGTTAGTTATCTCGGTTCAAGTAATGCTTCAGATCTTTGTCTCGCACCAAATGTGGTCATACCGCCAAAGTTCAAGGTGTCAGACTTTGATAAGTATAAAGGGACAACTTGACCAAAAAGCCACTTGACCATGTACTGTAGGAAGAAGGCGTCCTATGCACATGATGACAAACTTCTGGTTCACTTTTCCAGGATAGTTTAACAGGGGCAGCATCGAGTTGGTATACACACCTTGAGCGATCTCATATTCGTTGTTGGAAGGATTTGACGGATGCATTCTTAAAGCAGTATAAGTATAACATTGATATGGCTCCTGATAGAATGCAGTTGCAAAATATGGCAAAAAGGGACAATGAGACTTTTAAGGAATATGCCCAACGATGGAGAGGATTGGCAGCCTAAGGGGAACCGCCTCTGATCGAAAAAGAAATGGTGGCAATGTTCATGGATACTATTCAATCACCTTTCTATGACAAAATGATCGGAAGTGTATCGTCAAACTTTTCAGATATGGTCATCGTAGGGGAAAGAGTTGAAGGAGGAATGAGAAACGGAAAGATTGCCCAAAATTTTGTTGGAACCAATAACACCAAGAGACCCCCTACAAACTTCGTAAAGAAGAAAGAAGGGGAAACCAATGCGGTGATAACAAGCCCGGGAGGACAAACGCAAGGAAAACCACCCCAATTCTTTACCAATTTCCTACATCCTTTTTCGTACCCCTACTTTCCACCTCCACATTGCTGCTACCTCTCATAATCCAACCCCTCGGCCAAACTAACCAATAATGCCCTTTCGTCCACCTTCCCCTGTCCAATCACAAGCACAACCAGTTGCACCCACCCAACCTAACCAAAACCAGAAACAGCCAAATAACCAAGAAAAGAAAGCAGTCCAATTTGACTCTATTCCCATGACATATACAGATTTGTTCCATCACCTCATTAGCAATTCCTTGGTTTCCCCGCGCCCAATAAAACCACTTCAACCTCCCTTCCCAAGAGGGTATGACCCAAATGCCAAGTGTGAGTTTCATGCAGGGGCAGTAGGCCACCACTACAAAGAAAAAGGCTACCGGCGGCGGTTAACCTGCAGCGGTTGTCAAAGAACCGTCGTCGGTTCAACAGCGGCGGCGGTTTGTACAGCAGTTTTCACAACCGCCCTTAATTGCTTGAAACCTGCGGCGGTTTATGTCACGCGGCGGCGATTAAATTTAGTGGGCGTAATCCGCGGCGGTGGCTTTGTTGATTGTGGCGGTTGACATAAAAAAGAACAGTCTTGGTTACAAATTTGCGAGCCTCTCATAACCTTAGCTCATTTGCGAGCCTCTGCGAAACCCCTCACTGCGCGACGCCTCACTGTGATTCAGCTCAGGTACGACAATTCTTAACCCTGGCTTTGTTGATTTTCAAAGACGATTCTCACCGTGCAAAGATTCTCACATTGTAGGCTTCTCCGTGCTGTTCTTGCTGCACCATCTCTCAGGTTCCTTAATTTCTCCTTAATTTCTTGTTGCTGTTAATCTCACCATGCGACTATTCTCTCTGGTTGTGGTCAATGATTGGCTTTTGGTTTGTTGTTGCCTTTGTTGGTTTGATTCTTTTAGGAGATTTGGGGGTCAACCGGGCTATGTTTGGTGCTGTTGTATGAAGTTAGAAAAAAATTTCTCTGTATTTTCATTGTGGCTGCATTTGGGTGTAGCTTTTTTATCTCATTAATATGTTAATATATTTGTTTTTTGAAGAGGCAAAAAGCTTTATTGATATAGGTGGTAATGTGTTGATTTTGCCTCATGTTATTTGGCCTTTGTAATGTGTTGATTTATTAGATGGAAGTCAGGTGCTTTATCAGTTATTTTGGAGATGGGTTGGGTGCTTTAATCAATTATTTTTCGTGTCTTTTTCATGTCTTCATTTGGTTTGTAGTAGTTGCTAGAAGTGTGAGCTGTGCAGGGTGGGAATTTTTTGGTTGAGGATTCTTTCTTATCACCCTGAATTTTACAAAGTTGGAGTGGTAATTTATAATAGGTACCTGTGTTTGTGGTATTGAATGAAGCTGTTTGTTTGTCAAGTCCGTAAATAATGCTCTAAGAGGGATGGCTGAGATTTTTGTTTCACAGTACTTGTGACCTAGTCTGTCTATAAATTGAATGTGACCTAGTCTGTCTATGAATTGAACTTTTTTCCTTTATGATTTAATGTGAACTGGCTATATTACAAAGGTTCTCAATGTTCAGTACTGGTTTTCGTTTGCATATTATAGGTTGTATATTACTATTAATGTAGATATAGGGTTAGAAAGTGGTAAAACCATGGAGTAGATATTGAAATCAAATGTGAAGACAAAGACATATAAGAAACATTCTAAAGTGAAGCTTTAACATCTGAGAAATTTAGCCTGTGATGTTAGGGAGGTGGATGCAAGTATATGGCCCGTGATGATCAGAATTGGTCATATTTGGATAAATTTAGTTGAAGATAGGGAAAATCAATCAAATACACAAATATATCTGGGTTGAAAACTGAAAATGTTTAAGCAAGAGAACGCAACAAGTGGTAGCGATGCATGACAAGGGGGATGAATAATAATTATGATTTGTAGAATTGGTTGTATTATAATTTACATGAAGTATTTTAAATGATATTATTGACTTGTTATAGATTATTAATATGATGTTTTCTTTTGCTTCTGGTTAATTCTATGGTTTTCTCCTAGAAAATTTGTTAGGTAAGCCAAATGGCCTGCCCGGTTTATGTTAGTTAAGGGTTTAGTGATTGTTATTGTTAATTAGAATTAGAATTCTAGCAGAATTTGGTGGAGTTACATACATCACAGATTCACAAAGAAGACTCTACACACAAAGCGACCACCTTGCTCCATTTCATTGTCTCTCCCACTTTAGCCACCTTTTATTGGCGTCTTTCCTTGCCATAGCAGCAACCTTTCCAATTTATCAAATCATGTCAACCACTGCATAGGAATTAGATTAGTTCATTGCTTGCTTTCATTTGTTTTGTCTTTGTTTCTTTGTTGTGTTGCTTTGATTCAAGACCTGTGTTATCTTTTGCTTTCCTGATCTATAAGAATATTGTTGCAGATGCTCAGTATGCCTTTTGGAAGCTAAAAAAAAAAGATCTCTTTGTTATGTGATGGTTGCTGTTTGTTTCTGCTTGTTTGTGCTTTCGTGCTTCTGCAATTCTGCACTTCTTCTATTTTCATACTTCTGCTTATACAGATCTGCTTGTTTCTGCTTTTGCAATTCGCACTCGTCGCTTCTATTTTCTTGTTTCTGTTTGCCATGGTTTATACAGATCTGCACTCCAAAACCCTTCTTCCTATTTATTTTGTGTGTGTCCCCTTCCCTATTTATTTTGATTCTGTTATGGTTTATTCATTTTATTAAATTTTTGAATAGTTCATTTTGGTGAGAGTTAACTGTGAAAATGTAGGTCACTGGCAATTATTTAAACTCCTTTCATGGTATTGCTTTTGTTATCTGTAGCAGGAACTAAGGTGGAACAAGTTTGAATAATTGGAGGATTGGATTACAAACGAGATATATTTCTGAAAGCCATAATCCTAATATATTTATTTTAATTTTAATAAGATTAAGTTTCAGTACAAAGTAGGAGTGCAGTAGTAGTGCGTTGGAGACTTGGAGGGATGATTTGGGCACTAGATGGCTAGAAAATAGTGGCTGAAACTGAACACTAGATGTCTAGATTGAATAAAAAAGACAAACTAATGGGATGATTTCGTGTGGCGCACTCTAAACCCCAACTCTTCGTTACAGGTATATTTGGCTAGTCTACTTAATGATACCTTTTAGTAATGAATAATTGCACACAACTGAAAATTGCAAGGCCTTGAAGTACGTGGTTCAAGATCTGATCAATGCCAAATGGTTGAGTTTTAAGGAGGATGGTCCTAATGTGGGTAATAATCCCCTTCCATGTCATGGGGGTTAAGTAGTTAATGCCATTATTGAAGAGTTTGAGGACCAGCCCCTAATAATGAAAGTGGAAGATGTCCGTACTCCATTGGGGATCATTTATGCCGAACTCTGCAAGTTCGGTATAATTGAGATGAAACATGATGAAAGAGACTTGTGTAGCTTTCATCCTGATGGAGATCATTGCATAGAGGAATGTAAGGAATTCGGGCAAATCCTCCAAAAACTGTTAGACGGACACTTGATACAGGTGGGCCGTGTGAAGAAAGATGAAAACATATCGACCCTTCAGTCAAGTGAAGATAAGAACACGACCTTCCCAAAGTCGTTGGAGATTTGCTACAACAAGGGGAATCTGAAGCCAATTCTAGGCGTGCCTAAACCGATAACTATTCATGTACTGACTCCTTTCCCTTTCAAAAACATTAATGTAGTGCTATGGGATTACAGTATGAAGGTCTCTGTAGACAGTTCAGGGGCTAACCGGCTAAAAGCGGCGTATGGCTCTGGCAATTCTGCTATCACAACATCTCGGGAATCAGTGGGATGACCCGAAGTGGACGAATCTACACCCCTATGGAAAAAAGTCGTAGGACGAAGAGGAAGCTCGTAAGGAAAAGGGTAAAGAAGAAGAGTTTATTGATAAAAAAAATGTGGGTAAGAAGGCAAAAGAAAAGAAGAAGAAAACAAGAAAGTGGTGTCTGAAGAAGAGGCTTGTGAGTTCTTGAAATTTATGAAGCAAAGTGAATACAAGGTAGTGGATCAGTTGAATCACACTCCTGCAAAGATATCTATGTTATCACTGCTGCTGAATTCCGAGCGTCATAGGGAATCATTGATGAAAGTGCTAAATGAAGCCCATGTCACCCACGACATCACAGTTAACCAATTCAACGAGATTGTGGGTAATATTGCTGCTAGTAACTATCTTACCTTCACTGATAAGGAAATTTCGGCCGAAGGAATGGGGCATAACAAAGCACTGCACATTTCTATAAAGTGTGAAGACTATATCCTTGCTAGGGTACTCGTCGATAATGGGTCATCTCTGAATGTTATGCCAAAATCAGCACTGGTAAAGCTATTCGTTGATGGATCGTACATGAAGCCCAGTTCCATGGTAGTAAGAGCCTTCGATGGGTCTAGAAGAGAGGTTATCAGAGAAATCGAGCTACCTATACAAGTCGGCCCTCTCACATTTGAGTTAGTCTTTCAGGTGATGGAAATCGTTCCAGCATACAGCTGCCTCCTAGGGAGGCTGTGGATCCATACAGCTGGAGTTGTGCCTTCAACCCTACACCAAAAGCTGAAATTTATAATGGACAATAAGTTGGTGACTGTCTCTGGTGAAGAAGAAATGCTAGTAAGCAAGCCATCCTCCAAGCGCTATATCGAGGCTGCAGAAGAAGCTCTTGAAACGTCTTTTTAGACGTTGGAGATTGCAAACGCCATCTTTGTGGGGGGAAGGAGTCTTAATGATGAAACCAAAGCTATCTGAAACCTCCATGATGATCGCTAAAGTTATGATGAAAGGAGGGTATCAGGCCAGATGTGGATTGGGAAGATATGAACAAGGGATTGTGATGTTGGTTGAACTTCCAAATAACAGAAACAGATATGGGTTGGGATACGAACCTAACAGGTTTGACAAAAAGAGGATTGCCAAAGAAAGAAAAGAAAAGAGGATAGCTAGATTGGAAGGCAAAGAGCCAAAAGATGAGAATATCCCTATCTGCGATATCAGTCAAAGCTTTTAGAGTGTAGGAATGTTGAACCCGAACTATACAGCAACCATGAAAGATGATCGCAGTGCAGAAAACGACAATGTCAACCTTGTCCACCCTTGCCCGCCAAATGAAGAACTTGGAAATTGGGCAATTGTTGAGTTTCCCGTGATTTTTGATTCAAAGTAATTATGTAATGCAAATTTTATTGCTCTGCCCAAGGCTTTAGGATAATTTATTGTCAAAAGGGTGCACATGTTTCATTTCAGTATCATTATCAATAAAATGCACTTTGAATTTTTCGGTCATTTCACTTTTCTTTCTTTTTCATCTCTTCCATCTCTTTTTTTTCCGCTTTTCATTTCGTTATTTTTAACTAATGCAGATCCAAAAACATTGTCTTTGAAAATAACGATGACAGTGACTCATACTATAATTTTGAATACCTCATCAATCATACTGAGGAAGATAATGAGGACAATTGGAAAACCCCTCCTGAATTAATGAGGTTGATAGAACAAGAAGCTAAAGTGATTCAACCCCATGAGGAAGAAACTGAAACAATCAATCTGGGCACTGAAAACGACAAGAAAGAAGTTAAGATTGGCACCACGATGAAAAGCAGTGAGAGAGAAAAGTTGGTTAAACTCTTATCTGAATATGTTGACATTTTTGCATGGACATACCGAGATATGCCTGGACTAGATACTAGCATAGTCGAGCACAAGTTGCCATTGAAACCTGAATGCCTGCCGGTCAAGCAGAAGTTGAGAAGAATGAAACCAGAGATGTCACTCAAGATTAGAGATGAGGTTAAAAAACAGTTCGATACCGGCTTTCTAGCTGTTGCAAAATACCCTTAATGGGTGGCTAACATTGTTCCAGTCCCAAAGAAGGATGGAAATGTTCGAATGTGTGTTGACTATCGAGATCTAGGCCAGTCCTAAGGATGACTTTCCTTTGCCATATATCGATGTCTTGGTAGGTAGCACTGCTCAACACTCTGTTTTCTCTTTCATGGATGGGTATTCTGGGTATAACCAAATCAAGATGGCTCCCGAAGATATGGAGAAAACCACATTTATCACCTTGTGGGGAACTTTCTTTACAAAGTAATGCCTTTTGGATTGAGAAACGCTGGAGCAACATGCCAAAGAGCAATGGTGGCCTTGTTCCATGACATGATGCACAAAGAGATAGAGGTCTATGTGGATGACATGATTGTAAAGTCCAAAACAGAGGAAGATCATGTTATTAACCTACAAAAGCTTTTTGAACGACTGAGGAAATATAAACTCCGGTTAAACCCAGCTAAGTGTAACTTTCGTGTAAGATTAGGCAAGCTTCCAGGGTTTATAGTCAGCTAGAAAGGAATAGAAATTGATCCAGCCAAAGTGAAAGCAATCCTAGAAATGCCAGCTCCTCGCACCGAAAAAAAAGTTCGTGGATTCCTAGGAAGATTGAACTACATTGCCAGGTTTATATCCCACCTAACTGCTACTTGTGAGCCAATTTTCAAGCTACTGTGTAAGAACCAGGAAACCAAATGGAACGACAATTGCCAGAAAGCTTTTGAGAAAATCAAACAGTACTTACAGCATCCACTGGTTTTGGTGCCTCCCGTGCCAGGGAGACCCCTCATCATGTACTTGACAGTGTTGGACGAATAAATGGGTTGTGTGCTAGGACAACATGATGAATCTGATAAGAAGGAGCATGCCATTTACTACTTGAGCAATAAATTCGCTAGTTGCGAGACGAGGTATTCGTTGTTAGAACGAACATGTTACGCTTTAGCCTGGGCCGCACATTGGTTGAGACAATATATGCTATCCCATACGACTTTTTTGGTGTCCAAAATGGATCCAATCAAATATATTTTTAAAAAGCCTGCTCTAACAGGAAGAATTGCTTGTTGGCAAATGTTGTTATCCGAGTATGATATTGTGTATGTTACTCAAAAGGCGATTAAAGGCAGTACCTTAGCCGAATACTTGGCTCATCAACTCGTAGAAGACTATCAGTCAATGCAGTGTGATTTCCCAGATGAAGACATAATGGTTCTGCTTGAAGAAAAAGAATCCCCTAACAGTGAAATGGATCTTGTTGTTTGATGGTGCTTCAAATGCATTGGGAAATGGGATTGGAGCTGTACTGATTTCTCCAAAAAGTCATTTCATCCCATTTACTACAAGATTGTGTTTTGATTGTACAAACAATATGGCAGAGTATGAGGCATGTACTATTGGCATTCGGGCAGCTATTGAATCAAAGGTCAAAATTCTCGAAGTATATGGAGACTCAACCCTGGTTATCCATCAGTTAAAAGGCGAATGAGAAACTAGAGACTCCAAATTGGTTCCTTATCACGATCATATCAAAGAATTAACGGAGCAGTTTGATGAAGCTACCTTCCATCATATTCCCCGTGAAGATAATCAGCTAGCTGACACCTTAGCTACTCTGTCGTCAATGTTCAAAATTAGTAACAGGGAGAACCTGCCACTCATAAAAATACAAAGTCGTGATCGGTCAGCACATTGCCTAGCAATAAAAGGGGAGCCTGATGGCAAACCCCGGTATTACGACATCAAACGATACATCACAAGTAGAGAATATCCTCCGAGTGCCTCAGAGAATGATAAGAGGGCATTAAGGCGGTTGCCAATGGGTTTCTTTTTAAATGGTGAAGTGCTTTACAAGAGAAACTGTTGTGTAAAATAATAACACAATTGTGCAAGTATACACAATCGCAACAAGTAGTAAAGATTAAATCAAGATCGTTCCCACGAGGATTGATTAATTGAATTCACAAGTCTTTCCATTAGTAAATGAGTTAGTGAGTAAGTAATAAAAACAGAAAATAAACATCAAGTTTTTGTGATTTTAATGAGTGAATAAGACAGAATTAATCAAGTGATTTGAGAATAAAATGGATAAAAGCAGTTAGGATTCAGTTCATTCATATTTCCACTAGGTTGGTTTCAGTGCCATAAGTCGATTGCCATATGGCACACAGGCGCGAGCACTAATGTGTGTGCCTTTCAAAGACTTTCACCAGGGTTAAGTAAAGGTTCCACTTATGTCTAAGCCCCTTTATGTTCCCCTTGTCTAATTAATATGGCCAAGAACACCCTATAAGTCGATTGCCTATGTCTAGTTTAATCTAACTCAATTAAAGTGTCCTCTAATTGATAATCCTTATAGTGCCTCATGAATTCAAGATGTCACCACCTTTCAAAGACCTAACATACATGCACCTAACCTAAGTTGATCAGGCTCAAGTTAAGCATATTAAAAATAAATGCGCATGAGACACAGATGCATAGGCAAGGACTTATAGACATTAACCAACCAAGTTTTAATACAAAGTCACTTCATCCTAACCTAAGAAAATTAGCTCATAATGAGCCTAAAAACAAAACAACATAAACCGTGCCGCAAACAAAGTTCATGGCACTAGAGTAGAGTATAGAGACTATTACAGATATGAATGAAACAGAAAAACAGAGTTGAATCTCACCTTGTGAGCTCGAAACCACTCTCTCTAATCAAGAATGCCTTCTTGTCTCTCGCCTTCAATCTGCCTTGAGCAAGTAACTTCTCTCCATGAACAAGGTTAATAGCTTGAATCAATGGTGTTTTGGAAGAAGGAAGGTGAGATCTGTCGCTTCTATTTTCGTGGGAGACAGACGCCGCCTAGCGAAAGAATGTATCGTAACCAGCCCTTTTCATTAGGTCATTATCCTTTTTATACTCTCTCCTCAAAATGGTGACCACTACTAATCCCCAAAAGATACTTCCTTTTAAGCCCAAAAGTGAGAGCCTTTTGTCTTGTATTGGTGAGAGAAAAGTGCATTAGGACAAGGAGGGACCACACTAAAAGCAGTCGCAAAGAAGACACAAAAGGACGAGTCCTTTGTTTAGCTTCACCGAATGATCACACGCCGCTTCAAAATCCAGTGAGTCGCTAGCAACACAGTCTTAGTGGCATGGCACGGACTTGCACCGAGCAATTCTCATAAAAATGCACAATGTGACAAAAACATCAAAATGCTCACAAAAGCACCAAAGTGCTTTAAACAGCTCCAAATCAGGGAAACCACATTATTTACATAAATCTAATAATTAAAGGACCTAAATTACTCTTAAACTCACATGATTCATAGTTATAAAGGCATAAATAACTCTTATTTCTAAGAGTTATCACACCCCCAAACTTGAACCATTGCTTGTCCTCAAGTAATGACACTTAAACAACAGCAGAAACAGAAGAATTATCACAACTGCAGCAGCTTTGAACATGAAACTTTTTTTTTTTTTTTATTGGGTGGTTTTCACAAGGCTTCACTTTCAGACAAACTCAGAAACAAACAATCCCCTTGTACTTCATGCATCATTGACATGGTCACCAATTTCAAGTGTGTGTGTGCAACCCTTAAGCTCAATTCAGAAACTAGTATAACCCTCAAGCTTACCTTAATCTCCCCCCAAAGAATCTCCTAAGTCTGTTCCTCCTAATCAAACAAAGAGAAATGGGCTTTTAACTTAGGATTCAGGGGCTTTACTACATACAAGGATATGCATACAATTTAACTAGCATAGGGTCAGCACACATTTTTTTCTTCTCTTTTCAATTTTCATCTTTTGCCTTTTTCTATGTTTGCCTCTTTGTCTTTTGACGCGAATAACAACAATTGTAATGAAATTACCAGGTTACTCAACAAAGAGGCTTCTTTTTTTTTTTTTTTTGGCTTTTTCTAATTGCTACTGTGTACTGCCCTTTTTTTTTGAATATTCACACATGGATTACCCCCAAACTTATATCTTTGCCCATTCCCCTCCATTTTTCAAATTTGGAAACAAAGCTTAGACTAAACTAGGGGTTTGACCTCACCTTGCTCTCAAGTCACCTATGATTCCTTCTTAAACTAAGGGTAAGTGTTAGAAATTAACAGCCAGTCAACTAGCAATCAGAACAAGGTTCCATAAACACCAAGCAATCATTCCTCATTAAGTCAGCCCATGTGTTAACCAAATTTTTTTTTTTTTTTATACAGTAAAAGATCACTACTGCAATTGTGACTAACATATCCCTCCCCCCAACACAATTCATTTCAGTGTCCTCACTGCAATTACATTATGTTAGAGAAAGGGCTGACTCGAAACAGACTAACAAAACAACTTTGAAACAACAGAATTCAGCAAGAAACCTACTAAACTATTTACTACAGCAAGCATTATTGGTAAGAGATTAAGGTTAGGGCATCCCTGTTTGAAGCCGTGAGCTCCTTCTTTTGGGTGTCCTCATCAGATTAGAGATTGGCTCCTCCTCCTCCTCATCACCAGTGATGGTGATGACTGCCTCTTTGGCAGTCTCTTTTCTCCTTCTTGTTTGCTTCCCTTCAGCAGGGGAGGTTGTCTTCTTTGATGTGTCAGCAGGGGGAGGTGGTGGTTGCCAGCCTTCATCAGCATTGGTGCCAGAATTGGCACTGCCTTCTTCTTGGGGAGCTTCAGCACATTCTTCAGGCTCCTTTTCTTTTCTGGAGCCCCTCTTCTTCTTCGGTGGTGCTTCACTGGTGGCAGGCTCCTCTTCAGCTGTAGTCTCCTCATTGTCTCCTAAGATCCAATCAGGAAACACAGGAGGAGCATTACCCAATTTCTTGGGGAAGTTAAAATTGAAAAGCCTTTTACGCCATAGGTATTGCTCATGGGCAAACTTCGATAAGCTTGTTGCTTCTTCAATAATTGGCTCACCATCTCACCAACTCCTCTCTTCCCTCATCATTTTGTGCGGCCAGAAGCAGGGCAGGGGGCACGGATATGGCATTCCAAGGCTTTGGAGCAGGCCAAGTGCTATCCTTTGTTTAGAATGTGCACCCTTCAAGCTTGCACAGGCGGTGATCGGGCATGGGAAAAATAGACTCCCTTGGTCCTCCTTGCACAGGCAACAATCTCTCTATGAATCAGCCTTCCAACATCCACTAATTTCCCCTCCAGAATGTGATGCAGTAGCAAAATCCTCTCCTTGTCAATGGTTTGATGGTGAGTGGTGGGGAGCAAGCTAGTACCCATGAAATTGTACCAAACCTTAGCTGCAGGGATTAAGGTATTTCTCCTTATCCTGTAGTCGTCCCCCTGCCTTTTCTCCCATTTGGTGCCTTCCACTGTTAGCTGGTGCATTATTTCGTTCATCTGCTTCTCTGTTACTGCCTTAATCCTCTTTTCAAAGGCATCACCTTTCTCTGGCAGAGCAAGGTACTCATTGATTCCTACTGAGGAGAAGGGGACAATGACTCCTCTGATGTTGGAGTAGTTTGCTTCAGGTTGACCATCTTCCTGAGGGGGTATTCCAGCGTAGAACTCTCTCACAATAGCTGTGATGGGGCTCTTAGGGTGAGAGCAAAAAGTTTGCCATTGATACTGCTCAATCAACCTCATTATGTCAGGAGAGGCCATTTGCAATTCGAATCCCCTCTCAGGATGCAGCGGCCTTTTTTCCATGCAGTCCTCATATCTTTTTCTTGCCCCCTCATCATGGAATCTCTTCTGCGGTGCGGTTGGCACTCGTAACTTTTCCTCTGTGCTCCATGCTTGGTCCTCATGGCTAACGATGGTTGCTTCCAACGCCGGCGACCGGCTTCAATGATTTACGGACAAAAAGTGGAAAACTAGGGTTTATGATTTGAAGATTTGGGGATATTTGGAAGCGAAGGAGAATGTGAGGTGAGTATAATGGATGGGGTTAGGGTTAACAAGATGGCTTTACGCTAGGTAGAAGGGAAGACGAGTGGGAATGGTGAGAGGTGTTTGTAGTTGGGAAGATGGGGGTCGTGGTGGATTGTGGCTCGCAAAGGTAAGTGTTTGGGAAATGGGGTGAGTTTTATGAACTACCCGTTGGACTTAATGAAGGAGGGAGAGGCTGATTTTCTAATTGAGTGCAAGATTATGAGGATGCAAGGTGGCATACCGCCATTGGTTCATGTGGAAAAAATGCCTGGCCGCCAGTTCATTTAATGCCCGTAGTGGGTGCTTTTGCCTTTCTTTGCAAGCTGTCCCTTCACCTTTCCTTCTTAAAAATTCAACACACAGTGGTGCCCCAGTGGTGCCATGGCACCAAGTGTGCAGATTCGAACTACAAACCACTCACCCTCTCAGACCGCACTTCCAAAGACCAAAATTCAATTTATTCTGCAAAACAAAATAAAACTAAGTTAAAAATAAATGGGCTGCCTCCCGGTGGCGCTTGGTTTATGAAAGTCCTCACCAGACTTATTTTCCACTTGATTATCCTTGAGTTCCGTGGTGACCCTTGTTCTTTCATCGGGGTCACCCCAATCGCTTTACTCTGCGGCCATTAACCTTAAAGGTTGCACGTGGCCTCATCCAATAAGTCCACCGCCCATATGGATGTAACTTAACTAGCTTGAATGGACCAGACCACCTTGATTTGAGCTTCCCAGGGAATAATTTCAATCTTGAATTGAACAGCAGCACTTGAGATCCTTCTTTCAATTCCCTGGGTTGAATTCTTTTATCATGCCAAGCTTTAGTTTTGGCTTTGTACAGCTCGGCATTCTCATAGGCAAAGAGCCTATGCTCTTCTAGTTCATGAAGTTGCAGCAGCCTTGCTGCACCAGCACTCTCCAAGTCAAAATTCAGCTTCTTTGTGGCCCAGAAAGCTTTGTGTTGCAACTCAATAGGCAAGTGGCAAGCCTTACCAAACACCAATCTATAGGGAGATGTCCCTAATGGTGTCTTGTATGCTGTTCTGTAAGCCCACAGGGCGTCGTCAAGATGCAAGGACCAATCTTTCCTAGAAGGATTGACAACCTTCTCAAGAATCCTTTTAATTTCCCTGTTGGAGAGCTCAACTTGGCCACTTGTTTGTGGATGATATGCAGTAGCTATCTTGCGCTTCACCCCATACTTAGCCAGGTTTTTCTATTAGTTTGTTACAAAAATGGGTGCCTCATCGCGATAATGGCTCGAGGGACACCAAACCTTGTGAAGATATTCTTATGCAAAAACTTGCTCACCGCCTTGGCATCATTGGTAGCGAGCTACCGCTTCAATCCACTTAGACACATAATCCACGACCACTAGGATGTACAGATTGCCAAAGGAAGGAGGAAAAGGGCCCATAAAATCCATGCCCCATACATCAAAGAGTTCAATTTCAAGAATCTTTGTTGAGAGGCATTTCTTGTTTGCTTGAAATATTTCCTACCCTTTGGCATCTATCACAATGTTTAACAAATTCATGAGAATCTTTAAATAAAGAGGGCGAAATAACACCTTGCCAAGACTTTGGTCAGCTGCTCGCTCCTCCTAAGTGTCCTCCACAAGGTGCAGAGTGACAATGTTGCAGGATGCTGCCAACTTCTTCTTCTGCTACACACCTTCTAAACAACTGATCCACACCCTTCTTATATAGAAACGGTTCATCCCAATAATATTGTTTCACTTGCTGGAGAAATCTTCTCTTTTGTTGGTAATCCATCTCCACTGGAAGGATTTTGCACACCAGAAAGTTCACTATGTCAGCATACCAAGGTGCCGTAAGGGCATCAACCTTGGCACCTGTGACTACCAGCAGTTGCTCATCAGGAAAATTTTCTTTAATTTCACCTCCCTGTTGTTCAACACTGTCATTTTCAATTCTGGACAAGTGGTCAGCTACTTGATTCTCCACTCCTTTTTTATCTCTGATTTCTAAGTCAAACTCTTGCAATAACAACACCCATCTTATCAATCTTGGTTTTGCATCTTTCTTGGCAATCAAATACTTGATTGCTGAGTGGTCAGTGTACACCACCACCTTTGTGCCAACCAGGTAGGATCTGAACTTGTCAAAAGTGAATACCACTGCAAGCAGTTCTTTCTCAGTGGTGGTATAATTCAACTGAGCATCCACCAATGTCTTGCTTGCATAGTAAATTGAATGAAACACCTTGTTATGTCTTTGACCCGGAAACGGCTCCTATGGCAAAATCACTTGCATCGCACATCAACTCAAATGGCTTATCGATGCAGGGCAACAATGATAGGTCTTTGTGATTAAGGCTTTCTTGATGTTTGAAAGGCTAGCATGCACTTTGTTCATCAAAATCAAATCTGATTTCATCTTTGAAGGAGTTGGCAAAGGGCTTTGAGATTTTTGAGAAATCCTTGATGAATCTTCTATAGAAACCAAAGATGCCCCAAAAACTTCTTACCCCTTCACACTAGTTGGTGGAGGTAATTTCTCAATGACCTCGATCTTTGCCCTGTCCACTTCAATTCCTTTCTTAGAGACTTTGTGACCTAGAACAATACCCTCTTGCACCATGAAGTAGCACTTCTCCCGATTCAAGACTAGATTAGTCTCCTCACACTGGACAAAGACTTGTTCTAAATTATCCAAGCAAACTTGAAATGTTTCTCCAAAAGCAGAAAAGTCATCCATGAAGATTTCCATGGATTTCTCAATAAAATCTGAGAATATTGCCATCATGCACCTTTGAAATGTTCTTTGGTGCATTGCACAACCCAAATGGCATCCTTCTAAAAGCAAAGGTGCCATAAGGGCATGTGAAAGTAGTCTTGTCTTGATCCTCGGGTGCTATGGCAATCGATTGTAGCCTGAATACCCATCAAGGAAACAAAGAAACTCCTTCCCCGCCAACTTGTCAATCATCTGGTCAATGAAGGCGTGGGAAATGATCCTTCCTTGTTGCCTTGTTGAGCTTTACGTAATCCATACAAATTCTCCAACCGATCCACAGATTACGGTGGGAATTAATTCATTCTTATCATTAGCTATGACTACTCCCCCTTTCTTGAACACACCGCATCGACTAACCCAAGAACTGTCTGAGATAGGGTAAATGATTCCAGCATCCAGCCATTTAATGATTTCCTTCTTTACTACCTCCTTCATCACTGGGTTAAGCCTTCGTTGTGCTTCAATACTGTTCTTGGCATTCTCCTCCAAAAAGATTCTGTGCATACACAGGATAGGACTTATGCCTTTTATGTCGACCATCCGCCATCCTATAGCCTTCTTATGTTTCTTCAGCACAGTAAAGCAATTCCTTTCGCTGCCACAAACTCAAACGAGAAGAAACAATAACAGGAAGAAGGTTGTTCTAACCCAAATAAGCATACTTCAAGTGTGGAGGTAGCACTTTCAGTTCCAGGTCAGGAGGCTTTTCAACAGATGGAATATTGGATTTGGAGCTTTTATCATCGAAGTTCCAATGACTCGTATTTTACGAGCCATAATTGATTTACGAAGCCTTCCTCGCTGTGTTTTTATCCTGCGCTAGCTCATAATCGAGGACATTCGGTTCTGCTTTCAAAGACATTCTTGTCCTCATGAGTTGATGTTGAACCAACGAATCAATGGTTCTAACAAAGGAGCATTCCTCCACATTTTCTGCAGGATACTTGAGAGCATTCAGGACATTAAATTTGATTTCTTGATCATTGACTCTCATAGTGAGTTCACCCTTTTGCACATCAATCAATGTTTTCCCTGTGGCAAGGAATGGTCTACCTAAAATAATAGGTACCTCAGCATCAGCTTCAAAATCAAGGATAATAAAGTCAGCAGGAAATACCAATTTATCAACTTTGACAAGCACATCTTCGATCTTCCTTACGGATAAGCTAGAGTTACGTGCGCCGGTGCAGTCGAGTTGTAGGCCTGGCCTTACCAATTCCAAGTTTGTTGGAAGATGGACTTAGGCATTAAATTAATCTGGCCCCTAAGTCACATAGAGCTCTCCCACAATAAGTGTCACCAATAGTGCAAGGGATGGTAAAGCGGCCGGGATCTTTTAACTTTGGGGGATCTTACTTTGCATCAAAGACATCGCACTCTGGGTCATAGCAGCATCTCAAATTCTCCCAACCTCCTTTTCTTGGTTAGAACATCCTTCATGAACTTTGTGTAATTTGGCATCTGTTGCAAGGCATCAACTAATGGAATGTTGATGTGCAACTGTTTCAGTACCTCAATAAACTTGTCAAACTGCTTGTCTTGATGGGCTTTTTTAAGTCTCTGAGGGAATGGTGGAGGTGGAAATTCAGGAACTAATCTATTGCTTGCAGTTGCTGGTGTAACTTTCTCAGCAGGTGCAGGTGCCAGAATTGGTGCCGGGACGGCACCAGAATTCTGCCCTGTAGTTTTTGGCACTTCAGGTTCAACTTCTTTTTCTTTTGAGGGCTGGCTAGTGGTAACATCAGGCCTAGAAGGACCTGGTAATTCAGTACCACTCCTCAAGTATATGGCTTTTATTTGCTCTCCCCTTGCTGGCTTGGCGAGGCTCGGTCATGTGACGATGAACCACTTGGTCTTTGGTTCATAGTTTGTTGCCATCCGCCTAACCGATTCTCCAAGTTTTTAATTGCACCACGACTTTGGTCGGGCTTTTGTTTCATTCATGAAGGCCTTGAGCATAGCCTCCATTGAGTTGTCAACAATAGGAGCAGCAGCTTTTTGAACTGGTTGGGCAGGGAAACCAGGGGGATGGGTAGGCTTTGCGGTTTCTGGCACAGTCTTTGCAGGATTATTGTTACTCCACGAAAAATTTGGGTGATTCTTCCACCCAGGGTTGTAGGTGTTGGAGTAAGGATTATTGTTTTTGTTGAAATTCCCTACGTAATTGACAGACACAGGGTTGCTAGGGCATTCCTCATATAGATGACCTCCTCCACAATACACACAAGAAATAGCTTTAGCCTGCACCTGCGCAGATTCTGCAGAATTCACATGTGCTGTGTTGGTTCCAGCCACATTCAGACCTTTCAACATGTTTGCGATTGCGACCACTGTGCGAGATAGATTGTCATTTCACTCACTTCATGGACTCCAAAGAACCTTCTTTGCAAAGACTCAACCTAGCAGTAGGCCATTGGTAACTGTTTGCAGCAATGGTCTCAATTTTCTCATATGCATCATTGTAAGACTGTGCCAAGAGGGCACCACCAGAAGAGGCATCAAGCATGTCTCTTGTTCTTCCCGAGAGACCATTATAAAATGTTTCCATTTGAATGCAAATAGGTATGCCATGGTGAGGACACTTCTGAGCGACTCTTTAAATCTCTCCCAAGCTTCAAACGGTGATTCCTCTTCATTTTGCACGAAAGATGTAATTTCATTCCTCATCCTAGCATTCTTGATTGGAGGAAATACTTGGTTAAGAATTTCTCTGCCATACCATTCCAATCGATGATAGAGTTGGGTTCAAGGAATTTAACCAAGCCTTGGCTCTATCCTTCAAGGAGTATGGGAATAGCACGAGTCTGAAGGCATCATCTGTAACTCCAGGAATTTTGAAGTTACTGCACACTTCAAGGAATTGTTTCAGGTGCAAGTGAGGGTCTTCTTGAGGTGTGCCACCAAATTGTCCCACAGTTTGCAGCATTTGGAACATCATAGGGTTAAATTCAAAATGATTTGCGGTAATGTCGTGCCTTACTATGCAGTGTGCATGGTCCGAGGATCAAAAACAACATAGTCCCTCATTGGCTGTCCTATCATTGGCTAAGCCTATGATATCGACATGCGACACCAAGGCTTGGTACTGACTGTGAACACTTTGCTGAACACTGCTTTCGTCTTCTGCTTCAGGAATTGGTTCTGGAGTATGGGGACCATTTGCTGGCATATTTGCAGCAGCACCGCATGCAGCAAATGCTCGGCTCTCGCTTAACAACCTTACGAAAGTTACGTCAATCTCGGGATCCAATCGATATTACGGTGCCGTGTGCTGCGCGTAATGCGAGTTGAGCACTAACAGCTGACACAACACCCAAAAGAATTAGAATATCTCAACTAACAAACCTACTAAATTCAAAACTTTGTAAATTTAATCAATTCAATCCCCGTCAACAGCGCCAAAAACTTGTTGTGTAAAATAATAACACAATTGTGCAAGTATAGACAATCGCAACAAGTAGTAAAGATTAAATCAAGATCGTTCCCACGAGGATTGATTAATTGAATTCACAAGTCTTTCCATTAGTAAATGAGTTAGTGAGTAAGTAATAAAAGCAGAAAATAAACATCAAGTTTTTGTGATTTTAATGAGTGAATAAGACAGAATTAATCAAGTGATTTGAGAATAAAATGGATAAAAGCGGTTAGGATCTGATTCATTCATATTTCCACTAGGTTGGTTTCGATTGCCATAAGTCGATTGCCATATGGCACCGGGCGCAGTGGCACTAATGTGTGTGCCTTTCAAGACTTTCACCAGGGTTAAGTAAAGGTTCCCTTATGTCTAAGCCCCTTTATGTTCCCCTTGTCTAATTAATATGGCCAAGAACACCCTATAAGTCGATTGCCTATGTCTAGTTTAATCTAACTCAATTAAAGTGTCCTCTAATTGATAATCCTTATAGTGCCTCATGAATTCAGTATGTCACCACCTTTGACACCTAACATACATGCACCTAACCTAAGTTGATCAGGCTCAAGTTAAGCATATTAAAACTAAATGCGCATCAGACACAGATACATAGGCAAGGACTTATAGACATTAACCAACCAAGTTTTAATACAAAGTCACTTCATCCTAACCTAAGAAAATTAGCTCATAATGAGCCTAAAAACAAAACAACATAAGCTGGTGCATAAACAAAGTTCATGGCACTAGAGTAGAAATATAGAGACTATTACAGATATGAATGAAACAGAAAAACAGAGTTGAATCTCAGCCTTGTGAGCTCGAAAACCACTCTCTCTAATCAGCAATGCCTCATTGCCTCTGCCTTCAATCAGACCGAGCAAGTAACTTCTCTCCATGAACAAGGTTAATAGCTTGAATCAATGGTGTTTTGGAAGAAGGAAGGTGAGATGCTGTTGCTTCTATTTTCGGGGGGAGACAGACGTCGCCTAGCGAAAGAATGTATCGAGAACCACTTTTCATTAGGTCATTATCCTTTATACTCTCTCCTCAAAATGGGTGACCACTACTAATCCCCAAAAAGATACTTCCTTTTAAGCCCAAAAGTGAGAGCCTTTTGTCTTGTATTGGTGAGAGAAAAGTGCATTAGGACAAGGAGGGGACCACACTAAAAACGCATAGCTGCAAGAAGACACAAAGAATGAGTCCTTTGTTTAGCTTCCTTGAATGATCACACGCCGCCTTTGCTTCAAAATCCAGAGTCGCTAGCAACACAGTCTTAGTGGCATGGCACCAGACTTGGCACTGAGCAATTCTCATAAAAATCTGCACAATGTGACAAAAACATCAAAATGCTCACAAAAGCACCAAAGTGCTTTAAACAGCTCCAAATCAGGGAAACCACATTATTTACATAAATCTAATAATTAAAGGACCTAAATTACTCTTAAACTCACATGATTCATAGTTATAAAGGCATAAATAACTCTTATTTCTAAGAGTTATCAGAAACCACGGCATGTTACTTCTCAGGTGTGTTGATAAAACTGAGGCAGAAAAGATTATGCGAGATGTTCACGAAGGTTCCTTTGGGACTCACGCGAACGGGCATGCAATGGCAAGAAAGTTCTTGAGGGCCGGCTACTATTGGTTGTCTATGGAGACTGATTGTTTTGGTTATGTGAAGAAATGCCACAAAAGTCAGATTTATGCTGATAACATCCACGTGCCACCAGTCTCTTTGAACGTCTTAACAGCACCATGGACATTCTCAATGTGGGGATTGGATGTTATTAGACCCATTGAACCTAAGGCATCAAATGGACATCGCTTCATTCTCGTTACAATTGACTATTTCACTAAATGGGTTGAAGCTGCTTCATATGTGAGTGTGACAAAGAATGTGGTTGTCAAATTCACAAAAAGGGATTTAATCTGTCGCTATGGCTTGCCAAACAAGATCATCACTAATAATGGGACTAACTTGAATAACAAGATGATGAAGGAGCTGTGTAATGACTTCAAGATCCAACATCATAATTCCTCACCAGACCGCCCAAAGATGAATGGGGCAGTTGAGGCTGCAAACAAGAATATCAAGAAGATTGTCCGGAAGATGGTAGTAACATTTTGAGACTGGCATGAAATGCTCCCTTTTGCCTTGCATGATTATCGAACTTCGGTTCACACCTCCACGGGGGCAACCCCTTTCTCGCTGGTGTATGGAATGGAAGCAGTACTTCCCATTGAAGTCGAGATCCCCTCGTTAAGGGTATTGATGGAGACAAAACTGGAAGAGGCAGAATGGGTTCAGGCTCGGCTGGATCAATTAAACCTCATTGAAGAAAAGAGAGTGTGAACAGCTATATCAGCATAGGATGAAGAGGGCTTACGAAAAGAAAGTTTGCCCTCGGGAATTTCAAGAAGGATACCTAGTACTCAAGAAGATTTTGCCCATCCAAAAGGATTCTCGTGGAAAATGGACGCCGAATTACGAAGGCCCGTATGTCGTGAAGAAAGCTTTTTCCGGAGGAGCCTTAATCCTCATAAGGATGGACGCTGAAGATCTCCCACTCCCAGTGAACTCTGATGTAGTCAAAAAAATATTATGCCTAAAAAAACAAAAAAAATATGTATATAAAGAGCCAAGAAAAAATGAGCTTGCTAGGTTGAAAACCCGAAAGGGCGACTTAGGCAAAAATTAGAGCGACCCGTTGGATTGAAAACTTTGAAGGAGCAATCCAAGCAAAAGTTAGGGTCTGAAATTGGACATTAAAGTCAGCTGATGCATCAAGAGGCTCAAGTTACCCAATCGGGGCAGTTTTATATATTTCCAGAAGTTGAGTATTGAGTATTCAAAGTTATGGATATAGGAAACTGGCATTTATTCCTACAAAGACACAAACTATAAAAATCTGCTTAGTTATTCTCTTTTCTTTGTTTTTCTTTCTTCCTGCATTTTTCTTGATGTACCTTCAAGTCTCTGTGACTTCAGTCCTCGTACACATGACTCCTCTTTGAATGTCAAACACCTCCATTTTTTTTCTCCCTATAATCCCATGCTTCAAAATGTTGTTTTATGATATTAGGCACTGAATTGTGAAACATGTGATGATACTGAAAAGCATTATGATTATTATATACGTTTTAAGAATCACATGGGACGCGAAATCTCAACAAATAAGTTTCAAAAGGCATTGACAAAGGGATTACCTTAAAAAAAGACTAGCACTGCATCGATAACCTGCGCTTCCTCCCGGTCAAAAGCATAGTAGGAATGAACCCAATGAATCTTGGTTCGTCCCATATCTTTAAACACTATGGATCATACAGGCTGAGGAACAAGTGCAATAAGAATAATG
This sequence comes from Calophaca sinica, assembly GCA_037113605.1. NCBI lineage: Eukaryota > Viridiplantae > Streptophyta > Magnoliopsida > Fabales > Fabaceae > Calophaca > Calophaca sinica. Next base: position 98,681,278 of record CM073736.1, on the reverse strand, counting down.
GTCGCATTGCATACATGCATCACATACCATATATTCATGCATCATCTTCATATCACCATCTTTTACCCGCTTTTGTTACACCTGGTCCATGCATCTAGTGCTAATCGTACACTATTGTTTTCAAAACAATACGTCGAGCATTGGTCCTTCATTTTGCTTTCTAAGCGACGTGCCAAATATCGCTCCCTCTTTATTGCTTTAAGATTACCGCTTCAGTACCCGACCTGGCGGTAATCCCTCATTATTGCTTTTTGACCAATATATCAGTTTCAGACCTGATGTTGATCCTTCTTTATTGCTTCCTATCGATGCGTCAATACCCTACTTGGTGTCGTCCCACATTATTACGTTCCGATCACCGCATCAGTACCCGACCTGGCAAAGATCCTTCTTTATAGTTTTTTGATAAACGCACCGAGCGTTAATTCCTCATCATTGTTTACCGCGTCAATACACGACCTGGCGGAGATCCCTCTTTTTAGTTTTCTGATAAACGCACTGAGCGTTAATCCCTCATCATCCTAGTTCGGGACAAAATTAGTGTCTTCATCTTTACTTCTATTTTACGACGAAAATATGGCAACCATTGTTGTTCACATTTTCTAATAAAATATAATGAAAGAAGGGCAGTTGTTATATCCCAATTTTGTCCACTCACCTCTTTTAATCTATTTTTACTTTTGGGGATAATGGTTGGACTCATTTTTTGTGGGCCAATTCTAGCCCAATTGCGATAAAAAAAAAGAGGTACAAATAGTGGCCTTTCTTGTTATAAGTTACTATCACCAAGCACAAGCCCAAAATACAAAACAAAGTCCATTACAAGTCCAAAATTTATAAAATCAGAATGAAGAAAAAAACAAAAATACAAAAAAATAGGGTAGGGATGCGCATGGCATCCTGCTAACAGCACCAACAGTAACAACAAGGTATTTTGAGGATGAAGCCAAGGTCGCTTTCTCCATGTTCCTAGCCTGTTTCCCATTTTTACTAAGACTAAGCAGCTTTGCAGGCACCATCCTGCATTCTCTGCATCCTTCAGACCTCTCCCACAACCCTGCAACAAGCAGGCCAACATTGTCTCATTAGAGCTCCTCAACTCTATAAATGCAGCTTCAATTCAAAGAAAAGTGGGGGGGAACAACACAACATTTCTGAGGGGAATTTCTGAGATTTTTACCACCAATCAAAAAATTAGAGACTTCACATTAGATTCCTAATTCACTGAACTCAAACACAGAGAGAAAAATAAGAAAAGGGAAGAAATAAAAATAAAAAGAGAAGAGAAGAAGGTCGAGATTTGGCAGTAGAAGTAAGGAACGATACAGAGCATAGCAATCGAGAAAGAAAAACAAAGGTTCAGAATTGTTACTTGTTGAAACCACACTCCCTCATCCTTCAGAGAGCTTGGAGTCTAGGTAACCCTTTGAGATACAGTAGTTTTTCCCCCCAAAATTCTAAATATCATTCTGAAATTGCATATATGGTGGGAATCAGAAAAAGAGTGAACAATAGAAAAGAATAGAAAAAATGAAATCAGAAATAGAAATTAGAGAGTAAAAAATGTTGAACAGAAAAATTAAAAAGAGAAACCTGATAAAAAGAAAGAGGAGAAGAAGGTTGGGCCGCCGTATGTCGTCGAGCTGGTAGGTGACCACCACCGTGCGTGCGGCCACCCCCATTTCATGACCTCCCCTTCTAGTTCGCGCATCGGCCATCCCCTTTTGCTCCCTGTGTCGTCTCTCTCTCTCCTCTTGCTCGCGGCCGTGCACAGCAAGGGATGGCGCACGACGACCGCGTCTCTCTCGCCTCTTTGCCGGAACCGCCAGGCCGCACTCTCTCCCTTAACCTCTTCTCTCTCGCCGCCACAGCCATTCCTTTTCCCTCTATAGCTGCTCTGCGCAGCTTCTTAGCATTTTGGGTTCCCAAAATGGAACCCATGTGAAGCGCCCCTTTCCCTTTTATTTTTGTTCTGTTTGCTTTTTTTTTTCTTTTACCTGTCATTTTTTTTATTCATTTGGGTTTTGTTTGTAAGTATTGGGCTTCTGCCCATTTGTTTTCTTTGCTTATTGAACGTAGACACCCCATTCTACTAGTTAAATTAGGACAATTTTACTCAACTAAATTTTAATTTATCATACAAATTTTGAGACAATAAAAAATATAATAAAATTATGAAGATTAATTACTAGTAATGATCACTCGAGATTGCTTCTTGTTTGGTCCCCATGAAAATCTACCCTCTTTATAAAATAAAATCAAGTTATTTTACTAGTAATGATCACTCGAGATTACTTCCCGTTTGAACATTATGAACACCTTAATTTTTCAAACCAAAATAGCTTGTTAGTGAGAACCACTCTCGATTGCTTCCTGTTTGTTCCCCACGAAAACCTACCTTTTTATATAAAAATATACAATTAAAATCAACTAACACACAACCATTTCCTACCCAAGAACTACGTAGCCTTTGATTTCTCCACTGCATTTAGCATTCCATTTGTACCATCACATACATACCAATTAGTAGTGAAAATAAGAGTGTGTTTGACCTGACTTTTTTTGGGCTTAAAAGCTACTTTTAAGCTAAAGTTGTAAAAATAAGAGCTTTAAAAATTAAGCTAAAGTTGTTTGGTATTTTTTACTTATTATTGTCTTAAAAGGTACTTTTAAGCTTAAAGCTTTTTATTGTCAAAAAAAAGCTTAAAGCTGTTTGATAAAATATTTTTAGAAGAGTAATAACTTTATTTAAAATCACTATAAAAATACTTAATTGCAAACTTATATTTAAAAATTTTTACCGTATGAAAAAATTCACATATAATTATATTAAACAAGGTGATAAAGTATTTTATAAAAGTTCTTATTTTTCTTTTTTTATTAATAAAGTTCTTATTTTTCTAGTTGTTCAAAAAAAAAATATATTAAACCATTCATTAAATATTCAATGCAAAACAATATACAAAAACTATGGTTGTTAAGTATTTTTTAAAAATCCTGTAAAAGATGGATTTTTTTAAAAATAAACTATCCATTAGATATATTCAATATAATCCAAGTTAATTTACAATTGAAAGAGTCAACGACCCGTACAATTGCTTCTGTGAAATATAAAAGGGAACTAGTAAATGGCGAAGACAAATGACACGTGGGAAGAGCAGCAAACTTACTGGGTGAGCAAAGAAAAAAATAAAGAAATGGATAATTAAAAAGATGTTGTGCGGGATTCGAATTGGACTACGGGTAAAAGGCTCCGCTAAAGCTATATGAAAGCTGCTTTTGGTGGCTTATTTTAAAGCTAATTTTTTTTTATTTTTTTTCATGTAAAATAAGCTCCTTTTAATTTTTAGAGCTTCTACCAAATCCTTTTTGGCCCAGCTTCTCCTTAAAAGGAGAAGAGAAGCTGAAAATAAGCCGGGCCAAATGCAGCCTAAGACTTCCTACTTACTGCTTCTACTTATCACTTGTTGTATCACTCAAATAATGAAGCACAAAACACAATTTATGATTGGTCTAGCCTATTACTAAACATTGATCACTCGTACGATAATCCAAATGCTTTATTAGAATTGAGAAATTCATTTACGACTTATCATTAAGCTTTATGTATCATGTTAGGTAATGTTTGACCCATAGGGACTACGAGTATCCGCCCGCTGGAAGAGGATGGAGAAAAAAACTCCCCATGGCAGGAATCGGGGACGGAGTAATCTGGGGTCGGGGAGCGAGGGAGTACTTCTTGCCCCCGCCCTACCCCACTGACATCCCTAGTTATGCCAATGTATCCAAGTGAACATGTATTTTAAAATAGACACTACAATATTTTTGGCCTACAAAGCCTATTCTTGCTATCAAAAACCGTTCTTTTAGATTATAATAGGCATCATTTTTGTATTTTTGTTGTTTCAACTGGTCCCCAAGTATCATGATTGTACAATTTTAGTCCCCCGAGTTCCCATTGCACAAATCAAATCCCAATTGTTACAATCAGGTCCCACATCCATTAACCAATTAAACTTTAACATTAGGAGTCTAAGTGAGTTTGAGTTGGCACTAACTTAAGCCAACTTGACAAGCTAGTGTTATAACACTCCACTACTACCCAAAATAACATTTTAGTCCTTTAAGATCAACTCTTAGTTTTTGTAGAAACTTCAGAACTTGTTTTGCTCACTCTAATTAACTAAAATCTATGGCATAAAGATTTTAAAACATTATTCAGTGTTATTTTAAAGAGGGTGGCCGAACCATGTTTAGGAGAGGGGGTGTAGTTTTTGGTCAATTTATTTTCTAAATATGCTTAACTTCAAGGCTTTATATTTAGTCTTTTATTTCCTATGGTATTTATGCCTCTAGGCCGAATCTTTCATAAGAGAGAAATTGTTAGGAACCAGAAAAGCCGAGATGAATGGAACAGTAAAACACACAGCTGAGAGAGAAATACTGAAAGTATTATTATTGAAAATGAGAGTTTACAAAGGGGAATGATCCTATTGCCACAGAGCAAGGCTCCTATAGAGAGCTAATGCTCTCCATCCATAACTAACCAAATGATTTCCAAAAGATGCTCTCCTCACACCTCTTATACCTTTTTGTCAACCGAAAACACCACTCACACCTCACCTCATCTCATTCCCTCCTAACCGTCCCTTTTCCCCTCCTAGTGTAAACCTTCCACACTTTAGGACCATGTGACACTTTGCGGGTCAGCTCCTCAATTGGGCCCGCTTCCTCAAATTGGGTTGTATCAGAAATCATCACACTTCTCTCATTTTCTAGTCACTTATCTAAACGAATCTATTTGAGAAATTAGGGTTCATGTCTTGTGCCATTACCAACATTTGCATTTTACTAAACTTGAGAATTTTTGTGTAGAGGATTCATAATTAAAATCTCAATCAAACTTCTTAACAAAGTACGTAAACACTAAAGTTTCAAGCAAAATCATCAAGCATACTTAAGATGCATCAAAATTATGTTGTAATAAGCAATTCAACACAATTATAATATCATCAAATGGTAACACACAATTTTTACATAAGTAATTTGATATCAACACTCTATTTCAAACCAACACATTAGGTTCGCAGAAATATTAAGAACCAACCAACAAGATTAGAATTACCTCATTAGACTACACCATAACACTCCCTAGAAGGATTTAATGCCTTAATTATAGCCATTTTCAACCAACCTGGAGCCTCAATGTGAATACCATGAGAGTGTTACGGTTAAACCCAATCCATAAACAACAAAATACTAAGAAGTTTAACAATAAACTTCTCCAACCATATACATCAAACAACATAGCGACAATTATATAACTAACTAAACTAAACAAAGTACATCGGGATACCATATTGGTTCCCACACTTAATTATAATACTTGCAAACCTTTCCCCACCTTGAATGAAGTTTTGGGAGTCCTTAAACTTGCAGCAGTTCGTCTACAATTCAGCAGAAGTTCCTCTATTCCTCCTTTGTCAAAGGCACCCGTGGCTACGTACAACCAGAAAATCTCTAATCGCCAAATAGAAAATAATCAATAATAATAATAATACATTTGCAGTCTAGCTATTTCCTAAAAAGATAGGATTAGAATGACGTTCTGGGTATAACTATGAAAATTCTAAACTAAGTGCAGTTAGCTTATGTTAGGAACCAGAAAATGGATATAGAAGATATAAGGGAAAAAGAAGAAGAATTGAGAAAGAAAGAGAGAAAAAGAATGTATTCAACTAGGAGAAAAATCTTCCCAAGGGTTACCCCTTCACAACATTGAGCCACTGCTCAAGTTAACAAATGATTACAATACTCAATATCCTTCCTCTAAGCCTACATCCCCCATTTATACAAGAGACCCCTCCAACTAACTCTCTAACTAACCCACTAACTACTAACTATTATTAACTAATTCACCCCTTACTTATATCCTAAGAGCTTATGCTAAATCATTCATGCAAGAATATCTTATTTCAAATATTTTTATTTGGTGGTCTATGTTGGGAATGTATTACATATATAACAATAAGAAAGTGCAATTGAAAATGAACTAAAAAACAAAAGAAAGAACCTGAGAATGGTTTAGATACATAACTTAACTAAAGGAATATTAAAATAACTAATAATTGAAAACTAAATAAGTAAAAAAGAAAGAGCAAGGAAACAAAAAGAAATTAGATGTGCATTTTGAGTGAAAATTCATTGTGGCTTTTTATCAAACATATAGTGTGCGAAACTGAAATTAAATGAAATCTACCAATTCTCGATTCATTCTAGTGTCCTAATGAGCTTCATGTAAGACATTGGTATATCATGACTAAAGTACAGCCAATAACAAGAAACGTAGAAAAAATGGCAACTTAGAAACTATTGACATGCTTTAAAGAATTTTATAGAACAAGCAATATTCAATATGAATTTACAAGTCATTGTGCATCAATTTCTTATTAACAAACAATTTCGATCTTGTAGTTGTATTAACATTATTCTTGAAGAATGCCCTTTCACAAATTTTGTAAATATACAAGATTCTCTTGCAAAGTGTTGTTTTGAAGTAAACGAAATAAACTTACCATTTATATTATAAACATGCTAGGAAACAAGTATGGAATAGATGGAGACTTTAAGGTCAATTAGGGAACAAGTGAGATTTATATAAAAAGAGTATGTGACTGTGTAATGAGCTAGGCCCTGTTGATATCCAAAATGCAGCTCGAGATGGAGCCTTGAGGAAATTATCTCACTAATACCAAAATCAATTAAGTTTAGCTTACTTAGGTGGCAGTTTAACTGTGTGTTCACATGATTTAACTCAAGAATCGAAACAAAGTGATGCAAGTGGAATAAGCAACACACTAGCTCTTTCTCTCAATGCAATATCAGCGCCTAAGACCCTATACATTAAGTGCAGGTTGTAAACATTTAACCACAAGGCCAGTAAAGTTTTTACTTCTCTATTTTCAATATCATCAAGTTCTAATCCCTATAGTTAAAATACACCCAGAGAAAGAAAGAATCAACACATAACAAGTTTAAAAAATATGTAGACTAAAAAACCAGATACTAAACCGCAAGGTAAATAAAATTCACTTTAATTTGAGAATGGATAAAAATGAACACAAATGTCAGTTCAATTGTCTGAAAAATGTCAAAGCAACAACTTATGCCTATTATCATTGGTTTAAAGCAACACTGAAGTGATGCATCAAGTCCTTATAAGAATGTATCTAAATTCACATCCGAGTTAAACACGAAAACGATTGTACATCGCCATACCAACTCATAAGAAGCCCCTAAAAGGTTAGGTCAATTTGTTTCATATATAAATCACCAACTAATCTCGTAATGCAATGCAGAAATTTCATGAAATTCTGATTCATTTCTTCGGTGGTGGTGGTGTGGATCAAACACAACAGCACAAATGAAACCAGTGAAGTCAGTGACAGTCTAAACGCAAGCATGCATCAATTATCAATTGAAATTTTAATTCGTTCTTACAGTTCCAGATTCAACAGAGATGAATTTTTGAAGGAGGCAGAATTGAGAAGGTTACAGGGAACTTACTTACGGCTTTTTAAGAAGAGTCCAGGACTGTGTTTCTTTCTTCTTCCGGCGGAGAACGACGACAGTCACAGCGAGAGTACAGGAACCGGTTTGAGGGCGGTGGTTCTTGCTTGCGCTTCCAAGGAAAAGGAGAGAGAGAGAGAGAGAGGGAGAAAAGAAAGGTGAGAGGAAAAACAGTGGCAGCGCCGGCGCTGATGCTGTGGGATAGGGAAGGAGCTTTGGTGTGTGCTAGGGCAAGAGGAAAAAAATTGGAACGAGAGGATGGGGTGAAAGGGGCGCGAAAGGACAGTGAGGAAGAGAGCAGAATGGAATGGGCACAATTTTGTGATGTTCCCGTATTTGCGCAATATTTCTTTGAAGTTAAATTGGTTCTTTATTTATTTATTTGCTTTTTAAGTTTCAAAACGTTAACAGTTGTCTAACTCCGTTGGAAAAAAAAAAGTCTAAAGGGTGTATTGGATTAGGATTTTAAAAGATTTTAAGAGATTTTTTTTTTGATAAAAAAGTTTTGTGGTATTTAATCAAGACTTTTAAATAAAATAAAATAGTCTTATGTTATTCAATCAGGACTATCAAGACTTTTTAAAGAAGTTAACAAAATCTTGTGGTATTTGATTGAGACTTTTTATAACTTAAAAAAAATCATATGGTATTCAAAATCATACTGATTTCGATGGATTGTTTTCTAAAACAGATTTTGTTGGACTTTTTAGTTATATTTTTTTAGTAAAAAGTCTTTTCCTCTCACGCGACATTTCTCAGGATTCTTTCTCTTCACCTTGTGTCTTTTCATCTCTCTCTCCTCCCTCCATCTCTCACATTTCTCCCTCTCTCCCCCCTTTATCTCTCCCTCTCCCCTCTCTCAATATGTGTTTGTGTGTTAAAAACATAAATATACCGACAATTTATAACAAGTCGTAACTTTTTTTTAGTGGAACAAGATGTTAGGACATTAGCAATGTGTATGTATATAACATGAATAAAATATTTTATATATATCTATATATAATATACATATTATATACTATATAAAAGTACAAAATATATATTATTGGGTATATGATATAGTATAACATATATTATAGATTTTATAAATGTGTAATATAGATATAATTACATATATTATTGTTGATGCACGAAATGGTGCAAGGTCGTACCTTTGCTCCTCTGCTTGGTAGTTGGGTGATGAGCTCCGTGGTGAGTACTCCTCCTCCGGGCGTGACGTCCTTCCTCCTTCAGATCGGCGGGTGGGGTACCTGCAAAAGGCACTCCGATGCCTAAGTTAGATAGGGCTTTTTAGGATGAGCATAGAGCTCGCATCATAGAGATGAGTTTAGGGTTTGGAGAGAGTGTAAAGAGCGAATGAGAGATCCGCCCCCCTTTATATAGTGAAACCTGGCAGGCGTTTGGTTGCTCCCCATCTGAACCGTGCGCCCCCTCTTCTTCATGTAGGGTAACGGCTCGCACCTAACAAGGGTAACGGCCCATTATGATCTGATAACGTGCCCCGCCTTTTTCGCAACGGTATTGCCCGGTGGGCCCCTTCTTCGGGGGTTCCATGTCGGGGCACGCGGCTCGGGTCCCGAGTGTATGCATGGGATCGGAGCGACCCATCTCGGGAAATGGTCCGAGGGTCCATAGTGGCTCGGTGGGCGTAGGTCTGTGCTCGTGCGTACTTGGCCCTTCCCGATCGGTAGTGACCCGAGCTCGTAGGAACACGGTCGGTACTGGGTCGAGCTCGATGTCACCTGATAGGCATAGGGGTCGGCTCGGTGGGTTCCAGCTCGGGGATCGGCCTGTAACACAAGCCCCCTAGACCCTTTGCTTGGTAGGGGAAAGGGTCTAAGTCCTGTTCGCTGGGTCGGTGTCCGAGCTGGACAGTCTCTTCTCCTGCAAAGGTCGCCAAGAAGCGATCATAAGATTCTTTTGGTCCTATCTCTGTCCAGCCCCCTAGACTTGCTTGCCGATTAGCTGAGCATATATTTAGAGTGCAAGTATTTGGTTTTCTCCAAATACCCTGTAAGAGTTGATCCCATCATATAATTGTTCTTGCTGAGCTTGAAATAGCATAATTACTACTCAAGAGTAGTGGGCCAGGTTGAACCCGTCAAAGTGCCACAATCAATTACATGGGCTTTGATTGTCAATAATATGATGATTGATCGGATGATCAGCTCTGCGTGGTATGATATCAAGATTTCCTATGAGGTCTGATCTCTGAGGTCTGAGCTGGTATCTGATGTGCGACTTGAGGTCATCCAATTATCTGCGGTCTTCCAATTATCTACCCAGTGATCTCTTGAACACGGGGAGCTTAAATGCAGATTGAGCTTTGAACTGGTTGAGTCGAGCTCAGATGAGGATGCGCTCCGAGCAGGTCAAGCTCAGATGAAGATGAGCTCCGAGCAGGTCAAGCTCAGATGAAGATGAGCTCTGAGCAGGTCGAGCTCCAGTCAGAATGAGTTCCGAGCGGGTCGAGCTCCAGTCAGGATGAGCTCCGAGCAGGTCGGGCTCCAATAAGTACTCGAAGTACAAGGAGAGCTTGTAAATAGGTTTGAACTGTAGGTCTCTGCATTGGTCGAGCTCTGACCTATGGTGGTCTACTCCGACCTAAAATTTGTACTTGAATTTGAAGAATTGAAGTGCATGTTGAGATATCGGCCTCTACATTTGAAGTGCTGATGGGGAGCTGGTCTTTGTTGGTGAGCTCACGGAGAGCTGCTTCTTGTTCGAGCTCGTGTAGAGCTGGTCTTTGTTGGTGAGCTCACGGAGAGCTCCACCTTTCCGAGCTCGTGGAGAGCTGGACTTCATCTCGAGGGGAAAAAAGGCTTCAGTGCTCCCCAATTTTAAGGAGGGTTTTGATGGTGCCTGACCCAAGTGAAGGTGATCGCTCCCGATCTTGTTATTGAAAACCAAGGGAATGCCCTAGTGTAACTTGTTCTTTTTTGCTTTTTGTTTTTCTTTAGTTCCGATCTTGTAATTGCTCATCCGAGAACCACCTCTTGTAATTCCTTTTCCTATGAATGAAATTTGACTAAGTGATGATGACTTACTTTACTTTCTTTTCACGCTTTCCTGTAGTCCTTGGGTAGTATAAGGTAGTGTAGTCCTCGGGTGGCTTCCCCCCGAAAGATTTGTTGCAAATTGGAAGTTTGGAACATTAGTCCCTCGTAACAACATTAGTCGAGTGCTTGTCTAATTCGAACATCATTTTGAGATGTCAGGTCTCTATGATGATTGGAGCTGGTTAGGCTTTTCTTCAGGTCGAGTTATCATCTTCCGAGTTGCTTTAGAGCTCGCCAGGCCTCCATGCTGACCTGAAATCTTTGGAACCGCAGGGGTTAGTCTTTGTCGCGCTGTGTTTGAGCTCGGCACGTCTTTATGCTGACGTGGTATCTTTGAAACCACAATGGTCTTGTTTAGGTCGACAGGCGACCTTAGCCGAGGTGCTTTAGAGCTCGCCAGACCTTTATGCTAACCTGGTGGCTTCGAAACCACAGGGGTCGACAGGCGACCTTAGTCGAGCTGCTTTAGAGCTTGCAGGCCTCTATGCTGATTTGGTGTCTTTGAAACCACAGGGGTTACTTAGGTCGACTGGCGACCTTCCGAGCTGCTTTAGAGCTCGCCAGGCCTCTATGCTGACCTGGTGTCTTCGAAACCACAGGGGTTGTTTGGGTCGACTGGCGACCTTCCGAGCTTGTCAGGCCTCTATGCTGACCTGGTGGCTTCGAAACCACAGGGGTTGAGTTGCGAGCGAGCTTACCAAGCCTTTATGCTGGCTTGGGTTTAGGACCACAGGGGTCGAGCTGCGAGTAAGCTCACCAAGCCTTTATGCTGACTTGGGTTTAGGACCACGGGAGTCGAGCTGCGAGCGAGCTCACCAAGCCTTTATGCTGACTTGGGTTTAGGACCACTGGGTGCCGAGCTCCGTTGCGGGCTCGACCTATGGTTTTGGGGCACTGTTCCTGTCAAAGTATAGACAATTTGCGACAACTTGATGTAATAAAGTTAGCATTAATTTTTATGCTACGAGTAAAGTAAAGTGCTCGTAGTCGAGTTTTATACTTCCCTGTGAGAGTAGTTGATCGGGCTGTCCAAGCGGCATGGTTGAGGTCAGCTCGGTAGTTGGTATGAGGTTGGCCGAGTTGATTGGTTGGGCTTTGCCAAGCGTATCTTGATTTCTTCCAAGATTTGTGTGGCTGACCTTCGTTCCTGATTCTTAGGATACCCAAAGATTCGATTTTTATCTTGACCTCTCCAAAAAGCAGCCATTAGCAAGTCAAAATCGATCTCAAGATTGTCAGGTGCAATAATGCAAGATAAAACCATGTGCAAATCGGTTATAATGTCACCGATGGGAAAAAGCAGTCGGTGTATTTTTCGGAAAAAATTCAATCTTCTAGTATGCATCGATCCATGCTCCTTGCATTTCTTTCGAAAAGTCCGACGTACGTCATCGTAAGTCGTAATTGACTTTGCTCGGTGTGATGTGTATATACATATAGTGATGTTATGGTCGCTGCTTTAAGATTCCGATAAGATGAAATATATAATTTACCAAAGAAATACGGAAAAATAGCACCTGATTGTGAGGGGACCTGGATATGATCGTCCAAGCTGTTACCTATGTTCGTCATGGGGAGACCTTTTTGTTTGTGTACTTCTTTTTTTTTCACCAGAATTGCAATGAACAGTAAAAGTCTGAGGTCCTATGTTTTTCGCATTTTTTCCTTGGAAGTCACTCGGTAATGACCAGCAATTAATTTTCGATCTGTTTTGCTTGATGTCTTCGCCGTAGTGGTTGTCACGAGGGCTTCATTGATCCGTTGTTTCAGCTCTGTGTTCTCCGCCATGAGGTGCTCCAAGATCGGATCTTTAGGTGGCTGTTGGCTCTGGCCGACGGTGTTCTGGCTTGATTCCTCCGGTGGCGATCATCAGTTCGCCGTGCTGCTGGTTCGCATCGTCCTGCTCGCGTGGTATCCTTGAGGCCCAGGCTAGTTTTACGGGCCCCACGGTGGGCGCCAATGTTGATGCACGAAATGGTGCAAGGTCGTACCTCTACTCCTCTGCTTGGTAGTTGGGTGATGAGCTCCGTGGTGAGTACTCCTCCTTCGGGCGTGACGTCCTTCCTCCTTCAGATCGGCGGGTGGGGTACCTACAAAAGGCACTCCGATGCCTAAGTTAGATAAGGCTTTTTAGGATGAGCATAGAGCTCGCATCATAGAGATGAGTTTAGGGTTTGGAGAGAGTGTAAAGAGCGAATGAGAGATCAGCCCCCCCTTTATATAGTGAAACCTGGCAGGCGTTTGGTTGCTCCCCATCTGAACCGTGCGCCCCCTCTTCTTCATGCAGGGTAACAGCTCGCACCTAATAAGGGTAACGACCCATTATGATCTGATAACGTGCCCCGCCTTTTTCGCAATGGTACTGCCCGGTGGGCCCCTTCTTCGGGGGTTCCATGTCGGGGCACGCGGCTCGGGTCCCGAGTGTATGCATGGGATCGGAGCGACCCATCTCGGGAAATGGTCCGAGGGTCCATAGTGGCTCGGTGGGCGTAGGCCTGTGCTCGTGCGTACTTGGCCCTGCCCGATCGGTAGTGACCCGAGCTCGTAGGAACACGGTCGGTACTGGGTCGAGCTCGATGTCACCTGATAGGCATAGGGTTCGGCTCGATGGGTTCCAGCTCGGGGATCGGCCTGTAACAATTATATACAAAAATATATAATATTATATGTTGTATTTATTGTCCACTAAATAATAGACGGGATAAAGAGTTGTGATGTGACTCAACTTATTAATAAATTTTACATAGGTTCTGGTAACTTTGAATATTTGCTAAAAATCTCTGAAATCATTTCAAATCTTATAAATTCATAAAATCTTTTCAAATCTTATAAATTCTTATGATATAAATCCATTAAAATCCAAACTACAAAATCTGGATTGTGAAAGTCTTTTAAAAAATCCTTATAAGTCATTACATTCCTACATAATCTTTTAAAATTCACAAGAATTTTTTATACTAAAAAAAGTCTTTTAAAATCTCAATCCAATACACCCCCCTAAATGATCGTTATTGTGTTGATGTGGACGTTGCGCTGCCAGGACGGATGGAGGGAGTCTAGCCCCTCCATCCCTCTTGCATTTTGTTAATAATTGAATGATATATACATTAAATATTTATTAATTTAATTAAATCTTTATTAATTTAATTTTTAAATTTAAAAGGAAAAGAAAAAAGAAATAAATGACAGTGAAGATTAGTCTAGTTGGTAAGGATACGACTCAATCTCATAAGGACGTGAGTTTAAATCCCGATGCCGATGCTATGACATGTTGGTGGGTAATATGTAAGTACCTCTGTAAGTGTTCTTTGAGCGTTTAGGCTTTCACCGACCCTACTGAGTCCCGGGACCCAACTCACCTAAACTTTTATTTATCAAAAATAAATAAATAAATAAATGTAAAAAATAATATAATGAATAACATAAATTATTTTAAAAAAAATTATAGTACTTAACATTTATTATTAGTCAATTCCGCCCCCGTTTAATGGACTTTTGGATCTGTCCCTGCTTATGTGGCTGTTAATATGCTTAATTGTGTGTCTTTTTCATAACCTGAGTCATATTTTTAATTTTTTTTGAGTAAAGGCCCATTTTGGTCCCTCACATAAAACCTGCAAACCTTTTTGGTCCCTCACAAAAATAAAGTATAGAAATAGTCCCTCACATTTTCAAAACAGTGCCACGTTAGTCCCTCCGTCAATGGGCTTCCAAAACTGTCAGTTAACTGGCTGATGTGTCACGTTAAATGCTGATGTTGCAGTTAACCCTCTTTCCACGCTGGATTATTAGCTGACGACATGGCATTTTTTATGAGGGACCAAATTTGTCCCATTTTAGTCCCTCTTGTTTTGGACCATATTAGTCCCTCCACTATTATTAAGACCTTCAAAGCTTGTGGATCTGAAAACTTGTCTTCCTCAAAACCCTACTAAAGAACAGAGCTCGATTTGAACATAGCCACAATGAGTAATTTTTTTATTTGAGTTTAGTTGTTTCGATTTGAGACCCACAAAACCCTTTTGTTTTGCTTTTTTTTTTCTCTCCACAAATGAGTACCCAGTCTTCTCAATCTACTCGTTTTTATTCTGGATTTGAGGTGTCCTGGAGTGATTCAACTAATAGTAATCGTATAAGCTGAAGTGGTCTAAGTTGCTATTGTTGGAAAAAGCAAAGGTATACACTGCACATACACATGTCAACCCTAACAGAGATTTCTTTGGCTGCATCAATTTTAAGGTAAGGAAACCCTAGCTGAATACTGTGTTTCATTTCTTTCTGAGTTTGATTTCTGTTTTTTTGGGGACCAAAATGGTACCTTTGGACTTTTGTGAGGGACTAAAAAGACCCTTAATTCTATTTATTTTTCTGATTACATTGCAGAATAACCTACCACAATACTCCTACTTTTTGTGGGTTGATGAACACCCTGCAGCATCCTCCGCTCATCAACCCATCCACAAGTTTTCAGATCCACAGGCTTTGAAGGTCTTAACAATGGGGGAGGGACTAATATGGTCCAAAACAAAGGGACTAAAATGGGACAAATTTGGTCCCTCACAAAAAATGTGATGTCTTTAGCTAATAATCCAGCGTGGAGAGAGGGCTAACTGCAACGTGTCGTACCCTAATTTTATCCGACCTCTTTCTTTTAATTTATTTTTGCTTATTAAAATTAGTAGTAGTAATATTAAATAAATAAATAAATAAAAATAATATTTTTGGTCTCATAGAATGAATAAAGAAAATAAAAAAATAAGGCAAAAGAAAGAAATAGAAAAAATAAGGTAAAAAGATCTTCTTCCATCCCTTTCCTTTTCAGAAAGCATATTTTGGAGAATCAATCAAATCTCCCTTTCTTAATCTCAAACCAAATCACACCAAAATCCCCCTTTTTCGATAATATGTCTCAGATTTATGGAGATTCGGTTGAGAGGAAAACATGGACATCCAGAACCAAATCAGGGAGTGATTCTGTTCTCTTTTTCTTCATTTATTTCCTTTTATTCCCAGTTTATTTTGATCCTGATCTTTCTTTGTTTCTGTAACAGATTCGAAGAATGCTATAAAAGCCTCTCAAAGAGGAGAAAAAGGGGGAAGCGAACCGAGGAGAGTTTTCGGGATTTGAAAAGAGTCACCAAGAGAGCGTTCTGGATCACAAAAAAAGGGAAGCTGATTTTTGAATCTGAGGAGAGACAGAAGCGAGAGCAAGGCCGCTGCTGAGATCTTTGTGAGACCACAAAAGAAAAACAAACACTCTTAGTTTTAGGTGGATTTATTTTTTGCTATCCTGTAAATTTCTGGGTCCCGAGTTGTTCGTCCAGGTTTCATCTCCTTCTCTTATTTCTTTTTCTTTTTTGATCTGTAATAGCAATTCAAATTGTTAGCCTTAATCTATTCTATTATATTTCTTCAGCATGATTTATTTTTTATTAACTTTTTTATTTATCTTTCTATTTGGATCGTGTTTATTAGTTGCTGTTGAGTTTTTTTTTTTTATCTTCTCATTTTACATCATGTGAGACTCGAAGCTAGTGTTAGGGTTTGGCCTCCCAATGGGGCCAAACCTTGTAGGGACCGAATTGTAAATTTCCCATTAAGAGGGGCATCAAAGCGAAAAAGAAAAGTTTCTACCTTTTTTCATTTATATGTTTTTTTCTTTAATAAGTTAACATAATTGAAATCATGTTTATTTTCTTTTCCAAAGTTTCCTTTTTTTTTCATTTCTGTGTTATTTTTAAAAAAGGGATGAAGTAATAATATTAAAAAAGGAATTTTTCTGGATTCTAACAAAAATAATAATAAAGCTTTCTTTTTGAAATGAAGTACTTTCCTTTTTTAAATAAATTAGTTTTTAGGCACTATTGCTAATAAAACCAAAAAGGGAATCAATTTTAGGCAAACATTTTTTTCGAACAATTAAAGGTACCATTTTTATGGGCGTTTTAGGGGTGCTAGTACCTTCCCTATGCGTAACCAACTCCCGAGCTTAAAATCTGGTTCAAAGACCCTTTTCCTCGTTAAATTCAAAAAAATTCAAAAAAATAGGTTTTCCAATGTTTCCTATAAAAATAAATATTGGTGGCGGCTCCATTGAAATTTTAGGGTGGTTGTCACAGCTGGCGACTCCATTGGGGACTTTAGAGAGTTAGGCCTTAAAATTGTTTGAATTAATTTGTTTGCCTATTAAATGATTTATTTCCCTTTTCTTTCTTTTATTCTTATCTTTGATTTATTTGTTTTAATTTTGCTTTATTCTATTTGTTTTACATGTATATATGAACTTTAGGATAGTCACCGTGTATATATTGTTTTATTTATTTGCAGCGGGTAGTTTTAAGTTTACTCCTTCACACACTTCACTTTATACACTTTATTTACACACACTATGAGTGGGTGCCCCATACCCGGGCCCGAGTGAATCTTAAGTTAGGAGAAGCTATGTAGTGGGTGCTCTGCTGGACGTACGGCCAATGGGTTCCTATGAAAGCTTCACGTAGAGTTTGGCTCTATTTGAGAAAAAACCATCCTTTAATAATATACTTATTATTGGTGGTAACATTTTCAAATGGGACCCTTGGCTCTAGGGACCTTTTAGATTAATATCTTGAATCCACCCAATGGATATGCACTTAATATAATCCCTAGATCCTTTTAAGGAGCTACCGGCCCATATCACAAAAGGAGCATACCTTATCCCATTTTTCACGTGACAAAAGTCGTATGACCTAAGATCTTAGGAAATACCGGCCTACTTCACAAGGGGCACACTCTGTCCGTTTTTTCCTTCATCCATTTATTTTCCATTCACATTTCAAAAATTGTGAAAGATAATAAATGATATTTTTCTCTAAAAAAAATTATTTGTTATTCTTCTTTGCTAAAAAAACACAGTTTCAAAAAAACATTTTTCCTTCTCATTCTTTTTCCCTCTAAAAAATAAATTTTCGAAAAAAAAAGCATTTTCTCTTTTTTTAGCGACATTATCATTGCATTCATTTCATTTTATATAAAAAAATAAATAAAAAAAATATTTCTCCATTATCCATCATATTATTTTGCATAAAATTGTATATAAAAAAAAACATTCATGACATGCATAATCATGGCATCTTCATAACATAACTCATTTTTTTCTCCTCAACAGAAAAATAGATACAAATAAGCTTTCCCTGTATCCCTACCGGACTCGAGCCCAATCTAGACTCATGGACTTGTTGGAACAGAATCAACAAGCAATGAGAGAAGAACTCGACCAAATCAAGGGTAAGATGGACAAGATATTGGACCTCTTGCAGAACTTGGTTCCAAAATTGACCATTGATGAGAACCATTCCATCAGCGCTAATGAGTATCGAGAGGCTTCCAATGGCCCATCAGGAGACCCCCTAGATCAGGAGAGACTCCAAATGGTGGAAAATAGGCTGAAAGAAATTGAAGGGGCAAATCATATTGGGTTCAAAGCTTCAGAACTATGTTTGGTCCTGGACGTGGTAATTCCTCCCAAATTCAAAGTTCCTGAGTTCGTCAAGTATGAAGGCTTAACTTGTCCAAAAAGCCACCTCATCATGTACTGCCGGAAGATGGCCTCCTGCTCCAGTAATGATAAGCTCCTAATCCACTTCTTCCAAGAGAGTCTTACCGGGGCATCCCTACGTTGGTATATGCAGTTAG
Source organism: Calophaca sinica (assembly GCA_037113605.1). NCBI lineage: Eukaryota > Viridiplantae > Streptophyta > Magnoliopsida > Fabales > Fabaceae > Calophaca > Calophaca sinica. The sequence continues at coordinate 98,662,973 of CM073736.1, read as the reverse complement.
GGCGGGGCAAAATCAACTCCTGGAATGATTTGGCTAAAGCTTTCATCAAACAGTATAAGTACAATATGGACAAGGCTCCTGGCCGCTCCCAGTTGCAAACCATTGTAAAAGGGGGCAATGAAAGCTTCAAAGAGTATGCCCAAAGATGGAGAGGGATTGCAGCCCAAGTGGAACCTCCGCTATCTGAGAAAGAGATGGTTATCACGTTCATTGACACACTTCAACAACCCTTCTATGATCTGATGATGGGAAATGTCTCTTCAAGCTTCTCAGACCTAGTTGTTGTCGGAGAAAGAGTGGAAGCCAGGATAACAAGCGGAAGGATTGGCAACTTTGAAGCTCAACAGCCATTGCGCAGTATAGGTCAAGAGATGGAAGAAGATACAAATGATGCTCATAACGACATGCACTGAGGCAGTGGGCCACTCTATTAAGAATTGTTGGGCTCTGATCAATACGAGGTGGTGAAACTTCAAGGAATAGCCCTGTTTAAGCAACCTTCATTTGTTTTTACACTTTGCCCGAAGCCCTGGGGCATATCTTGTAAAGGGCCCACTTTGTTCCCATCTTTGCAATACATCAATCGAAATACAATTTGAATTTTAACTTCCCTTCTTGATAAATCCGGATAAAAAAAAAAGTAGTTAAGAAAAATATAAAATAAAATAGTAAAGCAAATGCACAATTATCAAAATTTAATTTTTGTGAAAATCTGAGCAATAAGGTTTTGAGATGAAGTTTTGCCGTTTTTCTTTATCCAAAAAATATAAAAAATATTTATCCCTTGCTACCCCTATTGAGCCTAAAAAAAAAAATTCTTTCAAGTACCCTAAACAAGGATCACCCATACATTAAAGGCTAGCACAATAGTCCATTAAATTTTGTCTATAAAAAAAAAGGCAAGCAAGCAAGCAAGCAAATATCAAATGCAACATATCAAGACGCTTGCAAAAGAAAAATGAATAAAAAATGCAAAAGCAAAACAAGACAATTGTGCTAGCAACCATCAAAGTGCATCTTGGCACTAAATATCCTTGTTTTCATAAACCCTTAAAATACTTTTTGAGCCTGAAATATCCTTTTTTTCATAGCCCCTAACCCTTGGCCATGTTACAACCCTAATAAAGTCAATTCTGATCAAAGTCAAATTGCTCATATTTTCTCAAAACTTGATTTTTGAAAGAGAAAATCCATATAAACTCCTCGGTGTAGTTGTTTACCAAAAAAAAAGTATAAAAGAAAAAGCCTGCCAGACTGAAAACCTGAAAGGGCGGTGTAGGCAGAAGTTAAAGCGACCCGCTTGATTGAAAACTCGCAAAGAGCGGCCTAGGCAAAAGTTAGGGTCAAATTTACAAACATGTCAACCCAGATTGGACCTCGCAGATCTAAACATAAACTGAGAAGCTGGGGGCAAAAGCTGAGCCCATCGTCTACAAGCTTCGCATTCATGATTTCGTTCCAGTTTCAGAACTACACAAGGTGATCCGCGTCTCTACATAGATCATTCCTCACATGGCAGGACGAAGGCCAAAGGGACACTGAAAGGTCTCTATGGATCAACGTTGTCAATCTAATCCTCCCAAGGGAATTCAAAGCATGAAGCTGAAAATTTGAGGATCCATAAAATGATCTATCAAGGGGCAAATATGCAAACCTGGTGCAGTACAAAGTCAACCATTCGGACAAGCGACCCGACAGAAAGTTATCATCCCACGAGTCTAGGGCAGCGTCCTCAAAAGGAATTCAGGGAAATCAAAAATCTTTCGAAGCAAATAATACTCATGCATGTCATACCATTCATTGCATCTTGCATAATCATCAATACTTTTGGGTCCACGACCCACCTTAAAAAAAACATTTCTCTAAAAATAAAATTTTTCATGCATGGCATACCATTCATTGCATCCTGCACGACCATCAAAGTTTTTGAGTCCATTGACCCACCCTCTCAAATATTACATACAGTTGGTCTGTTGTTACTCAGTAAGAACTAGTACGCAGCCTATTCAATCTTATTAGCAAGAGTTAGGAACCTGTCCTACACTTTGCAGAGAATCTGACCCATCACCTTGGGAATCTGACCCAAGCCTTTAGTCGGGAACCTGACCCGCATCTCGGATCTTCCTCAATTATGGAAATCGATCCACACCTTTTTAACAAGAGTTAAGAGCCTGACTTACCCTTGTTGGGAATCGACGTAATCAGGTCGAGTGACGGAGAAGCTCGTATACCGGACGTTCACCTGCAGTAGGAAAACCAGTCCATATTTTAGCAAGAGTTAGGAATCTGACCTATACCTTGTCGGGAATCTGACCCGAACCTATATTGAGTGACAGAGAAACTCATACCACGGATATTCCTTAAAGTAAGGTAATCAATCCGTACCTTTTAACAAGAGTTAAGAACCTGACTTACCCTTGTTGGGAATCTGACCCAAACTTGTGTCGAGTGACGAAGAAGCTCGCACCCCAGGCTTACCCTAAGTAGGGAAGTAATCAATACAAAAAATGTGAAGGTTAGGAACCAGACCTATGCCTTACCGAGAATTCACTAGGAACTGAACCTAGAATCCTCACCAATTTTGTAAAGAAACATAGTCATACCTATGCCTTACTGGGAATTCGCTAGGATACCGACCCTAGAATCTCCCACCAAAGTCGGGAGCAAATCCCGCAATCTCAAACCACTTGTTGCGAACAAAATTAGAGTCATTTATCCTTAATTACCTTTTACAACAAATGCACGAAGACATTCGAGTAAAATGTAATTAAGGAGGGGCAGCTGTCGTACCCTAATTTTGTCCGGCCTCTTTCTTTTAATTTATTTTTGCTTATTAAAATTAGTAGTAGTAATTTTAAATAAATAAATAAATAAATAAAAATAATATTTTTGGTCTCATAGAATGAATAAAGAAAATAAAAAAATAAGGCAAAAGAAAGAAATAGAAAAAATAAGGCAAAAGATCCTCTTCCATCCCTTTCCTTTTCAGAAAGCATATTTTGGAGAATCAATCAAATCTCCCTTTCTTAATCTCAAACCAAATCACACCAAAATCCCCCTTTTTTCGATAATATGTCTCAGATTTATGGAGATTCGGTTGAGAGGAAAACATGGACATCCATAACCAAATCAGGGAGTGATTCTATTCTCTTTTTCTTCATTTATTTTCTTTTATTCCCAGTTTATTTTGATCCTGATCTTTCTTTGTTTCTGTAACAGATTCGAAGAATGCTATAAAAGCCTCTCAAAGAGGAGAAAAAGGGGGAAGCGAACCGATGAGAGTTTTTGGGATCTGAAAAGAGTCACCAAGAGAGCGTTCTGGATCACAAAAAAAGATGAAAGTTGATTTTTGAATCTGAGGAGAGATAGAAGCAAGAGCAAGGCCGCTGCTGAGATCTTTGTGAGGCCACAAAAGAAAAACAAACACTCTTAGTTTTAGGTGGATTTATTTTTTGCTACCCTGTAAATTTCTGGGTCCCGAGTTGTTCGCCCAGGTTTCATCTCCTTCTCTTATTTCTTTTTCTTTTTTGATCTGTAATATCAATTCAGATTGTTAGCCTTAATCTATTCTATTATATTTCTTCAGCTTGCTTTATTTTTTATTAACTTTTTTATTTATCTTTCTATTTGGATCGTGTTTATTTGTTGCTGCTGAGTTTTTTTTATTTATCTTCTCATTTTACATCATGTGAGACTCGAAGCTAGTGTTAGGGTTTGGCCTCCCAATGGGGCCAAACCTTGTAGGGACCGAATTGCAAATTTCCCATTAAGAGGGGCATCAAAGCGAAAAATGAAAGTTTCTACCTTTTTTCATTTATATGTTTTTTTCTTTAATAAGTTAACATAATTGAAATCATGTTTATTTTCTTTTCCAAAGTTTCCTTTTTTTCATTTCTGTGTTATTTTTAAAAAAGGGATGAAGTAATAATATTAAAAAAGGAATTTTTCTGGATTCTAACAAAAATAATAATAAAGCTTTCTTTTTGAAACGAAGTACTTTCTTTTTTTAAATAAATTAGTTTTTAGGCACTATTGCTAATAAAACCAAAAAGGGAATCAATTTTAGGCAAACATTTTTTTCGAACAATTAAAGGTACCATTTTTATGGGCGTTTTAGGGGTGCTAGTACCTTTCCTATGCGTAACCAACTCCCGAGCTTAAAATCTGGTTCAAAGACCTTTTTCCTCGTTAAATTCAAAAAATTTCAAAAAAATAGGTTTTCCAATGTTTCCTATAAAAATAAATATTGGTGGCGGCTCCATTGAAATTTTAGGGTGGTTGTCACACAACGTCAGCATTTAACGCGACACATCAGCCAGTTAACTGACGATTTTGGAAGCCCATTGACGGAGGGACTAACGTGGCACTGTTTGGAAAATGTGAGGGGCTATTTCTATACTTTATTTTTAGTAAAAATAAAAAAAAACAAATTAGGTTGCTTGTGCTTGAGAATAAAATTGAATTTGTGAAAGGGAAAACGCCCCATGTACGCTAGGCATGGCAATGGGCCAGGGCGTGCGCAGGTTTTGCCTTGCCTGTCCTCGTCCCCGGCTCCCTAAGAAGTCCCTGAGCTCGCCCCCGATCCCTGCCGAGGGTGAAAAAAGGTTCCCATCCCCGCCCTCGATCTCCGCCCATATTATGATTATATAATTATTCTTAAAAAATTAAAAAAACATATTACTTGTTGAAACGATTTCTGTTGTCTTGCATCTTACAAATTGATGCAAATTGAACATATTACTTTCTTTTATAAAATCTTCTAAATTGTTTAGGAAAAAATAAATAAAATCGCCTAAATTAACAATTTTAGTGCCTTTTTATTTAAAAAAGGTAACAATAATGATTTTTAAAAAGTGAGACATATAGCTTATGGCTTGATAGACAACAACAAACAAGATCTTTGTCAATATTCCAAATTATCAAAACAACCACAAAGTACAAACCAACATATAAAAACAACCAATGTTCCAAATTTGTGTACAAAGTCTTATGAAAACAGACATAATAAAATGAATCCAATGTTCGAATTCATCAAATAACAAAGCATCTACCGATCCTCTTCAAAAAGGGAAGTATCACCACTAACCATTTCATCTATATTAAGAAAAAACGAAAGTTAAAATATAAACAATAAGCTTGATAAAATGTAAAGCAAATAAAGTAGACAATACCTTCATCGTCAGAGTCCATTTCGTTCAGTAAAGTAGCAAACTCGTTGCCTACTTTAGAATTAGAACAGCTTACAAATATGAAATACGATACAATATAAAGAATTATTTAAGATATACAAACTTATTTGTCATTTCATAAGATATTTAAATGAATTTGAATTTAAAACTTACCAGCATTCTCAGCACTCCATAGCCAACTTCTAGTACACATCAAGACCTCTAAAGTAGTCCAATGAAGTCAACTATGATGAGGGCTTAAGATATGACTGCTAGTACTGAATGCAAATTCAGAAGGTACAATAGAAACATGAATCGCTAATACATCCTTTGCAATTGCTTGGAGTGTTAGATACTTGATGTCATTCAACTCCCACCACATTAAAACATCAAAATATGAACTTTTTGGTAAAATTCCCTCCTCTAAATAATGATCCAACCCAATTTTAACAAATGAAGTCTTAGATCTTTTTTTCCTCATGATATATCCATCACAGTCTCTTAAAACATCACTGCCAACACTACTAGCATCCAACGTTGGAGAATCACTACTAGAGTCTTGATTCATTTTCAATTGATAATCAGAAACCAAGTCATAACACAATTGTTGGATCTTCTTAATTTCCTCAAAAGTGTCAAGTGGATACAATTTCTTATAATAATATTCAAGCATCTCCATTTTGAATCTAGGGCCCAAAACAGTAGCAACTCCCATTATATCATGAATGACACTCCAATATTATCAAATTTTTCCAACATCTTTTTTGCCATTTGTTTAATCAATCCATCGGGGTCATCAATTCACTTAGATATTGCCAATTTGATCTCACAAATCTTAGGAAAATACAGATTTGTTGTTGGATATGTTGTGCCAAAAAAAATCTCAGTCATAGAATTAAACATTTCCAATCTCTCACAAACACCTTTGCAATTTTCCATTGTGAACTAGTTGGCAAACAAATGTATTGAGACTCGTTGTTTTAACCGACTGAATACATCCTGCTATAAAATGGCAACCTCAAGCATATTGTAAGTGGAATTCCATCGAGTCGGACAATCTATAACCAAATTTCTAGTGCAAAAGACTCGCAATTGTTTGGCAGTCTTCTCACATTTTTCCTTCCTTTTAGGTGTTGCAATCCAATACGCTACATTATCTCGAATCTTTTCTGTCCCATCTTTCACCACTTCCAACCCATATTTTACTATCAAAATTAATATATGTGCGCAACAACGCATGCAAAGTAGGGACTCATCCCTTAACAAAGTGTTTGACTGCAACTTATCTTTAACTTTGTCATTCATGGTATCATTTGTGCTACAATTATCTAAAGTGATAGTGGACAATTTCGTATCGATATTCCAATCCATCAAACATTAAACCAATGCATTAGCAAGACTATCACTTGTGTAAGGAACTAGAATGTAAAAGAACCTAATATAATAAGATTCTTCACATTCAATCACCATGTCATATAAACAGACTAAATAAGATGTAATATAAAAATTACAAAAATAACAAATTATTACCTTAAAATGTGACTATGTAAAGTCCAAGAGCCATTAATGTAATGCGCAGTGACAGCCATATACCCCTTTTTTTATTGCCCGCAGTCCACATGTCAGATGTAATTGACATTCTGCCTTCAAGACTGTCCAACAACTTCAAAGTCATTGATCTCTCAAAATCATACACTTTGAATATCTCCTTTTTTATAGTGTTTCAAGAAGGAACTTGAAATAGTGGTTGGAGAGCGGACGAGTATCACTTAAAACCAAGATGGTCCACTATTGAAAATGGATATTCATGCATAATTATTGCATTTGCAAGCTCTTTCCTTGCATTATCAACATCATAAGTTCCAGTACCGAACTTCTGCTTACCTTGCAAAGCCTTGGGCAAAAGAAATGTTTGCCCTTTACTATTATTCCCTCACATGCTAATCTTGCGTTGAACACAGATAGTCATGTGTTGGTGCAAGTGCCTTGATCCATCTTTTGATTTTCCACCAAGATATTTGTTGCGGCTAAGGCAAGTGCACCTGATTGTAACTCGTAATAAAGTGGAGTATATTTAAGACTCCGAATGTCAAACCCACATAGAATGCGCGAGTACTAAATTAATAGAGATCCTTTATTAGATAGACGAATGAAGGTAGTGATTATGAGAACGAGACAATTAAACAATAAAGCAAATATGCAAGAAAGAGTAGAGATTAAGTATGGAAGAACCTAGGGGAACCGGGTTCACTAATACGTAGTCCTTGGATTTATTAACCAACTATTATGAGCTATGATTCCTATTCGAATCCCAACCACTCACTCTTATATTATTAACACCCAATGATCATACAATGCTAATAGTCTTCTTCCTAAGAACTACATAGTTTGATCATGTAAGGTAATTAAAAGAAAGAGCATTAAGAGACAGTGAGTTTATCAATTCAATGACTGATTGGAAATAAGCAATTATCCTTGATCTGACATAATTAGCTAGCGAATTCAATTATTCCTAGAGTTCCATTAACTAATTGTGGTACGATCGCCTAGAATTAACTGATTTATTAAGGATTGTCCAGATCCTATGGGATTAAGCGCACTAAGAACAACACATTCAATAAGATAATAAGAAACTCATAATAGTAATTGAATAAATATCAAAGACATGGTAAAAGATCCCCCACCACTCCTAGTGATGGATTTACTACTCATAGTATTTCTCAATACCAAAGAATAACAACAATCCAAACAAGAATCGTAAAAGAAAAGAAAAGACGAGAGCCTAAAGGAAAAAGCTAAAGTGGTTAAAAGACCCCTAGCCTCCAGCATCCCCAAACAGGGTTGGGAATACCTATTTATAGGCTCTGCTGCACACTAGGTCAAACTGGCTTCAAATCTGTGCGTTCTGGGCTTCGATACTGCTGTACTGACTTTATGTATGGCTGTACTTCGCATTTTCTTGGCACTGGGTCGTACCACACGACATGTATGGCCATACCTCACTTATGTACGGCCGTACCTACCTATTTGAACTTATGCAAACTTGTAGATCTTTTTGAGAGCTTTCCAACGCCACAAAGATCACCTAAATCAAACATTCCTAGCTCAAGTTATGGTCAAAATACTGCAACAGTGTAAAAGTTGAATTTTGCACTATGTACGGTCGTACTGAAGGGATGTGCGGACGTACACCTGGAAAACTTCGGCGCTGGCCCGTACTGACCGCTCTATACGCCCCTACTGTTGTATGCAGTTAGGTACGGTCGTACTGAATGTCCAAAATCACCAAAATATGCTCAAATCTTGCCAGTTTTTGCTCTGTTTTCGCACTTTTTGCTCCAAGTGTTGTCTTTGTGATATTTCTGCAAAATGGGGAATAAATGTGTACTTATATACTTTAAATAGTACAAATTAACATGTTTTAGTACTAAAAATACCCCATAAAAATAGACAAATTTGAGTGTTAATAATATTTCTTGCAATAATTACATTGAGCCTTATCTTATCCGTTAACTTAAAATGTTGACATACAATACTTTTAAGCCTGCATGTCTCTATTTGTATTGTTGCCTCCAAATTATCACTTGTTTCATCTTGAAGTGTTTGCACAGATTCATTTGGTGCGGGACTATCAGTTAAAGGGTTGCTCTGGAGTTGATTTTGTACATGTGGAGTTTAGAGTGCCTTAAAATCAGTTTGGAGGATCATGGAATTGCTTGAAAGTGTTTCTTGAACACTGGGAATCGATTCCCTAGCTATGTGAATCGATTCAAGAATGTTTGGTTCTCTGTGAATCGAAGCACGCCTCTGTGAATCGCATGGGAAGCTTGTAGGAATCGATTCATTTCATTAATTCGTGTAGGGGAGACTCTTTTAACTAGGTGAATCGATTCACCTATGTCTGTGAATCGATTCACAGTCGGGTTTTATAAACTTGACGCTGCAGAAACGTGTGGGATGAATGTGCAGTCTTTTCTAGGGTTGTGTGCAGCCGTCTTTGAGCGTCTTTGTGAGGTTTTAGGGGCTGAAAAACACTGTTAAACACCTTAGGATCTTAGGAGAGAATAGAGGGAGGATTGAAGGCTTTCTCTATTGTTGTTCTTAAGAGTTTTTCATAGAAGAAGGAGAGAGGGATTGGGAACTCTTGGGTTTGTTCTTCTTGGACATTGTAAAGGGGTTCAAAGCAATTGTAATCTCTTGTAAAGACTCTTTGATAGTGAAACGGAGGGCTGCTCTCTCCCGCAGACGTAGGTCATCTTTTTGGGGCCGAACTGCGTAACCAAATAGCGGTGTGATTCTTCCTACTCTCTACTCGTGTTTGATTAACTTTATTGCATTGTTGTGATTGCTATTAAATTTAGTATTGGTTGCCTTTGATATTTGTTCATTATTCTTGTTAGTAACTCAACAAGTGGCACCGTCTGTGGGGAGGAACAAATAATTCAATTGTGCACCATGGGTACTAAATGGGACATCGAGAAGTTTTCCAGTAATAATGACTTCGGTCTATGGAAGGTGAAGATGGAAGCAATCTTTATTCAACAGAAGTGCTTTGAAGCCTTGAAGGGCGAGGCAAGAATGCCGGCCACCCTGTCTCAAACGGAGAAGAAGGAGATGATAGATAAGGCAAGAAGTGCCATTATCTTATGCCTTGGCGATAAGGCATTGAGGGAAGTTGCAAGAGAGAAGACCGCGGCGGAGATGTGGGTAAAGTTAGAATCGTTGTACATGACAAAGTCATTGGCCCACAGGTTATGTCTGAAACAACATTTCTACTCATTCAAGATGGTAGAGACCAAACCTATTGTGGAGCAACTAGCAGAATTCAACAAAATTATTGATGACCTGCAGAACATTGATGTGAAGCTCGATGACGAGGATAAGGCTCTGCTCTTGTTGAATTCGTTGCCTAGATCCTTTGAACACTTTAATGATGCACTCCTCTATGGAAAGGAGTCCACTATTACTTTGGAGGAGGTCCAACAATCCATTAGGACCAAGGAGCTAACCAAGCTCCAAGACTTGAAAGTGGATGATAGTGGTGAAGGCTTAAGTGTGTCAAGGGGAAGAAGTGAGAGTAGAGGAAACATCCACAAAGGGTAGAATTCTAGGTCGAAATCCAAGTCAAAGGGGAACAATAAGAAGTATAAGTGCTTCAATTGTCACAAGACCGGTCACTTTAAGAAGTTGTCATCTGAGAAAGAGGCGAGGGTGATTACGTGGATGTTGCACTTGAGATGGAGGATGGTTATGAGAGTGCGGGGGCTTTAGTGGTGTCGAGTTTGGAATCTGAAAAGAACTGGGTCATGGACTCGGGATGTTCTTATCACATGTGTCCTAGGAAGGAATACTTTGAGACTTTGAAGCTTAAAGAAGGTGGAGTCGTTCGCCTGGGTGACAACCGAGCTTGTAAGGTGCAATGTATGGGTTCGATTCGTCTCAAGATGTTTGACAACCGTGAATTTCTTTTACAAGATGTGAGGTATGTACCTGAACTCAAACGAAATCTTTTATCTATAAGCATGTTTGATGGATTAGGCTATAGTACTAGGATTGAACATGGCATGATTAAAATTTTGAATGGTGCATTAGTAATGGCTAAAGGATCTAAAATGTGTGGCTTATACATATTAGATGGTTGTACTGTTATAGGGCATGCATCATTAGCTAGTCAAGCTCCGCATGATAAAACTAAACTATGGCATTTAAGGTAAGGGCATGTTAGTGAAAGAGTTTTAGTTGAACTAGCTAAACAAGGTTTGCTAGGTAGTGATAAATTGGATAAGCTAGAATTTTGTGATAATTGCATACTAGGCAAACAACATAGGGTTAAGTTTGGAAGTGGCATGCATCATTCTAGCAAGCCTTTTGAGTATATTCACTCGGACCTTTGGGGTCCCTCAAGAGTGACAACTCATGGAGGGGGTTCTTATTTTCTCACCATGATTGATGATTTCTCTAGGGGAGTATGGGTTCACATTTTGAAAAATAAAAGTGACACATTTGAAAAATTCAAAGAATGGCATACTCTCATAGGAAATCAAATAGGAACTAAACTGAAAGTTTTAAGGACTGACAATGGCCTGGAGTTTGTTTCAGAGCAGTTTAATGAGTTTTGTAGGAAACAGGGAATTAAGAGACATAGGATCGCAGTAGGACACCGCAACAAAATGGTGCAGCGTAACGCATGAACAGGACTATTTTGGAGCGGTCGATGTATGCTTTGGGAGCTGGGCTACCTAAAAGTTTACTGGGTGAAGCTGTAAGTCTGCAATTACTTGATCAACAGATACCCATCAACGACTTTAAACTTCAAGACACCTATGGAAGTTTGGAGTGGAAAACCGGCAGAATATTCTAAGTTGAAGGTTTTCGGGGCTTTGGCGTTTGCTCATGTCAGACAAGACAAACTTGAAGCCGTAATGTGAAATGTGTCTTCATTGGCTATCCGGAAGGTGTGAAGGGGTACAAGCTGTGGAAGATGGAGCCTGGGGGATCAAGATTCATAATAAGCAGGGATGTGACTTTTGATGAGACTCGTATGGGGATGAAGTGCAAGAACCTGGAGAATAGTAACTCAGAAACAGAGGTAGAGAAGACTCAGTTTGAGGTGGAGCCTTCCACTAGTGAGACCGGGAATGATGAAGAGGAGAATAGTTCTCCACCATCAGGTTCTAGAGGAAGTCAACCAACAGTGAATCCTGGCTATCAGTTGGCAAGAGATAGGGAAAGGAGGGAAACTATGGCACCTAAGAGATATGGCTATGCAGATTTAATTTGTTATGCTCTAAATGCGGCTGAAGATGTGCAAGACTCAGAACCGAAGACATTCAGGGAAGCAGTTGAGAGAAAAGAGGGTCAGAAGTGGTTAGAGGCAGTGAATGAAGAAATGAATTCATTGGAGAAGAACCAGACCTGGAAACTTGTGAAACTACCTAAGAAACAAAGGGTGGTTGGATGCAAGTGGATCTTCAAGAAGAAGGAAGGCATTCCGGGAATTGAAGAACCAAGATATAAAGCAAGACTTGTGGCCAAGGGTTTTACACAGGTTGAGGGAATTGATTACAACGAGATTTTCTCACCCGTGTTGAAACATTGTTCCATAAGGGTTCTTATGGCAATCGTGAATCAATACGATCTTGAGTTGGAACAAATGGACGTGAAGACCGCATTCTTACATGGAGACCTAGAAGAGATAATCTACATGCAACAACCAGAAGGTTTTGTAGAGGACAAGTCTAAGGTATGTCTTTTGAAGAAATCCTTGTATGGGTTGAAACAAAGCCCTAGGCAATGGTATCTTCGTTTTGACGATTTTCTTCTGAAGACGGGATTTGTGAGAAGGGGGTACGACAGGTGGGTGTACATTTTGAAGAGGGATGAGAAAGTGGTTCTCTACCTACTTCTCTATGTTGATGACATCCTGATGGCAAGCTCTAGCAAAGAGGAGATTAACATTCTCAAGGAGAAGCTAAATTCAGAATTTGAGATGAAGGACCTTGGGGCCGCTAAGAGGATACTTGGGATGGATATCGTGAGGGACCGGAAGAAGGGTGAATTATTCTTATCTCAACATGGGTACTTGAAGAAAGTGGTGGAGCGGTTTAGGATGCATGAAGCTAAACCGGTTAGCACTCCTTTGGGTCATCACACAAAGCTCTCGGTGACACAAGCTCCTGAGTCCGAAGAGGAGAGGAGGAAGATGGATACTACTCCATATGCTAGTGGGGTAGGAAGCATCATGTACGGCATGATTTGTAGTAGACCAGACTTAGCATATGCAGTCAGCATAGTGAGTCGGTTTATGGCAAATCCGGGCCAAGCTCATTGGGAAGCACTGAAGTGGGTTCTGAGGTATTTGAATGGATCACTCAAAGGTGGTTTGAGGTACACAAGAGCAACTCAAGGAGAAGACGCTTTGGAGGGTTATGTAGATGCAGATTATGCAGGAAATGTGGATACAAGGAAATCCTTATCTGGATTTGTATTTACATTGTTTGGAACGGCAATAAGTTGGAAGGCCAATCAACAGTCCGTTGTGGCACTATCTACTACTCAGGCGGAGTATATCGCCCTAGTTGAAGGGGTAAAGGAGGCCATATGGTTGAAGGGTATGATTGGGGAGCTAGGAATTACACAAGGATGTGTGAAGGTACATTGTGATAGTCAAAGTGCTATCCACTTGGCAAATCACCAAGTGTATCATGAAAGGACAAAGCACATTGACATCCGCCTACATTTCATTAGAGACGTCGTAGAGTCTAAGGAAATTGTGGTTGAGAAGGTTGCGTCAGAGGACAACCCGGCAGATGTATTCACCAAGTCATTACCTAGATCAAAGTTCAAGCATTGCTTGGACTTGATGAATTTCTCTTAGATGTAATTCCAATGATGGAGAGAGCAGCTAGTGGTTGATGGATAAAGTTGAGCATCACCACTGATTTGAAGTCAAGGTGGAGAATTGTGGAGTTTAGAGTGCCTTAAAATCAGCTTGGAGGATCATGGAATTGCTTGAAAGTGTTTCTTGAACACTGGGAATCGATTCCCTTACTGTGTGAATCGATTCAAGCATGTTTGGTTCTCTGTGAATCGAAGCACGCCTCTGTGAATCGCATGAGAAGCCTGCAGGAATCGATTCACTTCATTAATTCGTGCAGGGGAAGTTTTTTAACTAGGTGAATCGATTCACCTATGTCTGTGAATCGATTCACAGTCGGGTTTTATAAACCTGACGCTGCAGAAACGGGTCAGTACGACGTGCAGTCTTTCTAGGGTTGTGTGCAGCCGTTCTTGAGCGTCTTTGTGAGGTTTTAGGGGCTGGGAAACACTGTTAAACACCTTGGGATCTTAAGAGAGAATAGAGTGAGGATTGAAGGCTTTCTCTATTGTTGTTCTTGAGAGTTTATCATAGAGGGAAAGAGAGAGGGATTGGGAACTCTTGGGTTTGTTCTTCGTGAACTTTGTAAAGGGGGTTCAAAGCAATTGTAATCTCTTGTAAGACTCATTGATAGTGAAACGGAGGGCTGCTCTCTCCCGCAGACGTAGGCCATCTTCTTTGGGGCCGAACTGCGTAACCAAATAGCGGTGTGATTCTTCCTACTCTCTACTCGTGTTTGATTAACTTTATTGCACTGTTGTGATTGCTATTAAATTTAGTATTGGTTGCCTTTGATATTTGTTCATTATTCTTGTTAGTAACTCAACAATACACTTTCCTGTGAAATATGTGGTTGAGAATTACCAACATCTGCCATGTCTATAACCTGTTAAAGAGAATAAGTAAGAACTTTAATGTTATATTAATGAAATTTAAGTAATGGAAAAGGTGAGAAGAGAAGCTAAACGAAGAAAGAAAAGATTAAGGAGGCCAAAATAAGATTCTTATGTGGTCCTTATCCCATATACTAATTGACAGATTCTGCATAAAATTTAGTATGAAACAGATCAAGTGCATGCTTGAAACTATCATAGGAAAATTTTATATAGATATTTATCTAGCCATACTAATCACAATTCATAAGTTTCTTAAACACTAGAGTATCTCAATTCTCACTTCCAGTCTAGAATGCTGGTGTACCCTATGTCATAGTAAGCATTACACCAATCATGCAGGTTGCTACTTTTGCAACAAGGAATTTTGGAAGCTTAGGAAAGTTACATGGCATGAATGTCAGACTATTCTCTTCTCCACCACTCATCTCAAAAGTACCCAAATATAGACATATAGCATAGACATATAGATAAGAATATTCAAGAACAAGACAAGCAAAGGAGAAGTATTAGAATAAGGAGGGAAAAAACATGAAACTAGGCATGTCAATAAGACAAATAGAGACCACATATCATTTAGAGAAGTACAATTAGGATAAACTAAAATAACCTTTTTTTAAAGAAAAATTAATTGACTTACCGAAAGATAATCATCACTTTTATCCCAAAGGACCATTTTTGGTAGTTTAGTCCCAAATGACCATTTGATGGAAACTATCGTAGGAAAACTTAAAAAGTATTCCATTTTAGAATAGAAGTACATCATTATTCTTATTCCATTTTAAAATAAGTCGAATTAGGCAAATAATAAATAAATATAAATAAAAAACATATTTTACGGTGTCCATAACAGGGTTATTTACCTCAGAGGTGTATTTTAACACCAAAATTACCGATTTGGTGTAGTCAGAGAAAAAATTTCCTGTCTGGTGTAAGTCGAGACTAACAATCTCGACTTACTTTTTTTAAAAAAAAAAAAAAATAAGTCGTGAATGACATCCACGGCTTTTTTTTTTTAGTGTAAGTCGTGACTGTTGGTCACGACCCACCCTTTTTTATTTTATTTTTTAAATTATATTTTTCAATTAAGAAAAACCTTATTTTTTATGAGTTAGGTTTTTTTTTTTAAATTTAGGACAAAGTCATGGACGATAAAAGGATCCAAAATATAAATTTTGGGAATTTTTTGATAAAATTTGGGTCCAAAAGACAGTCCAATTAGTACTATCAGTGCAGACGCTTAATTCGGTGAAATTTTAAATCCAAATTTTAGTCGTAGCCTATTATGATATAATATGTTTGATCTATTAATTTATTTTTATGAAATTCACTCACTTGATCAATTCAATCAACCATTTTTAAACTATGATCAATTCAATCAACTATTTTTAAACTATGATCAAGTGAGTGAATTTCATAAAAGTAAATTAATAGATCAAACATATTATATCATAATAGGCTATGACTAAAATTTGGATTTAAAATTTCACCGAATTCTGGACAGCATTCTGCACCCGATAGTACTAATTGGACTATCTTTTGGACCCAAATTTTATCAAAAAATTCTTAAAATTTATATTTTTGATCCTTTCTTCGTCCATAACTTTATCCTAGTTTTTAAAAAAAATAAAAAAAAATCTAACTCATGAAAATTAAGGTTTTTCGTAATTAAAAAAATATAATTTAAAAAATAATAAAAATAGGTGGGTCGTGACCAACCGTCACGACTTACACACAAAAAAAAACCGTGGATGCCATTCACGACTTATTTTTTTTTTTTAAAAAAAAGTAAGTCGAGATTGTTAGTCTCGACTTACACCAAATAGGAAATTTTTTCTCTGATTACACCAAATCGATAATTTTAGTGTTAAAATATAGCAGCCAAAATTTCAAAGGCAGCAACAATAACAGAGGTACAGTAACAAAAATAGCAAAGGCAAAAAGCACCGACAAAAATAGCAGAGGTAGCAAAACCGCAAAAATAAGAGGTACAATAATAGGGAAAACAGCAAAAGTTACCTGTAGGTGAAGCGAACTTAACGTCAATGACGATTGGAGAATCGAGAGGGATAGAGACCATGACCAGAGAAGACCGAGGAAGAGATCATCGATGGCAAACAGAGCGTCTACAGAGAGTAGAGTCGATGGCAAACGAGCACCCATAGGGAGCAGAGATGCTAGCAGCATCAAGCTCCAAAAGATAGGGGAGTGGCTACCGAAAGACGACAAAAAATAAAGAAGACTGAGATGGGTGGAGAAGTCGACCTGAAAATAGAAACTGTGTGGGAACAAAGAAGGTCGGAGAAAACGTCGTATGGGAGAAGATGAATAGAAAGCACGTCGTATGGCAGAAGAAATGTTGCTTATGGGAAAAGACTGTGATGAGTTGCGCAGAATAAAACCCCATTTTATTTCTTATAAAATTGTTTCTGTTTGTTCTCTGTTTTTTTTAAAACGTGTGTGTGCATGTCCCGCGTGGTGTCATGTGCCCTTCATCTTTATATCTTTAAAGCGAGTATCCTATCCCGCTTCGTTCTCCCGCCAACCTTCCCATTATACACTCTCCAGGACTTTCCTTTCTTCCACTCCTGCTCCTGCCACATGTTGGAAACGTTCTGCGCACACGCCACCTACTGCAAACCTCCTGCGCACGCTTATTGCCCATGGTTTCACGAACGTGGTTTTAGCACATGGTTTTCAACCTAATACGTTGCTTCCAGCATCACAGAGCAACACAGTCCACTCTCTCCCTTCCCTAACCCACTCCACTCTCTCTACTCCCTCATCTGTTTTCATCGGAGCCTGTTCAAAAAACTTTCCCAGGCCACAAAAGAGACGCACACGCAGATATCGTTGTTACTTTTGCTGTTGGTTCTCTCTGTTCCTTCCTTTTCTTCTTCCTCGACGATCTCTGGTGGCAGTGGTTTTTGTCCAGCAGCGATCTCTTCCCTCCAAGACTCCATCTCCCAGAGAAGAACGGCGAGAATTCCATCCCAGAGCGCGAGTCCGCCACCGCCGCACGCATCGAGGAGCAGAAGGAAGCCTCCCTCGCTGATCTCCGAAATGCCCTTCCTTCGTCGACCCTCGAAATCCCCGACGTCCTGAACCCTCCACCCGAATGGCAACCTATCCCAACTCCCCTACACCCACTGCCATCGCCACGTCCATCTGGTGAGTTATTACCTGCATTCATTCACTCACTAATTCTAATACTTCTTTTTTGCTCAATTACAATAGTTCTTTTTGTATTTGCTTCCTTCTGTTTCTAATTTCATTATTGAAGAAATTGGGTTTTCGTAGAAATTTTTAATTTTTTTAATTATCTGTGCGTTAATAATCAGCTACTGCGCAATTAAGGTATTACATGAATGGTTTTTTTCTTCCTTTTGTCTTTGTTCTTCTGAACTTTGCCTTCTTTTTGTGATTGAACTGTAAATTGCACAATCCTTTAGTCTTTAGTGCAGTTTTCATTACCAACAATGTGATATTGGAATATGGCTTTTATAGTATTATTTTCTCTCACAGCATAGTGGGACTCATGTTAAGTTAGGTTTTACTTTTTCTCAATCTAATAGCTTCAAGATTCAGCTTGAATTGTTTCTGAACGAGGAACAACAACAGATGCTAAAAGGGGTTTGGATGCAATTTTGCATTTTCTGAAGCTCGAAACCACCTTGAATTGCAACCTTTTCCGGCTTAAATGAATTGGTTATTTGTAGCTGAATTGTTTTTTAGATGTCACTATTCGGGTCCTCAATTCTTTTTTATTTTTTAAATATCACCATTGGCCATTGCACAAAATTGGGTATTAACTTGATGGTTCTGACTAGCAAGCTGTGTGAATAGGTTTGGGTCAAATGGTTTGTGGTTCTTGCCGTCGCCTGCTTTCATATCCACGAGGTGCCAAACATGTCAAATGTTCATGCTGTCAGACAGTCAACATTGTATTAGAAGGTTAGTTACCTTTTTTTTATTTGCTTATGTTTCTCATGAACATGTCTCTGCTGTGAAACTTCACATTTTAAGTTCAGTTTTTATTGCAGGATTCAGGTTGATACCAAACTCCAAATAGTTAGACATGTTTGGAGTTTGTTCTGTGCGTTTTTAATTATCTGTGCGTTAATAATCAGCTACTGCGCAATTAAGGTATTACATGAATGGTTTTTTTCTTCCTTTTGTCTTTGTTCTTCTGAACTTTGCCTTCTTTTTGTGATTGAACTGTAAATTGCACAATCCTTTAGTCTTTAGTGCAGTTTTCATTACCAACAATGTGATATTGGAATATGGCTTTTATAGTATTATTTTCTCTCACAGCATAGTGGGACTCATGTTAAGTTAGGTTTTACTTTTTCTCAATCTAATAGCTTCAAGATTCAGCTTGAATTGTTTCTGAACGAGGAACAACAACAGATGCTAAAAGGGGTTTGGATGCAATTTTGCATTTTCTGAAGCTCGAAACCACCTTGAATTGCAACCTTTTCCGGCTTAAATGAATTGGTTATTTGTAGCTGAATTGTTTTTTAGATGTCACTATTCGGGTCCTCAATTCTTTTTATTTTTAAATATCACCATTGGCCATTGCACAAAATTGGGTATTAACTTGATGGTTACGACTAGCAAGTCGTGGTGAATAGGTTTGGGTCAAATGGTTTGTGGTTCTTGCCGTCGCCTGCTTTCATATCCACGAGGTGCCAAACATGTCAAATGTTCATGCTGTCAGACAGTCAACATTGTATTAGAAGGGTAGTTACGTTTTTTTTATTTGCTTATGTTTCTCATGATCATGTCTCTCTTTGTGAAACTTCACATTTTAAGTTCAGCTTTTATTGCAGATTCAGGTTGATACCAAACTCCAAATAGTTAGTAACTAGCAATGGGTAATATGGAGGTTAATTATTTGTAGAAAATCTTGGAAATCACTGAAAATTTTCTGGGCATTGATTTAGTAGAATTGTGGAAATTTGTAGAAAATAGTGGGTTTTGTTATCTTTTAATGGTTTCTGTGTAAGTACTTAACTATTTGGCTTTTTTGTTAACTTTAGTTGGATTTTTGTCTTACCCATTTCAATTTACTTATTTTTTCCGATTCCATTTTTTTTCTTATTCTTGCTGATGTGGTTTTTTTGTTGCTCAGGATTGAAAAGTGATTGAAGGTGTTTATTCTGAGTTCGTGTATTGGAATCCAGAAAGATGTGATTCTTTTCTGCTATACATGTCAGAATTCATTTGCTATTCTATAAATAGTGTACATTTCTTTCATGGTGTGATGCTTATAGCAATCACAAAATATTTTTTTTGAATCCCTCCTTCCAAATAATTTTTAAATAATTTATTCAGTCATTTGTTATTAACTTGCGGGATGTTATGGACAAACCATTGGGAGTTAAATGGGCAGCTCATGCACGAGGAGGTATCAGCTCCAACAGAAACATTCAAGCGAAGTGCACAATCCATCAATCTATCTAAAAGGGTGAGCTAGACCATCTGCCATTTATGTTTTGAAAAAACATCAAATTTTCCCTCTTAATTATATGTTAGCTATACTTAGAGAATGTTAGTTTTTATGTATCATATGTAATGTGGTTGAATCTACTCAGAAAAATAAATTTGTGGTGGCAACACTATTTCTATACTCTTCTTTCTAATTTTCTCACTCTAACTTTTTTGTGACTATTCTTTAAGCATATATGGATTTGTCTGCAAACCAGTGTCTGTACCTTGGTTTACTGTAGTTTACAATATTATGCTTTCTAATATGTATTGAAAAATGCTCCTTATGCAGTCCACTGTGTTGATTGGGAATCACAAGTAAGAAATCTTAGCATCCTTTTGGGTAATAGCCAAAGTATAGAGCAAGTTGTTTTTCGAATAAACAAATTCAATGGGAAGGCCTATAAGACCTTTCTAACATTTTGAGGGAAAATAAAGTGATCAAAGGGATTATGCTTTTAGAATCAGGTATTGGGGTCTGTGCGAGTTGTAGTATTGCTTTTGATCTTATGGTGGGACGAGCCACAAATTCGATAGGATCAAGAGGCGCTGAGGATCTGTCCAAGATGGTTGAAGTTAACCCAACTTTCCAAGATGTCTATTATCATTTAATTTTTATTTCATCGTGAGAACAAGGACAATTCAAGAAACTTTGAAATTGGAAGGAATTTGTACTTAGGTTGGTTCGCTTAATACAACTACAGACAATTTTTGTCACATTTGATTTAGCTTTATATGTCTCACGTAGTGTCTCGCTTATCACATCTGATTTAGTTACTTAATCATGTAGATTATCACATTTGATTTAGTTACTTTGTCACTTTTCACAAGAGACTCATTTCATGTCAAGGACTTCATGTTCATAGGTACACTTTGAAGTTGGAATAATCGTAATTGTCTTTGTCATTGTCTTTGTCTTTTTGTGTATATGATGAATGGGATGCAAAATGGGGTTCTTATTTATTTATTCCTTGCCGATTATGCAGGAAGATGAAATAAAGGAAACGACTGCAGAAATTCAGCATGCTGAGCAATGTTTAACAACTTTGAAAATAGAATTGAAGGTGATATTCATGGCTGCTAAGCTAATTCAAGAAAACTACTTTATATACTATTTTTACCTACTTCCATGTTTATGTCACGGTAAGACAAGCCACAGTTTATGACGTGCATGTTTGTAATTAGTTGTGTTCATTTGTGATACATCTCCCCTTGCTCGCCCCAAAAAAAAGAGTCGATCCATGGTATGTATCCTTACAGAATTTGTTGAGAGTATTGAGAATTAGTAACATAATCATGTAAGTGTCATGGTGGGTATTTTAACTGAATTGGACATGATTGGCAAAATCATCTGTGGGTGTGGTGGTAACGTGAAGAGGGAAAGTATTGGAACTGCAGCTGAAATGCTTGAAATATCTGAGATGAGAAAATGGTAATTATTTATGTTCTATGGTTATTATCAATAAATGGATTAGTTTTGCCGTAATAATTTGTACGATTTTGTCACGTCGGACCTGAGATATGCTTACTGAAAACTCAGCTGGATTTTTTTGCCATATTTTACTCCTATTTTGCTTCTAACAGAAGCCCTATTTTGTTCATGCCGTTTTGCCTTTCATGATAACAGTATAAACTTTTCCTTCCTATTATTACTACATTGGTACACTAGAAGATTTGCTAGCATTTATTGAAACATAATGATGATTTCATGCCTTTAATATGTTGTAAGAGTTTTGTATGTGACTATGCGTTTACTTAATTGGATTGGGCTAATGTATGCTTTACCTTATTTAAGATTGCAGAAAAATGTAACATCTTGATTTTTGAAGATTGTAAATTTGCTAACCTTAGTAACACAGTGACCATGCATTATGAAAGTTTAAGGTTTCAAGCACTAACTATCTTGGATTTCTTTTGTTTTTAGATTCCTCTCATTGGATTTTGAATTGAAATTGAAGAGTTTCTATTATCTATTTTCTGCACATGGATCTTTAACATATTGTCTAAGCTTTTGATATTGATTTTGTGAAATGGGGCCTTCTGGAATCAGATCTCCAAGATTTGATTTGGTTCTGATTACTCATGTCATGATATTTAGATTTCAACTCAATATTGCAGTTAGTGTTGCTTTTAGGCTGACATTCTGAACACTAATATGTTGAAGACTTGGTTTTTTGGTTTTTCTTTCAACTTCTTTCACTTCAGTATTAATAGACTTTGGCATCTGTTAGTGTCGCTTTTTCCTCCATTTTTGGATGCCACATCAGTTAGTGTTGTTTTTTCCTCCATTTTTATTTTCCAATTTTTTTATTAATACTTTTGTGATACAAACTACACATGTTTTACAATTTACTGGCTAAGGCTAGGCAAACTGTGAAACACATGGGAATTTCATTCCCTTTTAATGGGAATTTTATTCTTCATTTACTTATTGATTATTGATCTATTGATCTCTTCTGAGAAGTTCACGCAGCTGAACCGTGAGAACCTGTAAGGGGAAGTGATTGGGAGGAGGTAGCAGCAGCGGTAAGCAAATGGTGTGAGTACCAAACGGAGAGTGAAAGCTTAGGCACTGACAGTTTAGAGTATGATTCTGGTAGCAGCTCTGTTGATCACAAGGTTCCAAGAAGGAGTAAATTTAAGGATCCAATAAATCAAAATGACAATTACATTCCCCTTGCAGCTCCTTCAACTGCTTATAAAATTTGTAAGCATCTATGATTTTTTATCTCATTGCTTTTGCATTATTGGTTGTTAATGCCTGCATGAGTAAATGATCCTTGGCAGTTAGTGGTGATATTTGTATTCACTTGGTGTTGTTATGGTAGTTCTGCAGACCTGAAATCAGGGCATCTGTTCTTAGTTTTGATGGCACTTTTTGACCTTGCAAGGTTCTTAAACCTTCACATTAAAATGTTATTCATGTGTTGATTTCAGCTATGCTATGCCAGATACTACCTCATGTTTTTCCCTACTGATCTTGAATGCTTGATATGAAAATTGAACACAATTTCATTTCAGTTAAAATGAGTAAAACCGTACTTATCATGGTCATTTTATGCAATGTCAAAATGAAGGTATTTTCCATCATTTTTTGATCAAAACTTTGACTGTTTCAGATGTTGGAAATTATGTTCTGGTAAGTGCATTCGTGAGTGTAATTTATTTATGTAAATCTCCCTATATTTATGTAAGTCATTCCACGTGTCTTTCAATATTTTGCAATGTTAATTGTTTTGCTAATCTTACACAAACTCTTTTCCATGCATGTTACTCTTTGTCACATTCAAGCAGAGTATGGCTGCTGGTTTTGTTCAGATTACACTTAATCGCACAACCACTAACTTGCATATAGTGGACGACAATGGTAAAACTGGGCCATGGAAGCTACTATGGGAAGGAGATTATTCATCTAATTGCAAGATAACTTCTGGATGGCTTAAGTTTTGTAAAGGGCTTGGGTTGAAGGCAGGAACTACTATATGTTTGGGGGTACCAAAGGATTCTGCGGATCTAATTTACTTCAAGTTGTTTTAAAATCTACTGGGAAGTTGTTTATGTTAATTTCGTATATTTTGAAACTTTGGTGCATGTTTAGTATGGAGGAAATATGGTTTGCATATCTGAGGAAAAGAATTGAACAAAAAAGTAAGTTGTTATAGTTTATATACTCCTATGATAAATGCAGCTTAATTTTTTTGGTCTTAGTGTTCTGAATAGATACTAATATAAATTACATTTTTTGTTCTTGGTCTTATAGCTTATATTTCTAATAGTATTCCAATATAAATTACATTTTTTACAGTTTTGCATATAAAATTCTTTTTAAATGGTATTCTCGGATAACCCGCGCATCACGCGGGTGCACCGTCTAGTTGGCTACTATACTAATATATAAGGGTATTTTGGTAATTGTACAATAGGCAGGATGGGTTTAGGTTCGGGACGAGTATCAACATCCTCATACCCGTTCCTGAACCCAGTCAAATTGGGTTTTTCCTGTCAAAATAGAGGCGGGTTCGGGTGGGTACCCACAGGTTCGGGTCTCATTGTCATGCCTAATATGCGCCGCTGGAGAACCAAAAATAGGAGATTTTAACTGAAGAAGAAGAGTGGAGATGGGGTCTGCTCCAGAGGGGGAGACGAGTCGGGACGGTGGAGGAAGAGATAAAGGCTTGTGAGGCGAGAGACAGTGAGAGCGTGAGAGTGTGACCGCAAAAGGGGTCTCTCACTTTGAAATCTCTTTTGCCTTTTATTCCTTTTTTCTCTCACGGTGTTTCTCTATTTTGGTTTTGGAATCTATTTTATACTCTATTTTTTTTAATCATTTACATAGAATGAAACGATAATAGATCATTCCTAACTTGATTTCGGTTGCTTTAAAAAATTTGTCTGTTTGTTTTGGAAGATTTGAGATTTTTATGGAATTCTGGGTTTTGGGACATAGTCACAGAATTCGCTACTCCCCCCTACGAACTGCGAATTGGTTCGTGCGTACCAATTCGCCGTACTTTTCCGTACCAATTCGCAGAAATTCGTCATCCAATTCGTAGAGGAGATGAACCGGTGGTGAAGATGAGAAACTAGCCAGAAAACCAATGGAGAATATAAGGCTCCGTTTGGGTTGGCTGTAAGTTTCTTGTTTTTGGTTTTAAAAGCTAAATTTAACAACGAAACGTGTTCGGGTAAAATGGTTTCCAAATTGGTTTTTTACTCATTTTAAAACAGTTTTCTTGTAAGCCCAAAACCATAAAAATAGGTTTTTGTGATTTTTGTTTCAGTTTTTATTTTAAAACACGTTCACCAGCCCTCTCATCTTATCCCTGTTAACACTCTCTGCCCCTTCACCTTTGTGAAGATTTGAAGAGTTGCTCCCCCCATCTCGCCGCCGTCGGGCTTCCCCCATCCTGCCGCCGTCTCCCGCCATCTTCCCCCCATCATTCTCAACAGCACCTGCCACTGTCACGCTTTCTTCTGCCTTGCACCACCGTGAACCAGTTTGAACCACCACCATCTCCTCCGCCATCTACGCTGAGCACCACCGCGAGAAGCTCATTCCTTTGTCGTCCTCACCGTGGATCTGTCAGATCTCGTCGCCATCTCACTTAGAGTGTCCCTTCTAGTCAGATCTACTTTAGATCGCGTTAGATCTCGCCCTCTTGACACCTTTTTCGGCACGACACCACCATCTCTGGACGTAATGTTCGTTTTGTTTCTTTTTGTTTCTATACTTGATGAGAGTAGATGAACAGGTTGTGGACAATAGGTTTAGTTGTTTCTGGAAATGGCCAAACCGATCGGTGGTGTTAGTGGAAAACGTTTAACTTGATGAAGATTAGATGCAGAAGTTGTGGACAGTGGTTTAGATTTTCCTGAGCAAACAGATGGGTGGGGGTAGTAGAAAAGATCTGGGGTTACAGTTACATGAATCTGGAAAATTGTAGGATTTGCAGATGAACTCTTTCGGTGATAACCCATCTTTGAGCAAACTTTGCATTTTTCACTTTCTGGGTATCTTTGATCTTCGAGATGAACTCTTTGATTTTCTTCTTTTCTCATTTGCTGATTGATCATCAAATCTGGTTTTGATTTGTGAAACCCTAATTTCGGTTTGATTGATTTCCTTTTCTAGAAAAACAATGAGGACGATGTCTATTATATTTTTAATAAAAAAATAAATAAAAATAATGACTTGGAGTAATTTTGCCTAGTTATTTTTATGTGCCAATGTTTTTTTATATTGGGTGAAGTCATAGTGGCTTAACTGGAGAAAAACAAAAAAACAAAAAACTGAAAGTAAAAACTCAGAGCAAAACTCTAAAACTCAAAACTGAAACTTGATTTGATTTTTCAAATTTTTAAAACACAAAACCAAAAACCACCCCGAATGGGCCTAAGATTTTTGGTCAAGTTTGCAAAACACAGGAGATGAAGCGGTGCTTTGTTACTGGGAGAGAGAAAGTAGGAATTTATTGGGAAAAAAAAATTAAAAGTCTGCAAAGAAGCATATGCTTTGGTTATCTCCCCCACATCATTTTTTATTGGGTAAAAGAAAGCAGAAATTTAATTGAATTAAATGGGCAATCTTTTCTAATTTTTTTTATGCCTTTTCATTTTTCATCTTATATTTTGTTATGAAAAAAACTGAAATAATGTTGAACCATTCTATTTTTATACATGATATTTAATATTTTATAATATGCAATTTATATTTTTTAATTAGATAGAAAAAATACTGATACTATATCTATTAGTATATTAGAAAATATCACTATATCACAAACTCAAACGTTCCGACTATCTATACCCCCAACGAACCGCATACTTCGTAGATAGCGTACCGCGTACCGAGCGAATTGCGAACGTGGTGACTATGTTTTGGGATTTGCCATTACCTTTCATGGGTTTTGGGATTCGTCTGTTTTGTTTTGGAAGATTTACCCTTTCATGGGTTTTCTGGGTATTCTATGAGTTTTCTGGATTTTTATTGCAAGAGGAGAATCAATACCATTGATGGAAAGGAGAATCTGTTGTCGTATTCTTGATTAGCTTTCCTTCTTGTTCTACATTTCAATATATACAATAACTTTGTTTCCAAAGGCGAACTGATATATCCTCTTGTAAATTATTATGTTTACTTCATATAAAACAATCAGGTGTCTTCTACAATGATAATAGTTGGAAAAATATGTCTTCTACACTAGTAAAATTTGACGTGAACATAGAACTGTAACTACTAAAAATTGGGAAAAGGGATAAATAATGTAATGCAACCAATTTATTTTTATAATTGTGAGTTCACCGTTTTACATAAACGAAAGGTGAACACTCCACTGTTATATATAAAAATTTAACAACAACGACAATGGCAAGATCCTTCGTCGCGACATTCTCCTATTGTGGATATTGAATGACATACAAACTTGCATAATAATTTGCAACCAACACTCGTCCAACATTCACAATAATGAGTTGCATAATAATAACATTGTTTTACCTCTGGCATCAGCACCTGATTTCCTGAATAAATTGTAGAATCCTATTAATCATAAATAAGGTTAGTTAAAGAACCATAAAGTGCTTGTTTGGTTCTCCGTTTGGAACCCCTAAACGTCAGTTGCAAACTGTAAACATAATTTTGTATATGTTTGTTTTTCCGTTGGAATCTGTTGAGAAAGTAATCTTGGCATCAAACTTCCGTTAACACAGAAGCAACCTCGCTGTTACTTTCGCTTTCTCAATTCTCTGTTGGGTAGTCAACAATTTCATTCATTTCCTTTCTTGCCCGTTAAGGAGACTAACAAACCAGTTTTAATGTGTCTTGTCCGTTGAGTGAACAATGAAAGTTCCGGCACATTTAGTTTGAACACAAATGCCTGCTCCTCGTTGGTCATGGCAAGGATGAATTGGAAAATATACTATTACTGCTGCTTTTTTATCTTTTTCTTATTGCTTCTAATAGCATCTTTAATGCAGGATCTAAACCGGGTGTCTTAGTTGACTTGACATTTAGTTTACCATGTTTTTAAGTTCTTAGCATTGGAGCAACAATACGTGGCGTTGCTGGTCACCTAAAACAAAGCTCCGTTCTCTTTTCCAGCAACGGCAACAAGTTGAGAACTTAACATTAAAAAATTAATTTAATGTGGAAATATGAAGCAAAAAAACGAGGGAAAAAAATGGTTTCATCAACAAAAACTAGAATCACCAGAGATGAGAAGCAAAAACAACTACAATACCAACATAATGAAGCAAAAAAAAAATTTACAAGGTTGGAAAAAAATAGCTTTAGATCCACAATCTCAGAAGGAAAAAAAATGAAAAAAAACCACCATCACAGAATCATGAAGAAGAAGGAGATCTGCAGAAACGGAACCAAAACCATTGCAGATCTGCAGAAACGAAACCCTAAACCATCGCAGAATCATCGTGGGAGAAAGGGACATTCCTTGGATGCGATCTGGTGGAGATGACGCTCGGTGATGGTGGTGATACCTCGTCTAAAAACGCGTGGTGGTGATGAGAAGTGGTGGAGGACGAAGGAGAGCGAGAAGAGGGATCGCAGAGAAGAGGGTGTGGAAGATTCTGGAGGAAAAACAAAAACTGTGTGTGAGCGTGTGGAGATGAGAGGGTGAGGCTGTGAGGGGTAGGACGAGGGAGATGAGAGGGCGAGGGAGATGAGGGGGAGGGCGAGGAAGATAATGACATCTCAACAACTGAAGTATCGCACAGTCCTGATCCCAATTTTACAACATTGTTCGAAAGAGTAGCACATGTTCATGAAAGACAAAACCACCGCCAACTTTAAGCCGACTTGGTGGAGCATATTTGGGAGCGGTTTGGACATGAGAATAACTAAAATTAAATTTTTATGTAATATTTTGTATTTCGATTAAAATGTAATGTTATGTACTTCTCATCGTTATGTATTTCACATTTTTATTATTATTTAATATTATGTATTTCTTATTGTTTTAAATTTATTATGCTAAAAATTAATTAAACCAAAATTTATATTTTTTTAATATTTTTATATGTATTAGTTAAAATAATTAAATTAATATTTAAATTTGTATAAAAAATTAAGTGCAAATAAAATAATATAAATATATGGAGTTAAGATGAGTTACTTCTAAGAAACAACCATTGGAGCAAATTGTAATCGGGTTGCTTAAATCCTATATGAGAATATGGGTCCACAAAAAATAATTTAAACAACTTATTTAATTAATCACCACTAAATATGCTCTAATACATATAGCTATCAAGTCTTGTCAGTTGTCACAAAAGACAAATCGTTAGTTATAAAAATTAAATACATGTGCTTGATGAAGTATTTCAATAGTAATAAAAAAATAAATTAAAATATAAAAAATGCATCGTTTAAATATTTTATTCAATTGTTATATTGATATAAATTTTACATGTAATATGTAAATATCTAACTATATATAATGAAATAAACTTGAAAATTAATTAAAAATTGATGATAGGAAATTGTTTTAAATGGTATCAATTTAATGAATACAAAATATTAATTTGATACTTTTTTAAAAAATATTAATTTGATATAATATATAAGCTGTGTTACAAAACGAGAAAGGCAATAATAATAAATTGTTACGAAATCAAATAGCTTCTCAAATCGTAGATTAATAATTAACTGAAACTTTAGTATTTTTAATGGAAATATATTTACCCTTTTCAACCCAAAAAACTTGATTTTTTTTGGGTGCTCACTATAAGAATAAGGTATTTTACTTGCGAAATTTTCCCGACGGATTATGATCCGTAGGTAATTACTGACGGAACAAACGGTAGAAAATAATTACCGACGGAATTTTTCGTCGGAAACGAGTTTAAGACATTACCGACGGAATTTTTCGTCGGAAATATTAGGCGGAAGATTCCGATTTTGAATTTCAAAATTACCTACGAAAATATCCATCGGTAAAAATTTTACTTTAATAGCGACAGACAATTCCGTTGATAACTTATAATCCTAGGCACTTACCTACGGACTTTTCCGTAAGTAATTTACCGACGGATTTTTCCGTCGGTACATTAGCTACGAAATATTACCTACGAAAAAATCCGTAGGTAACACTCAACGGTGCAATTACCTACGGAATATTTCGTAGGTAATTTACCGACGAAAAAATCCGTAGGTAATATTCTATATCTGAACGATTTTCATTTTCTCCCTTTCACTTCTTCACTTCCCCTCTGCTACTCTCTATTCTCTGCTCCCCCCTCTTCCACACTCCTTCCCTTCTCTTCTCTTCAGCAACTTTCTCCTCCCTCCTCCCTTGTATTGTATCAGTCCATTGCATTTTCTCCTCCTTACACTAATTCACCGTCACAGTAAGTGTCCCTTCCTCACTATCTTGTCTCTCTCATTTCTCTGTGTGTTGTTTACTAACACAAAAAACATTTTTTTTGGAAGTTCTTTGTCGGAGCTGTCACGTGAGTGCCGTCGGCAGACTCTACTCGACACCAGGTTAGTAATAAATATTTTTTTATTTTGTAATTATTTTTTAATTTATTAATGATATGTTTAGTATAATTTTATATGTTAATTTGGTTGAGAGAAAATGCATGTTAGAATAATATTTATGACATATGTAGAATATTATTTTTATGAAAATTATACTTTTGTATATGCTTTTGTATTATATATATTTTTTAAAAATAAATTTTTTGTTAGGAATAGGAAAATTGTGTATTAGAATAGTTTTGTATTTGTTTTTAAGTGTTGTTATGTTTTCTCACAAAAAAAATGATGTTGTGGTAAGGGAGCTGTTGTAAGACCGATGTGTTGTTGAAATTATCGTGTATACAATTTTCAATATGTGTCTTGTAATATGCAGAAAATGGATTGTAGTTGGATGTATAATAGGACTCATGCTGGAAGAAGGGGTCTGAAACGAGCTTTTTTAAAAGGGGTTGATCGGTTTATTCGTGTTGCAAAACATCAACGTAGTGTTCGCATTGAAGGGGGGATTAGATGTCCGTGCGAGATATGCAAGTGTCAAGCGGTTAAGACAGAAGATGAAGTCATACTTGACTTGTATCATTATGGGTTCAAGCCTGATTATTGGATTTGGACTAGTCATGGGGAAGTTGATCCCACTGCTAATTTACGGGTTGAAGATAATTGCACAGGTGCTTCAAGTAGTGGCCCACCGGATATGAGATATCAATATTATGAGCAGTTTGATAAGGAAGGGGCCTCTCACCTCGATGCTACTACTTCTTCTAACGCCAGTACTGGGCGCTCTCACACTGATGATCTGGTGTGGAGGTTGGCTACTGCAGAGCGTGAGGCACTTGAGGCTAAAAAGGTGCAGGAGGAATTGCAGTCAAAGGTTGATCAGATGGCTGAGCAACAGAGTCAGATGCAGAGACAATTGTCAGCATTAGTGCAGCAGGCCAGGCCATCGCCACTGCCACCTCCCCAGCAGTACTACTACGTGCCATCGCAGCCTCAGTACTATCAATCACAAGCAATGCCATCAACATAACAGTACTACCGGCCTCAGCCGCCTATGCCTATGCCTCAGCCGCCTATGCCTCAGCTGCCTATGCCTCTGCCACTTATGCCGCAGCCTCAGCCAGGCCATCAGAACATCGGGCCAGATGATATGGCTTTTTTTCAAGGCATGATGGGAAATTTCCAGCCATATGGTCAACTGCCACGAGATGGTGATGGTGGTGGTCACGAGGACAATAATTATTATGATGGGTCACCATGATGATTAGATATGATGACATATTTATATGTATTGAATACTATTTGTCGATTTTATGTATGTTTTTATCGGATTTATTTGAGGAGTTTATTTATATTTTTATCGAATTATTATGTATCTTTTATTATATATTAATAACAAATTAATAATAATTATAAAATTATAATTAATATTAAATTAAATAATTATATATAAAAAAATAACCAGAATGCTAAACAGAATTTAATTTTTGAAAAGGGCAAAAAAAACAAAAAATGGTAATTACCGACGGAAAAATACGTAGTTATTTTACCTATGGATTAAATTACCGACGGATTTTTTAAAAAAATCCGTCGGTAACCATTACCGACTAGCGATTAACCGACAAAAATGTGTTCGTTGAAAATCCGTCAAAAATACCCTATTTCCTACGGATTTTGGCTCCTTACCTACGGATTTTGGTCGTAGGTAATCCATGAATTTCTTGTAGTGTAGCTTGATGTTTATAATATTGGTGTTGCATTATAAAATCTTATCTTTTATGTAATTACACATTTAAAAGTACTTTTGATTAGTATTGTCCAAACAAATATCATTTTGTTATATATACGTTTGAGGAAACAAAATCCAAACATAAATCATGTTACAGCAAACTCATTTTTAACTAAACATCTGTTTGCAAAATGAGGTTGAATCAAACGTCTGTTTGCAAACTTTAATCCAAATGGATCCAAACTTGTAAAATTTCGCACAAAACAAACTCAAGTATCATAATTCATACCAAAATCAGTCCCCTATTGTTGGTTGTTTTGGCAATTTCAGCGATATAGGGACGCCGGGACTATGGTTCGAACCCGGGTGTTGCCGTTTAGACGTGTGTGTGTGTGTTTGTTGTTTCCCATTTCTACTAGCTGACCAAAAAATACATACCAAAATCAATAAAATAAAAAAGCAAAAGAATGGAAAAATAAAAGAGGAATTTCAGTCTTTGATTTTGAGAAAAATATTTAGCTTTCAATGGTGAGAGTGCACTAATTACACATCCTTTTATATATATTGTGGGTGCAGGTGTGTTATAATAAAGTTAAGAGATTTTTCGATAATGGAAACAGTTAATGAGGCTCTTCAAGATATTAGTTAACCACTAAATTATAAAAAAAGATTCATTAAAATTTATATAAAGATTTTATTATTCATTGAAACATTCATTGGTGATGCACGAATTTATCAAATGCAATGTGGAGTATGGAGTCTGTGTGAAGGCCTCAAATACTGATGATCTGTTATTGGTTTGGTTGTATGTGGATGACCTACTGGTGATAGGGAGCAACGTGAGGGGAACTAATAATTTCAAGGCCAAGATGAGTTATGAATTTGATATGTCAATTTGGAAGTATTTGCATGCTTTTTTGGCAAGGAGTTTCTGACAACCATAGAGTATTATGATGCACCAGAATGCAACTGATGTATTGAAGAGGTTCAATATGTATGATTTCAATCCAGCTGCAACATTAGTGGAAACCAATATGAAGCTTAGAATTAATGATGATGAGAAGTCAGTAGATGCTACGCTCTTCATGGAGAATCCTGAGTACTTAGGATACTCGAATTATGAGGTATGCTATGGGAGCCTTGGACTATGGCTTGTTATTTCAAAACAGAGCTGATTGTGCTGAGGTGATATGGTACTCGAATTCTGATTGGTGTGGAAAGAAAGTTGATAGAAAAAGCACAACTGAGTGTGTTTTCATGTTGGGAAAGGAAAAGTGTCATGGTGTTCAAAGTAGCAAACTGTGGTTACTCTCTCATCATGTGAAGTTGAGTATATAACAACTTCCTATGGAGCTTTCTGAACACTACGGCTTGGAACACTTTTGGGAGAAATATGTTTGGGGAATGATGAGCAGATGTAGTTGTTGATTGATAATAAATCACCAATAAACTTGGCAAAGAACATAGTGACACATGCATGGAAGGAGTAAACATATTGAGACAAGGTTTCATTTCCTAAGGGATCAAGTGAACAAAGAAACCTTGGAGTTGAGTTACTGCAAATCAGATTTGCAACTTGTTTACATACAAACCAAACCATTAAAGGGCGAAATATTCCATTTTCTAATAAAGAAGCTAGGAGTTATATCTTTAGGGAGTTTGAATTAAGGGGGTGTGTTGAAAGTAATTCAAACATCTTTATGTTTTATGCCTACAGTTCAAGTTGATCAGTTCCTAATGCTTGTGTAATTGTCGCCTTCTGATATCACAACGGTAGGACTCTCAGTGCTCAAATCATAGTGCTTATGGTCTTGTTCGTGACGAAATTGGCAGCGCATGGAGTTCGTGACCTCTACTCCTTGCGTTGGTGTGTTTGTTTTCTTAAGGAGTCGCAACCCTTGGAGTCTCTACTATAAGCTCATAGCTCCTCATGTGTCGTGTAGTTTCTGAAGTCTCAGTGCTAAGAGTTTTAGTCAATATCTCCTGGTGACGCGTAGTGTATCTCTTAGTGTTATGTTAGGAAGTTAACCTCTGTTATTTCTGTTAAGGGTTAATTTGGCCCATAAATAGAACCCATGAGATGTTAATTGTGTACAAGTGTATTGCCATTTCATTTTCAATATTAAGAGAGTATTATACAGCGCAAATTTCTCTGCATTTCATCTTTCTTTCTTCTCATCTCCCCTTTTAGTGATAGTGAGATCAGTGTGTAATTTATTGTGACTGGGTGTTTTCTCCAACAAACACACATTAAATTACTAATTTGACGACTAAATGCATATTCAATTTTGCTTATTCGGGAATTTTCAGGAACTAAATTTAACTACCCGGTCATTGCAAAAGCAAAGGAAAAAAAATGCAATTTTTAAGAAAACAAAATAGAAGAGAACTGTTGACGTTACTGACACGGGCAAGCTTGCGATGTCATTCCTCGTCGGTGATGAGGGAATCGCCTTGTTGCGGAGAGACGCAAGTGGCGAGACTCTTAAAGTTAAAAATAATATAATTTATATAAAAAATCAAACATACATGAACTTTTACGTCACTTTATATTTATTAGTTAGTTGAGCAAGTAATTTTACGAACTAGTTTATAGTTTATTTTTTAATTAATAATTAATAATAGTTTGTTGTACTATTATAGTATTTTTTTTTAATACTATTATAGTAACTTGTAAATGAAAAACATTGAAAAGAAAATGTCAAATTTGAGTTAGTTAAGGATGTTCATAACTCACAAACCTACTGGAAATCTTACCTACTACAACCGGTGGTTTAGCTCTTTTAATGTAGTTTCCAATCCAAATTCTTAATTAACATTCTCAGGTTCTAAAAGGTAGTACTAGTACGAGTTTAACTAAATTAGGAAATAGAGTTGCTATTTTTGGGGGGTTTTGTAACTTGAGGAGTTCTACAAAACAAAATGGATGCAAACACAGTTGCTAGACTTCAGTTGGTTAGTTGGGACTCGTGGCTCTTAGCACATATCAGTGTGCAATAATAATAGCAAAAATAGCCGCATTGCTTTATGGGCGCCGCTCTGCCATGGTAGAAAATTTATTTGTTGCAATTGCAAGCAAGCCAAAATGTATTGCACCGCTTGGACCATTTATAAATTATTAACTCCCTTGGTTCTTCAGTTTATTTATAATTTTTTACTAAATTTATAGCTAATTTAGATAATTTTTCATAAAAATTTTAAAAACCAAATATTAAAAGAATCTTACAATAGTTATAATTTTTTTTTAATAATAAGTTTTCATATGAGTAGAAATTAATTCTGGTATCTCAAATTTTTCATAAACTTTCTCATTCAACTTTTCCATAGATACTTATTAAGATTTTTATTAAATAGGAAACCTAAACTTATTTAATCTAAATTATACTTAGCCTATAAAAAGCAAAGGCGATATGGTGCTGTTGCATCATAGTATCAAACCAATTTCAATTCAACCTTGAGTGACATACAAAAGCTTTTTTTTTTTTTTTCTCTCTCTCTCTCTCTTCCTCTCTCTATGTGCTACATGATGCATAAGTTATAGTAATCTTCTTCTTCAAATGTCTCACTTCTATCAATTATTATCCTTCAACCCACAAAGGTAAAATAGTGACTATGTTGGAATAAGCACAACCAAAAGTCAGTATCTTAGGCAGCAAAACCCAAAAGAATTTGATCAAACACACTGACATAATCAGTTCTTATGACCTCAACAAAACAAACACATTCTGTCAAATGTCTCTTCCTCCACACAAAACTACAAGCTACACAACCAATCACTGCCTCCTAGCTCAGACCATACAAAATCATACACATTATAGTAGTTTCTGTCATCGAAATCAATAAAGTGAAAACCATATCTAAAGACCACACACTCAGCTCATTCAGTGATGATTCTTTTCCTTGCCTGCCTAGTGTTTGAACTTTGAACTTCAAAGGAGGCAGTGTAAAAGTGTCACCTTAACGTGCCCCAAGAGAGGGCTTTTGTTTGCACCAAACAAGGAAATAAAGGACAAATTCAACAACAACAAAAAGGACCTGTCAATAGCCAAAAGCAAAAGTACCCAATTCTAACTAGCTAGTTGCTTCTTCTCTCACATTCAAATACAAAGCCCGCCACCCTTCTCTCTATTATTGCAAAATTTAAATCCTGTTTTCCTATACTTTTGATTCTCCTATTGCTTTTTATCTTTGGAGAGTTTGATAATCCAAAAAGAAAAGAACCAAGTTCAGCTCAGTTCACTTTTTTCTTTTTTCTCTCCTCTTTATAGCTGTTTTCTTTGTCTACTAAATCATTCTAACATGAAGCTCTTGACATCATCTTATTCATCATCACCATCATCTTCTTCCACCCTCAGTTTTGACAGCTCCAAAAGTGCTGGTGCAGGGTGCATCACAACCATCTTGCACAGGATTTTCTGCTCTGGTGGTGGCCTTCCAACACACCCATCAGAACAAATTAGAGAACTTGATTCAAACTTCATTGCAAGAGGTAAAGTTCAAGAATTGAAGGCTAACAGTACTGTTGCTGCTTCTTCTCCTGGGATAGTTGCAAGGTTAATGGGTTTGGATTCAATGGCAGAGAAAGAAATACCTTCACTTTCGCGTAGCAGATCACTGAACTCTGTGGATTACTTAGGAGAATGCAAGAGAATGGAGGGTCAATATAGGCGTGTTAAATCTTCGTCATCGTTTCGTGATTTGCCAGATTTTCACTTGCTTGAAAATGAGAACTTCTTGGTGTTTAGCTTTGAAAGTGGAGGTGAGAGTAAAGAATTCAAGTCTAGAGGGAGAAGAAAAGAAAAGGGTGGTTCTCCACAGAGTGGAGAGTTAAAGAAAAACAAGAGAGAAAAGGTGCATGATCATGAGACCATGAAGCGTAAGGAAGTTAGCAATGGTGAGAAAGTGAAGAGGAGAAAGAAGGGGAAAACATGTTGTACAGAAAAGAAGGTGGAAAGTGATTGCGGTTCAGAAGATTCTAGCCCAGTTTCTGTCTTTGATTTTGAGCGTGAAGCTCCTGGAACAGGTTTGTTACTTCAATTTGAGTTCAATTTTTCCTTTTATGGCTCCAACAGTTGTTTATTTACCTTTAGAATTTACATCTAAGGTTTTAAATTACGGTCGCGACAGCTGTCGCGATATGTGATATTGATGTCAAATGTGGCTGATGTGGCCTCAATCGCAATCGCGGTTGCTGTCGTGATATAAGTGATATTGCGGAGAACATTTGTCAAATGTGGTCGATGTGGCCTCAATTGCGATCGATGAGATATCAAAAATTATGATGTCGCAGCCTAGATTGTTGTTGCTTACCTTTTTTTCAAAACCTTGTTTAGATCCATTATGTCATTCCATGTTTTAAATTTGCTAACTAATTACAATTAAACTTGTTGCAGTGGTGGATTCATTTGGTGTTGGTATGAGTTGGAGAAGAAAATTGTCACCAGAGCTTGAAAATGACCAGCTCTTTATTCTGCATGCTAACAGTAACTTGATGGATGAAGAGAGGAATGTTGAGGCAATTGAGAACAGTGTGCATGAAGGATCAAAGAAAAAAGAGAAGCAAAGCAAGGAGTGTGTAGATATTTGGGGTGAAATTTGCAGGCTAGTTGAAGATGAATTGGTTGGATCAAATCAGTTGCAGGAAGTGAAGAGGAAACAAGGTGATTTTGAAAGAATAAGTGCAGATTTTGAGTCTGAAATTTTCAATCACTTGTTAGATGAGCTTATAGATGAACTTGTTGGTAACCCCTTGAAAGCATTGCAAATTTAGAATTTGTAATATAAGCAAATTAATGAAGAATAAAATATTTTAATTCCCCCTCTCATATCCTGAATTCACTGATACCCCTTTCTCTTGAATCACTTTTACATTTTTTTTTTATCACTCTTTGCCTTTCTCATAACATCTTTAGCTTTATAACGTCAACAAAAAAAAAACATCTTTAGCTTTATCACTTTGCCGTTTCTCTTTTCTTTTTATCTCTCTCTTCCATGTGTACTATTTCAATTCAATTCTAAAACTTTCACATGGTGCATCAAGGAAGATTCTTCATCTTTTTGCTAATTTCAATGCTGTAAAGTTTGATCAAATAAATAAAAATTGATCAATGGAGACAAAGTGGGGAGAGAGGTACTACTTCTGAACTAAAAACTCATCGATATTTGTGTTTTGAGCATGCCTTATAGAGAAAAATGTGATTCATGTCATGGCATATAATAGCCTTGTTGGAATGTCATAATTCAAAGGGAATTCCCAGAGAAAAAAGCATGTTAAAAATAATACCACCTAACCCAATAAACATTCCCTACTCAAAGCATTCCACATTTGTTGGCTGCGGCTATCTTTGGCTTTTGTCCTACATGACAACAAGTTGTTATTAGCTCGGGATCTTGATATAGTAATGTTACTTATACATTATTTCCTTTACAATATTCTTATTTTATTTTATATATAATAAAGCAAGAAAAGTACATATCCTACATACTCTTTTTCTATCTTTGATTAATTTCCTAAGGAAAAAGTATAAGGATAGTTAAAACATAAATGTACATAGATGCGCAAATAACAAAGTTCGTCTTAATATACATATACGGCGGTTTTTACGATAAATGGTCTACGGTGAACCGATACTTAAAAAACGATCGAAACTCTAATGATAACTAATGTCGTCCCCTGGAAATAGAAGTTCACAGTCCTCTTCGTTTTCATTGCTGAAACGGTGACTTGATCGATGTCGGTTCGACAAAAGGGAAAACAAATGAGTTGGGGTTTAAGGCACTAATATTCGTTTTCTGTTGTTTTTGTCGAACCGACACCATTCACGTCATCCTTTCAACCGTGAGGACGGGGAGGACATTGAGCTTCTGCTTCCAAAAGGCGATGTCGGTCATCGTTGATGTTTCAAATGATTTTCAAGTACCGGTTCACCGTAGACCGTGGTCCACTGTACAGTTTGTCAAATACATTGAACTTCACATAGCAGAAACAAGTCAACTTTCAGTTTCATGAGGCACCTACAAGTATAGTGCAATTTTTTTTTTCTTTCTACAAAGGTGCGAAATGCTGTATGCCTGTATCCACTAAAATTTTAAAGCTACCTTTAAATTTTCTACACAAGGGGGCAAATGTTGTATCCATGAAATGACAACCAATATTTTCACCCCCAATGAGTTCAACAGGCTAAACTTCAAAGGTGGAGAAAAAGAAGAATCGACTAATTAAATTTTGGCTTAAATATGTTTTTAGTCCCTTAAATTAGGAAAAAGTTCGGTTTTAGTCCCTCAAAAAAATTTCGTCTGCTTTTGGTCCCTTTAGTTTGAAAATGTGTCACATTTAGTCCCTGTGAGTTTGGTTTTAGTCCCTCAAAAATTTTGCGTCTGCTTTTGGTCCCCTTAGTTTGGAAATGTGTCACATTTAGTCCCTGCGTCTGTTTTCGTTTGCTTTTCGACTGATGTTGCTGTGAATAATAACATCGAATCTGGTGTTAAAGAGGTTGCAGAGAGAGGGAGAGGGAGAGAGAGAGAGTGAGATGAGGTACTAAAACGTGAGATGAGGTACTAAAAGCAAAACAAAAGCAAGGACTAAAAAGCAGACGAAAACAGTCGCAGAGACT
Organism: Calophaca sinica; assembly: GCA_037113605.1. NCBI lineage: Eukaryota > Viridiplantae > Streptophyta > Magnoliopsida > Fabales > Fabaceae > Calophaca > Calophaca sinica. The sequence continues at coordinate 98,623,709 of CM073736.1, read as the reverse complement.
AAATATGACATATTTCCAAACTAAAGGGACTAAAAGCAGACGAAAATTTTTTAAGGAACTAAAACCAAACTCGCAGTGACTAAATGTGACACATTTCAAAACTAAAGGGACCAAAAGCAGACGGAAATTTTTTGAGGGACTAAAACCGAACTTTTCCCTAATTTGAGGGACTAAAAACATATTTAAGCCTTAAATTTTAACCTAACCGTGGATGCCGGCTTAAATGGTAAAGATATTTGCTTTTCATAGTTAATTCCAAGTTTAATTCATTAAATTCTTTAACGTGGTGCCTATTTTGAAAAAAAAAAATTGCTTAAATTGACTCAAAAAATGACTACTTAATTTATTTTTTAAAGAAAATTATAAATAAAAATAGAAAAATCTATAAACAAGCTAAAATCTAGCTTAAATTTAACCTGTAAAGAAACTTACTGCCTTAGAGCATCAGCAGTGGGAGATGCTAATTTGGGTGAACAAACTTACACACGCACAGTAAAAATTTCCTTCTCTCTCTATCTCTCCTCATGTGTCAGTTTGTTGCCGTCAACTACATAGTTGCTTTGACTCAATTACAAGCAACGGTTGACTCAGTTTGGCAACCACATTAGCTGAAAGTTTTTAAGAAACGCTGCAACAGTACTAAGAAACGACCGCTAATGTTGCTCTTAGTTTACAATCCAACAAATCAAGTTCTTTTATTATTTAAGCTTTCAATTGATTTTGAATAAAATCTAAATGGAGTGAAACATAAGAAGCTTATAGAAGCAGCGTAACTCACTTCTACTCCTCTCGCCTTAGTGCTCTTAAGATATTTACAAATTTCAATGTGTGGACCAAAATTACAAGTGCGATACGTCAAGCTTTTTAGAAAGTTTTTTCATAATGCTTTGTAGTCCTCCACATTCATAACTACGGAACCAATGAATGTGAACTTTGATTGCCAAAAAGTAGCAGGCAGAATTCACAAAGTATTGGGTTGAGAATATGGAAAAAGAATTTAGAAAAATACAAGAAGTTGCTAACAGCAAATGAAACTATCCTTATTCTCAATACATGCTCATGAGTTACGTATTAAATTTTTACCCAATAATACATTGTAGGTCGACGATGATAAAGAGTTACTTTTTTCATTTAATTCTTGATAAATTCTACTAAATATTTTTGTAGTTTGATTTATAACTTTTAATTTTATTCTTTTTTCTAAATCCAACAACACATAAATTCTTTGGCATTATCATAGATCTTATAGAGATAAATTCTCAAACTTTTAAACTAGTAAAAGCATATATCGTAGTTTTTTGTCATAAAAAAAATAATAACACATTAACAGTACTATCAATTATTGTTTTTCCTACTATTTTACTTATTAGTACTTACTATTTATCAACTTATGTTTCAATTATTGTTTACATGCATGAGAATTGTAGAACATGGACATATTTATAGTGCGTCGCATGGGTCTATATATCTAATTCAATAAAATAACATTTAAGTCAGTTTGTCGTTGCAAATACAAACATGTCAGTGGAACCAATCCAAAAAGTAGTGTTATTTGGATGCTACAAGTGGCACAAATACAATAGCAGCATTTAAAATAGACCCACATTAGCTCACCTAAGCCACAATTAGGTTGGACCCAAACATTCCTGTATGGCTAATGGGAAAAATCAAACACGCCAAAGTTGACTTAACAATACATCCTAGCAAACAAACACAGACCAAAATGAATAAGCCATGCATAGTTTGATATGCAAATTGAGAATTGACATTTATAAAATTATTAGTCTCAATATTGTTACTACTAGCCTCAATATCTCTGTAATTTGGTCAATGGAAAGTTAAAACTTAAAACTTACAACTCAATAGACCATATAACAAAAAGCATCAGAAAAAATTGGGATCAACTACCCTAGTAAATGGGTAGTTACTGGAGCAGAAAACTTGCATCCTGCCCAACTTCTATACTCTAGTTTTGGGGTACTATTTTACCACCACTATTACAAATTGTCATCTAAATAAATTCTATAAAATTCAAAAAATCATCAAATAAATAAACTATTGAGTTGAGACTCTTGAGAGTTGTAAGAAGGAGCCAACATGAGACCTAAAATTGCATTCATGCAACCATTTGCTCCTGCTCCATGTACAATTGCTCCAACCAAGCTGGAATCACATCTGTTCCATTGTTAAGTTGGCACTGCATTTGCTTTTGCTGATCTACATCACTAAACTGACCAGATTCCTGCGGCGTAGCATCCTTCACAAGTGAATTAACCCAAGACAGATCTGGTTCATCATCATTTGCTGGTGCTCTAGTTGTTGTAGCCATAGTGAAAGGAGTGTTGCTGCTTCGAAATCCAAAAGAAGAGGATTTCCTCAGCTTATTCAGCTCTTCTCCATGTATGGTCCAATCTAATTTTCCATCAGGTGAGCCCCAGTTAGAATAAGGCTTTGCTGCTGGAGAAGGAAGCTCGGAATGACGGCTTGCCACACTTCGCTCGATAAAGCTTTGACTCCGCTTTGAAAAGGCAGCGGCTCTTGCATTCAAAGCTGTTGTGGCTGCATCCCTGGATGGATCAACCCTATAGGTCGGCGATCCAATCACACTGGAAGTGGAATGGCCAGAAGAATAGCTTCGCAGCTGCTGGTTCACATTCGGACGCATCTGGATTCCAGTTGGAGATTGTAGCTGATGTCCTGCAGCATCAAGTGAGATTCCATGGAATTTAGGCAAAATTGATGGATCAATAGATCCAAAAATGTTGTCAAGGTTAGTAGGCTTCATCCCTGAAAGCCTGTTTAGTTCCCCAGTATGATCGCTCAAAGAAGCCGGGAAAGATGGACTGTTAGGCATGGAATTTTTCCAGTTGGAAGGAGAGGAAAGACCAGACATCTCATCCATCATAAGCTGCTGCCTAATTCGATGAGTTTCAAGTCCAAGCAATTCAATATCCGAGTCAAAATTTCTAGCAGTTATTGCAGTCTTCAACCTGCTTTTGGGAAGCTGAAGGGTAGGGACTGAAACATTGGACTGAGTCTGCCACATAGCAATAGGAGATGATGCTCCAGATGGAGTCAAAGGCGGTGTTGACGAGGTTGGTATCAAGACAGATGGAGAACCCAGTGCAATCGGGCTAACCGAACCCATCTCCAATGCAGAAGCACTACTGTTATATGACCTGGGAGAAGGCATAGCAGAACCAGTAGAAGCATACAACGGGCGAAGCTCCTCAGGCTTGTGAGCAAAGAAGCAAACTCTTCTTGCGCATGCACTCTCATCCTTGCAAAGCCGTGTCCGATACTGGGCAGGGTGAAGCCAGCACTCAAAAATACCATGTGCATACTCGCATGCATCACCCTTGCTGCAGGATCCCTTCCGAAACTCAGGACAAGGGACACAGCTATAATGATATTTCCTTGGATCGCGTCGCCTTGCATTTTCCCCTGGATGAACAAAGGGGCACTCAGTCCAATCATGAGAATAAGCCCTTGAACAAGGCTTCACTTTGAATGTATACATCCTAAACTCATCAGTACTATATATCCCATTATTTATATCCGGAAGGGAGAGATCAACAAGATAATCTTTCTTCTCAGTCCCATCTTTTGAAACACGAGGTGTGTTCACATCCTGTCTTTGTTGTTCATCAACGTGATCAATCACCTCCGGAAATGTAAGACACGCCTGATCAGCACAACCTGTGCCCTCCAGTAGTTCTTGTAACATTCTCTTCCTCAGTTTGAAGATAGAATTAGCCACAGAGACAATCAAGTCAAGGGGTCGGTTACCGTTGGCATCAACCGCATGAGCATCAGCTGATGCATCAAGCAAAAGCTTGATAATCTCAGGGGAAGCAGCAGAACCCCCAGCAACAGCACAATGAAGAGCAGTAGCACCATCTGACTCGCTACGCCGGTTAACATCAACACGACCAGTTCCAAGAAGATAAGTTGATACACCAAGGCTTCCAAACATAGCAGCAACCATGAGAGGTGTCCTCTCTTCATAACCTAATTTACTTGATCCAACCCTCCTTCCATACCACAAGCCAACCTCATCAACATCATGACCCTCCTTTTCAACCGCGTCTTTGAAACCAATCAGATCATCCGCAGCTGAAAATTCAAGCAAAGCAGAAATCTTATGATGCAAACCTTCTATTCTTCCATACTCATCCCCCATGACCAAACCGGTTTGAGAAGTTTTCCTCTTTGAACCACTGCACATGGAGATAGATATCACACAACCCTTGAGGCCTCACAGGATCTGAAAATTCACACAAGAAAAAAAGGTTCAAGATGCTATTGCAATTGCACCAACCATGATAGTTCAAATTTAAAGCACAGAAACTCAGTTTAATATAACAAAAATGAAAACAGATAAAGGCAACTTAAGGAGCAGATTCCCCCCTTTTGGGGGATACAGAGCAAACAAACAACTTGAAAAGTTACAGAATCAAGAATCGCCATGAAATTTGCAACAAGCATAAGGTTTAATTGATAAAGGTTAACACTTTCAGTTATTTATAGTTATGTACCAGTAATTATAAAAATTAGCATGAATCCAGTTAAGAGGAGAAAAACGAGAAATCGTTGCAAACAGAAACAAAATAGCAAAGACAACCTGTCCTTTTGTTGCTTCCATGGTGAAATAAAAGATAATTATTTTTTTATTAACATGGTTAATGTGATTTTCCTCCATCAATTTCTGAAATTTTCTTAGCAACCAAGGAAAAAACAATACAGCTCCAAAGACTAATAAAGGATCAATTTTTAAACACAAATTCAAAGACCCATCAACATGAAGAAGAGAAAAAGACACGCGAAACAAAGTAATCATACCTTACAACAACACAGACACACAAAGCAAAGAAGCCAGGCTCTGGTTTTTCTCCCTTGTCTTAATAGTACTTGCAAAGCTTCTTAGAAAGAGAGAGAGAGAGTGGAAGACTTCTCCATTCCTCCAATTCCATTTTATTAATGGTTTGGGTCAAAAAAGTGGAACCCACCTAGCAACCTCCACCAGTCACCAGTTCCTCCTACCAATTCCATTTGTTCTACCAAAAATTAATAAGTCCCAGTCAAAAAATTCATTTCAATTCCATATAAAACCCATATATAGATAAGCCAATAAATATTTTATTTTTTCTGTAAAAAAAAATCAATATTTTAATTTTGATAATCAAATTTTCGCAATAAAATTTTTTGATAGTCAAACTAATTCAAAAATATACCTTTTATTATATACTAGTATATTAACTCGTGCGATTCATGAGTAAAATTTGACGGTTATCGAGTCACATAAAAAAATAAGTAACAAAAAATATTTTCGAAAGAAAGTAGAATAAAGTGCATAGATGGATTTTTAATATTTCTAATATAATAACAAAAAAATTAGTAATATAATTTTAAGGTGAATTCATAGTATGAATTAATAATTAATAATAAAAACTAAATTGCCGAAATGTGCCATCAAATAAACTTTTTATCGTTAAATATTAGATAAAACATGAAAAGCATTCAAAGAGATTGAGAGGAAAAAAAATAGAAGCTTACCTCAAAAAAAAAATGTCCGATTTTGTGTTATTTGTATTTATTTCTACATCGAAATTGAATAAAAAAAACAAAAATGAAAGAAAAAGAAAATAGCAATTCACTACTTTAAAAAAATAAAATAAAGAAAAAAAATACTACATCTGGTCCCTAATATAAAAAAAATTACAAAAATCACAAAGACCAACAAGTTTATTTAATGCTATAAAATTTATATGTTATCCCAAGTATACCCCTAACATTAAATATTTTATACCCACTATGTGAGATTCTAGTAATAATAAATTTCACAATAAATAGGAGTATAAAAAGAATTCTAGCAATTAATGCACTTAGAAATTAGTTTCTTTTTCTTATAATTAGGACAAAAAAATACACCAAAAATTTTCTTATAATAGGAACCGGAGGTAGTAACAACAAAGACATAAGTATTTATTTTGTTTCGTGAATATGTAAATATTTATAGGTTAAGTCATATTTTTTGTAAGATTCATTAGTTAATTTTAATTTGATTTAATTTAAATTTTGAATACGAAATTATTATGAATAATATGATTAGTAGTGAATATTAAATTAAAAGTTGACAAATTTATATGATAAAATAAAAATAAATGACAATTGATTATATTAATTCAAAATCAGTAAGTCATTAAAGAGAAGATATTTATGATTTTGATAACAATTATTAATTGAGATTTTGTAATAATATTGATATTAAAAAATAATAATAAATAAATAAAATAGTTTTAGGCGGGAAAAGAATATCTCAATTTTGACACGTGGTATATTCTCACATGGGAAAACTTTAATTTGTATAATATAGTAGATTATATTATATTACACACATATATATCGTGGGAATAAGGGCTAACTTTAAAATTTTGATTTTTCAAAATAAATATAAATATCTTTAAAAAAATGGATGAACAAGTTACAAAAAGTTTTAAAAATAATCAACATATATATTTTTTTCATTTTTGCAATTGAATATTAACTAGGAGAATGGCACACTTATTAGATAGAAAATTTCATCCGGCCTTATTTTCATTTCAAATCAATGAATAATTATATATTGTCATTTTGTAAATGTGTCAAGTAAACAAGACCTGCACAAATTTTTTTTATTGCTCTACCAATCCTTATTGGTATTGACTGACAAATACATTGTAAGAGAAATACTAGTAACAGATTCTAACACTCATCTCTCAACATATTCTCTCTTATTGGTTGAATTTTATATGGGACCATCACGTTTAAAAAAACTTCTTTTTATCCAGACTAACTTATATTGATTATTATTTCTATTTTAATTTTTTAATAATTGATACCACCTTTTTTTTTGTGAACTATAATTTTTTTTTGATAAAATTGTGAACTATAATTGCTACCACCAATGTTTATCAACTTAATATCTAATATCTAATTTAGTGACATTTTGTGTCCAAAAAAAAAATTAGTGACATTTAACCCATGTTTGTTTCAAGAGAAAACTAAGGGTGAGATTGGTTCACGAGAGAAATTGTGAAGAGAGAGTATGAAAAGAAAAAAGTGAGAAATTAGATAGATTTTGGATATTGATTGGAATAAGTGAAAGAGAATAGAGAAGTGTTGATTATTTTTTAAAAGGTATTAATATCCTTGACTAAAAATTTAGATATAAGGAGAGAATAAGGGTAGAAATTGGAAAAGTCAAAAAAATCATTGCGCGTGCCATTTTTTTCGCACTTCTGTGAAGAATTTTTTTGCGTGGGACCCACTCATTTTTTTTTTACTTTCGTCGCATTTTCTCATCAGGCCAATCAGAAGAAAACAAGCTTCTTTCGCCTTTCTCTATCGTCGCGTTCTCTCTCTTGCCATTTCATGCTCAAACAATCAGAGGCTAAAGGAGAAAAATTAAGTGAAAAAACTTTATAAAAAAAATGTCATTTTATATTATACAATTGTGAAGGAAAAAATAAGAGAAAAACAAATTTAATTTGAGACTCACTTCAAAGTTTTTCTCTCCTCTTACTACCCAAAAAAAAAAAAATTATCTCCTCAAGTGGAGAGAAAACACAAGCTTCGCAGAAACAATTCACTCTCTTATATTTTATTCATCTATTTATCTATTTTTTTTAATGAATCAAGAGGCTAATTAGACCCTTAATTTCTAGTAGGAAATCTATTTATTTTACTTAGAATAAAAAGATGTTATAATATTTATTAATTTTCTTCCGTAAAAAAAATATTCATTAATTTCCTTTACTCCCACTTTTTATCCAACCAACAAATAAAAAAAATTATTTTTCTTTTTGCCATCCAAACAACATACATAACTTTCCCATTATCTCATAATAATCTTTATTGATTCTCTTTATGTTTTTTTTCTTTTCTCCCATGACCAATGCAGTTATATCACTTGACACTAAAAACAGTCAGACAAATTTGAAACACGAAAAGCACTTGTCTAACCAGAAAATAATAAAGTTCAAATAATAATTTTTAAAACTTTTTTTGGTACAAAATATTTTTAAAACTTACTAAAATTTATGTAATATTCATTCTGAGTGACAAAAAAAGTGAAAAATAGTAAGAATGGAAAATCATGTTATAACTTTGAAATCCAAAGAGAAACCCGACTTTGAAACCGAAACGAAGGGTGCTTCTATGGTGAACAAGCATGGTGGGTAATACCACCATGCACAAGTAATGTTTACCATTAGATTAAGATATTCCTCACATCCTTAGGATAGACCCTCAGTGCACTCTCTGCATTGAATTATTTTCTCTTTCTCTCTCTAGCCCTTCTCTACAATCGTGGTGGCATACACGAAGAGTGCACCCTCTGCACTGAATCTTGTTCCTCAAACTTGACTGCTTCAACTTCACAATCGATGTCCATTTTTTCATTTCTACTATTTTTATCCAAATCTAAATAATTTTTCCACTAAAAAAAATTACAAATTTTGAGATATTACAAGAAGGAAAAATGAAATCAGTCAAAAGGGCCACCGTCGCCAGAGCCCTCTCTGCGTCGTACTTCTCGAAGTCGGCGAGCACTGCAGTGCCGCTGACCTTGCATGGTGTCGCGTCTGCTTCACTATGCAGAGCGCGAACATGGACTTGATCCCAACCTTGAGTGCGCGTGGGTAAGAGATCGGGTTCCTAAGTATCTCGACGACGCCGTCGTAGATCCTGTCGACGCCGTCGTAGATCCCGTCGACATTGCTCACCTGATCGTGGATCTCAGGCGAGTGAGTCTTGGCGACAACGATCTCGATGAATGCGATCGAGTTATCGACGCAAGAAAACCCATATTCAAAACCACAAAAATGCAGTGGTTGTTATCGGTGCTCCATTGGTCGTCGAGCGATGGCGGTGGTTGGCGGTTGCCATCGCTTGTGTGTGTGGTCCATCTGGTGGTGGTCGTTCTTGGCGTTCCATGGTTTCTTAGTCAAACAATGGCAATGGAGTGGAGTTGAGGGACGATCACGAAGGAGAAAAGAGAAAGAGTGTCGATATGGTGTGGATGGAGCATGATAAGATTTGGTAAATTTAATCTTGTCAGAACATTAGCATTCTTGTGCATGGTGGTGTTACCCACCATGCTTGTTCACCATAGAAGCAGCCCCGAAACGAAGGCGCAAAAAAAATAGTGGAATGTGGAAACAAAGGCGTATGGGCCCGGCGGCGCATATTATCTAAAGCTCCTTCGAATGGTGGAAGACCACGTGTCAGTAGTAATCTAGGAACGGCCACACCAAAGCGACCGAACCTGATATTCTGGATACTCACGCCTCTCGCGTTTTGGATTTTTATGGGTTGGAGAAGTTTGTCTGGCTTCACCGACTGTTACTCAAATGAAACTCACAGTTCTACTTTGCTGACGATGTGAACCTCGTTTATTGGTCTGTCGTTTTGATCCCGTGGAAGGTTAAGTTGGAACACCAATATAGTCCTATGTCCGATGCTTATTTATTTTTATTAGTACTAGTTGGACTAGTTGGATACCCTTACATTCTACAAAAAAACATATTATTGAGAGGGTATCGCTTTAAGCCGTACTGAATTCTGAATCAGATATTAGTCTATAGGCAGTCCAAATGACTGAGTATGTGGGGATATTCTAGCGGACCACTCGGCTACAAAGCGGCTAATTAGGGTGGGTCTTAACCAAAAAAAAGATACCCTTGCATTCGCACGGGTCACTTTATTTTCACACATTTTTTAAATACACTTGTTAGTAGAAATAAATTTTTAAATTATGACAAACATATTTAGTAGTTTTAGTTTTCTAAAAATGCAGAAAGATTGACAGTATTCAAATAGGGAAAGTAATTATATTGACAACATGTAATGTTTCCCGTCGGGATATAATTTAAAATAATTATTTATAAATAATAAAGAGATTTACAAAATTGTTATGTGCTCAAACACAATGAAATTATACTAACAATTATGTTTCCCCGTTGGAATTCACAAAGCAAAATAATCATTTATAAATAATTATAAAATTATAAAATTGATATATGGTGAAAGACAATAAAATTATACTGATAACAATAATGTTTCCTCTTCGGGACTCAAAAGCAAAATAATCATTTACAAGTAATTAGGGGTGAAAATATGCTAGGCCAAGCTAGGCTTTGCGAGGCCTAAGCCTGGCATGTTCAAAAAATCCAAGGCTTAAGTCTGACCTGTTACCTGTTATGGGCTTATTTTTTAGGTCTGCTCTGACCTTTTTGAAAGCCTGGTATGGCCTATTAGCCTACTTAAATGCCTATTTCATATTAATGTCTTAGGATAAGTCATCTGATCTATTTTAAATAGACTAACGGGCTAGTAGGCTAAAGAGGTTAAGTTCTTTTTTTTTTGTTACATAATGAGGTTACGTTCTATTTCTAATAAACTATAAAAAAAAACATTGCTACTAAGAGACATGATACATAGGGTAAAAATAGACAGATGAGCTGAGTTTTATAAAGTTTGATTTTGATTTATTTATATGATATAAATCTTTTTCAATGTCTAGCTTGACATTTTAGAGAATCAAACCTTATATAATAGCCTATTTAAATTTTATTTTGTAATAAGACCTTTAAATAAGTCAAAAATTTACATAGGCCAATATACTTAAATTATTGAAAAGATCAGTATATGATTTAACACATCATACAAAATCCAATATAACAACAGCAATAAAAATTAGTATTATTTATATTTACTTAAATAGGCCGGTCTGTTAGGTCTAAAAGGCTTTTTAAGTGGCCTGAAGCCTGGTCTTTTTAGCTAAATAGGCTTCTCAAAAAGCCTTGGCTTTGTCTATTTAGAAAAAAAAAACCTGACTTGACCTGGCCTGGGCCTGATGTAAGCTAGACCGTAGGCCCCTTTCGAACGGCCTGGCCTATTCCCACCCCTACAAGTAATAAAGAGACTTCTAAAATTGTTATGTGCTCAAATACAATGAAATTATACTGATAACATCTAATATTTCCATGTCAGGACTCAAAAACTAAAATAATTATTTATAAATAAAAATATTATAAATTAATATATGCTGAAAGACAATGAAATTATATCGATAATATGTAATGTTTCTCCTTCGGAACTTAAAAGCAAAATTATCAATTATAAATAATAAAAAGATTTATAAAATTATTATATGCTCAAAGATAATGAAATTATATGTAACGTTTCTCCGTCGAGACTCAAAAACAAAATAATTATTTATTAATAATAAAGAGATTTATAAATTTGATATGTGCTTAAAGACAACGAAATTATACCGATAACATCTAATGTTATTCCGTATGACTCAAAAGTAAAATAATCAATTATAAAATATATAAATATAAGAAAAATAGAAAAAGATAAAAAGTAAAAAAAACAAAAAACAAAAAATTTAAAATTTTAATTTATAAATAATAAAGATATTTATAAAATTGATAAGTTCTCAAAGACAATAAAAGTATTCCCACAATATTTAATGTTTTCCCGTCGGAATGCAAAAGAAAAATAATCACTTACAAATAAAAAAAACATTTATAAAATTGATCTGTGCTCAAATATTTCATCCCCTTACCATCGAAGCTAATGAAACGACAGTGGTTCAGTTTGCACAACACAAAATGAAATAAAGTAAGAAAGAGAAAATGCAGAAAAATTGAAAATAAACATGTAAGTTTTCCATCATGACTCAAGAGTAAAATAATTATTTATAAATAATAAGGAGGTTTATGAAATTGTTATGAGATAAAATACAATAAAATTATAGTGATAACATGTAACATTTTTTTGTCGGGACTCAAGAGTAAAATATTCATTTATAAATAAAAAAGATATCTACAAAATTGATATGTGCTTAAAGACTAAAAAAAAATTATACCGACAACATATAATATTTTTTTCGTATGGACTCAAAAGTAATCATTTAGGGTTTCCTGTAAAGAGATTATAACAGATTTAAAAAATTTGATATGTGCCTAAAGACAATGGAATAAAAATACTTTAAAATAAAAAATAAAAATTCAGAAAATTTAGAAGATAAAAAATACAAATATAAGAAAAATGAAAAAAATAAAAATATAAAGAAATCCTCGTAGTGACTCAAAAGTAGAAGAATAATTTATAAATAATAAAACATTTATAAAATTTGATGCATGATCAAAGATGATAAAATTATACAGATATGTAATATTTTCCCGTCAATACTTAAAAGTAAAATAATCATTTATAAATAATAAAGACATTTATGAAATTGATATGGTCAAAGACAATAAAAATGTAATGACAACATCTGATGTTTCTCTGTTGATACACAAAAAAAAAGTAATCATTTATACCGATGACATGTAATGGTTTTCTAGTTGAAAATTCAAAGTAAAACAATAATTTATAAATGGATTTTTCTATCATGTCTAAAGTTGCACATGTTAAGAAATCCAAAATAGTAAGTTTACATTGAAACTTGAGTATTTTGTATTAAATACTAAACTTTTTAATAAATAGTTATTGTTTTCAATAAATAGTTACTATTTTCAGATTCTTTAACATGTGCAACATTACACATGATAGAAAAATCTTAAATAAATATTCAATTATAAATAATAAAGACACTTTTAATGATAAAATATAAAGAAGTTGGTCAAAAAATTAAAAATATAAATATAACAAAATAGGAAAATTAATGGGTAAAATATTTTATAAATAAAATAAAATAAGAAATAAAAAATAAATCAGAATATAAAAAATAAAAAGGACACTAAAAAACTTGATTACAAAAAAAACAACTAAATCATACCGATAATATGTAATGTTTCTTCACTAAGACTTAAACGCAAAATAATCATTTAAAAATAATAAAGACTTTAATAAAGATAAAATGTAAAAATATAAATATTGTAAAAACAGAAAAATATAAATAAAAAATAATAAATTAATAAAAATTTATAAAAGAAGAGAGAGAAAAAGTAACTCAAAAAGTGGAGAAAAGAGAGAGATAAAAGTTTTTGAAATTTAAGAAGAGAAAAAAGTGAAGAAAAAAGAAATGGAAGGAATATATAAAGTTAGATTGACTATTATATCTTTAAAATTGATGACGTGTCAAAATTTTAAAAATTAATAGTTTAATATTTTGATTGGTAGTTTGTTTTTCTATATTGATATTGATATATTGATATCGATTATTTTTATGGAAGGAGGAATTCAATCAAGATAATAACAAATTTTAAAAAAAAATAATTTCCGACATTGAAATTCTTGAAGTTACCGACTTGTGAGAGGGACATTGGTGGGACTTTGGTGTTTTCTAGAAGATCGTTGTCGTTTATAAATAGTAGTATTTCTCACAAATTCCTTTTTGGCGGCTTCGTAATGTTTGTTAAAAATAAAAATAAAAATATATAATATAACATATCCACTTCTTATTCTCAAAAAAAAAAAAAATTCCACTTCCCTCATGATGAAAAATACAACGTTGTACTGTTTATAAAAATCAAATAGTTGTACCAGTCAAAATAACAGGGAACCAGGATGGATCCGAATCATCTGACAGGGTTTTTGAAGGAATATGACATGGGTATTCATCATTCTCAACCTCCACCCAAGCCATCAGATGGAGGGGGAGGACAGAGACAGCCAAGGTTATCAAAATCAAATTGGATTCTGATCAAGTCTAGGTAATGGTTCAATGTTTAAAAGTCGAATTGGGTCGAACTGGGGTCGGACCGGAAATAAATTAAATTATATTTTTAATTTTTTTAATATAACATATAAAGCACTAATAAACAAAAAATAACATAATATTCATAACATCACGACATAAAAAATTAAACTCCACTTAAAATGTTATAAGACAACATATAATATTCAAAAATTACATATTAAACTAAAACAAATATGTTATAATAATATTCTAATATTCAATAATCACAAATATTGTAATGTAAGTACTCTCATAATAATATTAATATATAAATTAATTTTAAATTTTATTATAATATTTAATTTATTCCATCGACATAAAAAAATGGATAAAAAATCTCTTATGTGTCAAAAATAATGTTATTTACCATTTTTAAAAAAAATAAAAAATAAAAAATTAATTTTTTTAAGAACCGGCTGGTTCCCGATTTTGCCCGTTTTTTCCCGATTTTCCCGGTTTTGGCCGGTTTTTTACCGGTTTTTCGGTTTTTAGGCCGGCTCTTATGCAGTCCGGTTTTCAGGTTCAATCGAACAGGACAGAGGTCCGGTTCCCAGTTCAACCGATCGGACCGGCTGGTCCGGTCCGGTTTTAACAACTATGGAGACAGGTTTCATTTCGAGATAAACTAATTGGGTGGGCTGGTGGTCAAAATTGCTGACCACACCCCCTCCCTTGCACACCCCCTCCCTTGCTTACGTGTCCCAATGAAAGAATTATAAGGCGTTATTGTCTATCACAAAAAAATAAAAAATGTGTTTTTTATATGTCAATTTTTAATACAATAGTAATATATCATAAAATAAAAATAGAAGAATATATGTTAAATAAATAGATTGATCTTGTGATTGATTTGTTTTAAATAGGTAGATTTGAATATATCTAATTTTAGCATATTTTCAAAATAAATTAGTCTGAATCTCCCAAATAAAGACAAGTTTTCAAATGAGATAAAGACGATTGATTCTTATTGGAATTTTCTATATCTCATCTTCAATCTCCCTCAAATCAAATCTCATCAAAGATCTAAATAAGGGAAGTCTCTATTATTTTTTTTCTTTCTAGTTTTTTTTAATTTATATGATTTTGATTTGATTTCCTTTTTTTATAGGGAGATTGAAGGCTATAAAAAGAGGTGCATGCCATCAGAAAAAAGAGAATGAGATTTAAAGTGTAACATCTGTATTTTCTTGTACGTTATTAACGTTATTATGTTGTAAATTTGTGTATTTATACAATGGATTGGCCTAGTGGAGCATGATAGGACTTGTATCCGACATGACGCGGGTTCGAGTTCTCACTAGTTCCTTTGGGGTGAGATAAATGTAATTACTTTCGTAAGTGCTCAAAGAGCTCGGAGGTCTTCCCTGCCTTGGACTGGGTCGCCATCCCCTTATCCTAAATTTTCTCAATCAAAAAAATAAATAATGCAAATTTTTGTCTGCCAATGAAGTGATTGAATTAAATCAAGATAAATCTAAATTTGAGAATTAAAATATAATATTAATTCATGATTCAAAAATCATCGAAAAATTCTTATGAAGTTTCGCCGTATTTTGAATCGCAGGGTAATTTTTTATCCGCAATAAAATTTAAAATGAACTACGATTTCGATGAAAATCGAATCGTTACTTATTGTGGCTTTGTTTGAGTGTTTTATATTGTTTTTATAATTTATAGATAATTTATTTATCACGCGATGAATTAATTTTTTAGTAAATTAATTTACGCGATTTAACGGCAACCGAATTATCGTTAACGCGATTTCTTGACGCCATGATTTTTGGACTCCGAGACTCATTTGATTAATGAGTCATCCTTTGACTAGAGTTAGTGAGTCTGAGCATGGCCAATTTCTAGGTGTCATCCATTGTTTTATTCTTAGATAGTATCCTATCAACTAATGTCATTCAAGCATGGCTTATTCCATGAAATAAGCAGAACCATGGCTTATTTTTTTTATTAAAAATTTTTCCTCTCCTATATAATGATGAGGCCGCAGCCCCTCCCCCATTTCACCCTCTCATTTTCAGATTTTCTTCTAAGTTTCCTAGTGTGGTTGAAGAGAAAGAAGTGAGAAGTTCATCCCCTTCCTTCTTCTTCCTCTAGCCGCACCCTTCTTCATCATTAAGCACCACCATTTCTTCCATTTTCTTCCTCATTTTGGTGCTGAATTTTTGACCATTTGGGTAAGGTTTTGAAACAAATTCTCCTCCTCCTACTTTGGTCTCCAAAACCGTGGCTTTCATGTGGGATTAGGATATGATCCTTTGATTTTTTCTTACTTATTTTGTCATGCATGTTCTTGATGACGATCAAGGAAACAAAATGACAAATTTTTCCTTCCTTGAAGAGCTCTAGGCCGTGACCTAAGGAGGAAAAATGATGGATTGTTTTCCATGTGAATCTTATCTTGCATGTTGATATTGTTGTGTTATCTTGTTGTTTTAGTGATTGCATGTTAATATTTCTTCTCCTTGCTTGATTCAAGCTATGACTTTAAGGAGGATCTTTGTAAAATTTTACTTGAAGTTGATAGTTTGATTGTTAGGGGTTTCGAATAGTTGTTTCAAGGTGTTGTTGTAATGATCCAAAGGTTTGGGAGCCGCCACCAATTTTATTATATTTAGAAAAAATTGGAAAAATCTAAAAAATATGATCTTTAAAAACCATACTGAGTTCGGAAATCGATTGCGCGTGGAGAAGGTGGAGACTAAACCCCACAACACCTCCATCATGCCTGTTCTATGACAGTTGCCCAAATTGATTGTGCAAACTAATAAGTTTTTAAAATATTTGTTTCACCCCAAAATTAAATAAAAGTAATATTAAGTGCAAAAATGAATATATATAAAAAAAGGAAACTAAATTAGAAAATTTTTAATTTGACTTGACGAGGTTGACCCGCTCCTACGTATCCTCTGGTACAATGAGGAACTCAAAAGTCACGTAGTTCTTCTAGAAAATATTTGTGTGTTTAATTTGATTTTAATTTTTAAAGGTTTAAGATCACCAAGTTGTCGCAACTCAGGCGTCCCAAATCGGGGATTAACAAGATGTCACATCTCAGCTGATCCCATTTGTTTTAAAAAAACTATTTTTTTATTTGATTTAATAAGATTCAACTGAAAAGTAAGTAAAACAAGATGTATGATTATAATTAGGTGATGAAATTAATTATGCTTGTTTGTTAACAATATTTATAAAATAAATAAAACAAAGCAAATAATAAATGAAAATAAAAATAAAAAACAAAAAGGCGCTCACAGTCATTGAGCAAGGAAGCAAATGGGCAAGAAGCCCAATACCACAAACAGCCCAATTGAAAGAAAAATAATAGACAAAATAAAGAAATACAAACAGAATAAAAATAAAAGGGAGAGGGGTATTTCACCTGGGTTCTGTTTGGAACCCTAGATGCAAAGAAAGCTGCGCAGTAGTTATTGAGGGAGAAGGAGGGCGATCGGCACAAAGAGAGAGAGAGAGAGGCGCGACCGTCGCGCGCCACCCCTGGCCGCGAGCGAGAGGTCTAGGGCGAGAGAGAGATGACACAGGGAGGAGAAGGGAAGACGCACGTGGCGGAGAAAAAGGGAGGAGGGGTGCGACCGGCGCTGTGAGGGAGAGATGCGGCTGTCGCGCGCCGTTCCTGGCCGCTCGCGGCCACGAGCCAGAGGTCTGGGGCAAGAGAGAGAGATGAGGTGACGCAGGGAGGAGAAAAGGGGAAGGGTTCGAGAGGGAGAGGAAGGCAGGGCGACGTGGATGGTGGTGCTAGCGAGGAGGTGACGCAGGGAGGGGGTGCGGCGGAGAGTGGTGCCTGCAAAGCTGCTTGGTTGGAGAAAAAATGGAAAAAGAATAAAGGAGCAAGAAGAAAGGGCTCTGGACTCTTTCTCAAAATACTCTGTTGTTGTTGTTGGTACTGTTGTTGCTGTTGGTGTTTCTGGCAGGATGCCATGCGCATCCCTGCCCCATTTCTTTTGTTTCCTTTTTGTTTTTTTTTTATTTCTGATTTTGTAAATTTGGACTGCAATGGGCCGTAATGGACATTGATGGACTATTATGGTTTGTATTTTGGGCTTGTGGTTGGTGATGATAGTTTGTATCTCTCTTTTTTTGTCACAGTTGGGCTGGAATTGACCCAAAAAAACTAACACAAAAATAGGCTCAACAATGAGTTTAGACAATGGGTCAAATAAGACAAAAAGTGAGACAAGATAAAGGTTGAAAATTCAATATGTGTAAAGAAAATATTTTTGTGATTTTTCTTAAAAAAATAAAATAAAATATCCGGTCAAAATTGGGTGTTCACAGTTGCCCCTCTGTACTTACTTTTTCACTACGTGATATGATAAATCATGGTTGGCATCGTAGTGAGAAATAAGTATAGATATATGAACGCCAATTTTGGCCGGTAATGCATGAAAGCGACACACTATGAAAATGTCGAGAGAAATAAGACAAGCAGGGGACTGAACCGCCTTGCCTAGAAGAGAATAAAATATGTAACTGCCGGAACCTTCTCGGCGAAATAAGAAATAAAATAGGCAGGGGACTGAACCGCCTCACCCAGACAAATAAGAAATAAAATGGGTAGTGGACTGAACCGCCTCCCTCAGCAAACAAGAAATAAATTGGGTAGTGGACTGAACCGCCTCCCTCAAAAGCAAATTAAATGTGCAATTGCCGGAGCCTCCTCGGCAGACAAGAAATAAAACGGGAAGTGGACTGAACCGCCTTGCCCAGAAGGAAATTAAACATGCAAATGCTGGAACTTACTCGACAAACAAGAAATGAAATTGGGTAGTGGACTGAACTGCCTCACCCAGACAAACAAGAAATAAAACAGGAAGTGGACTGAACCACCTTGCCCAGAAGAAAATTAAACATGCAAATGCCGGAACTTCCTCGGAAAAAATAAAATGGGAAGTGGACTGAACCGCTTGCCCAATAGACAATTAATTGTGCAATTGCCGGAATCTCTTCGGCAAAAAGAAAGCGGGCAGTGGACTGAACCGACTTACCCAACATACAGTTAAATATGCATTCAGTGTCATGTTTTGACCTACCTGGGTGTGTTTTACAGGATCTGAGCTATTGTGGCGAACTAGGAAGCTTCGATTAATCAAACTCTTGTCATCTTGTTTTCACTAATTCCCCGCAGTAACATCGGTTGTATACTTTTCTTATCCCCTTATCGATGTCTGCAACTTCAACTCTTTGTTTGTAGCCACATGGCACATTTGGATGACACCATTTCAAGTTTTGGGATTTGGACTTTTCTTGCCCCAGGTTATCATGAAGACGTCTGAATTAATTTCACCCTTATTCGAAACTACCAAGAATTTTTATTTATTTATCCATTGAGGAGTTGCTAACGTAATCGTTTCAAAGTATTGTTAGACTTGAGTTATTTTACTTGAGACGTGATTTAACAAATGAAGCATGAATGCAAGAATGGATGCACATAGAGGGAATAATTTGTGAATTGAATTGATGTGGAATTTTGATACAAATTTTCAGGGAAAGAGAAGCACTAAAACAAAGAAAGGGGAAAGATGAACACAATAAGAAATTTCGCATCAAATTCTGCCCCAGTATGGGTTCTTTGATTCCCTATCTAGATCCCTTTTTGACCTTAGAGACGACTAATCATGCTGAAGTTGACTAGCATAACTAACCATTGTCATAGTGCCCCATTGTAGGCTTGCCCCGAGATTCTTAAGCCAGTTTAACCACTATGCCCTTTCTTTTCTTTCTTTGCCTTAACTTTTGCCTAGACCGCCCTTTCGGGTTTTCAATCTAGCGGGCTTTTATCATCGTTTTTTTTAGGCATAAAACTTCTTAACAGCATCTGAATTTATTGGCCTTGACAATTCATGTCCTTCCATGTCTAGGAGAATCAGGGCTCCTCCAAAAAATGCATGTTTGACCATATAAGGACCATCATAACTAGGTGCCCATTTTCCCCGAGCATCCTCCTGATGAGGTAATATTTTCTTCAACACCAAATCTCCTGGCTGAAATTCTCTTGGGCAGACTTTCTTGTTGAAGGCTCTGGCCATTCTACTTTGGTACAACTGCCTATGACAAATCGCTGCAAGTCTCTTTTCTTCAATCATGTTTAACTGTTCATATCGGGCCTTTACCCATTCTGATTTTTCTAGTTCTGCCTCCATCAATACCCTTAGGGACGAGATTTCTACTTCAATAGGAGATACTGCTTCCATCCCATACACCAACGAAAATGGTGTTGCCCCAATGCTCGATCGTATGTTAGTACGATAAGCGTGTAGGGCATAGGGTAACATTTCATGCCAATCTTTGTAATTAACCACCACCTTAGCGATGATCTTTTTGATGTTCTTGTTAGCTGCTTCCACTGTACCATTCATTTGTGGTCTATAGGGAGTTAAATTGTGGTGTTTGATCTTGAAGTTTTGACACAATCTTTGTACTTCTCCGCCATTAAGATTGGGTGCATTATCTGTAATAATCCTTTCAGGAATCCCATAGTGGCATATGATATCCCTTTTGAGGAACTTAACAAACACTTTTTGGGAAATACTGGCATAGGAAGACGCCTCTATCCATTTAGTAAAATAATCGATTGCGACCAATATGAATCGATGCCCATTTGAAGCTTTTGGATTAATTGGCTCAATCACATCTATTCCCCACATTGAGAACGGCCAAGGACTTGTTAGATTGTGCAGAGGAAAGGGAGGTGCATTGACTCGATCTGCGTACAACTGGCATTTGAGGCATTTTCGCACATATGCTATGCAGTCAGTCTCCATGGTGGACCAATAGAATCCACTTCTCATTATCTTACGGGCCATCATGTGACCATTCGCATGTGTCCCACATATCCCTTCATGAACATCAATCATGATTCGCTTAGCTTCCCGATCATCTACACATCTCAGTAGTGTTCCATCTTGACTTCGCTTGTAGAGGATTTCTCCACTCAAGAAAAATGTTATTGCCAATTTTCTGATGGTTTTCTTGTTCACTTCACTTGCACCAGCTGGGTATTCTCCATGCTGAATATACCGTTTTATATCATAATACCATGGTTCGTCACCTGGCCCCCCTTCTACATTAGCATAGTAAGCCTGCTCATCTTTCACCTTTATGTGGATGGGTTGAACTTCAGCATTGATGTTTAGTTTAAACATTGCCGCCAAAGTAGCCAGGGCATCGGCAAACCGATTCTTATCCCGAGTCAAAAACCTCCAAAAATAATAAGGGCTGAATCTCCAAAAACCTCTAATCGTTTCACACTGAGGTCAATGGCAACCAATAGCCCACTTGCACATGCCTCATATTCCGCGATATTGTTTGTGCATTCAACATTCAACTTGATAGCTACCAGATATTGCCTTCCACCCGCTGATATCACGACTGCCCCTATGCCATTTCCATACATATTGACTGCCCCATCGAAGTACATCTTCCATCCTTCCGTCTTCTTTTTCAACATCCATGATCTTTTCATCTACATTTTCCTGGTTTGACGATTGCCCTTCTTCCAGAGGATATTCAGCCAAATGATCAGCAATAGTGCTCCCTTTAATCGATTTTCATGTAAAATACTTGATATCAAATTTCGACAAGATCACTTGCCATTTCGACACCCTTAGGGAAACATGAGGGCTTTCAAATATGTACTTTAGTGGGTCAAATCGCGAAATCAACCATGTAGTATAGTACAACATGTATTGGCAGAGTCTTCTTGAAGTCCAGACTAGAGCACAACACGTCTTCTCAATTGTCGCATAGCGAGTCTCACAATCGTTGAACTTTTTGCTCAAATAATAGATCGCTTGCTCTTTCTTCCCTGATGCATCGTGTTGTCCAAGCATTGCCCCTAGGGATGATGGCAACACTGTCAAATATAGAATCAAAGGGCGTCCTGGTGTTAGGGGTACTAAAATAGGAGGACTCGACAGATTAGCTCTTATCTTGTCGAATGCTTCTTGACATTCTTCATCCCGTTCCCCTGGTTGGTTCTTCCTTAGTAACTTGAATATAGGCTCACACATGCTAGTCAAGTTGGCAATGAATCTAGCAATGTAATTGAGTCTCCCCAGAAAACTCCTTATTTCTCGTTTAGTCTTGGGAGTGGGCATTTCCTGGATAGTCTTAACTTTGTCAGGATCCACCCTTATCCCTTCTCTACTCACAATAAAACCGAGTAACCTTCCTGATGGTCCCCCAAAAATGCATTTGTTAGGACTCAACCACAACTTATGTTTTCTGAGCCTTTCAAATAGCTTTCACAATACTTCTACATGACTTTCCTCTTCCTTTGATTTTGCAACCATATCATCCACATATACTTCAATCTCCTTATGCATCATGTCATGAAAAACATGACACGTTGGTAAGTATCCCCAACATTCTTTAATCCAAAAGGCATTACTTTATAGCAGAATGTCCCCCATGGGGTGATGAACATGGTCTTTGCTTTCACTTCAACATCCATAAGGATTTGGTTATATCCAGAGTACCCATCCATAAACAAAAACCTGTGGTTCTTAGCAGTGTTGTCAACAAGTACGTCGATGTGTGGGAGAGGAAAATCATCCTTCGGACTAGCCTAATTCAGGTCTCGGCAATCCACGCACACTCTAACTTTTCCATTCTTCTTGGGTACCGGGATGATGTTAGCTACCCATTCTGGGTGTATTGAAACCTCCAAAAATATGGCCTCCCATATCTTGACCACCTCTTCTTTGATTTTTAACGACATAGCCGGGCGCATCCTTCTCAACTTCTGCTTCTTGGGTTTTGCATCTGGATAGAGTGGAATTTTATGTGCTGCTATTTCTGGGTTCAGGCCGGCATATCTTTATAAGACCATGCAAAGACATCAAGATATTCTCTGAACAAAGCAATCATTTCTTCACGCTCTGGATTGTCTACCAATTTTAACTCTTTCTTATCCTCCTCAATCCCTAGATTGATGACTTCATCTGTCTCATCGTTCAACCCAAAATCTTTTTCGGTTGAGTCTAGAAATTCAGCGAACTCTTTGACGACTTCGTCATCTTCATCTAACTCAGAACAATCCTCGTCATAAGTCGCAAAGGAATCAAACAATAGGTTCTCAACATTCCCATAATGAGGCAAAGTTTTATTGAAATGTGAATCCCTGGAGAACAATTTATGGAAATCGGAAAGAGAATAACATAAAGAAAAGGGAAACAAAAGCATAATTGGAGAGCAAGGATTTTGAAGAAATAAGACAAAACAGAACAAATGGATAGGAATGCATGCAAATTCATTAAATTCATGTCTCAAGCAAAATAACATAAGTCTTATAGCCTCAGTCGGCTAATACAGTACAAGAAGGCGATTACATGAAAGCGACAACATCAACAACTGGCTCTGCCTGCCAATTGCTCAGCGATTCTTGATTGGTGGTGGGGTGGATGATGACGCCATATGCCCTTGAGCTTCCATCATCCAACGTATTGATTACTGGCCAGTTCGGTGCACAAGCATCATTCTTAGGCGAAATCACTTCGGCAGGAGCGGAAACGTATCCTTCAAGTGAGGGATTAGTTGTGTCTCCCCTTTGCCAATTATCAGAGCTTTGAACTTTGCCTCAAGGTTATCTTTATAACCGATCCTAGACATGTCTGACTTCTTTTGCAAGGATATAGGATCACGAATTCCTTGTAGGTGCCAATCCAAGCCTTTCCCTTCTTCGTAGCCACTTTTTGCCATGATTTGTGTCATCACCTGATTCACATTACGCACTGGCAAACCTTTTTCATCACCTCCTGGCTTATCCGCCTCGAAACTGTGGCATAGATTTGTTCTTTCTTCATCGGTGCTATCCACATACGGCAGAGACATAGGTTTTGAGACCATAATCTCTTCTTCACCGCGAATTGTGATAACAGACCCGTTTTCTACATATTTAACCCTCTGGTGTAGAGTAGAAGGTACTGCCCCAGCTTCGTGGATCCATGGTCGTCCTAATAGCATAGTATAAGTTGACTCAATTGCCATGACTTGGAACAATACGCGGAACACACTTGGGCCAATTTCCAATGGTAGTACTATTTCACCGAGGATGCCCCTCTTAGATCTATCAAAAGCACGAACTGTCATCGACTGAGGCGTTAAATCTTGTTCTCCCATTGCTAACGCAGTCAACGTGGATACTGACATGATATTCAAAGCTGAACCACCATCGATTAGCACTTTAGCCACCACAAATCCTCGACATTTCAAGGTGATATGTAGGGCTCGATTGTCCCTTTTTGCCTGAGATACCATTTCGGCATCGGAGAATGTGATGAGGTTAACTCGCTGCACAGGATCGACCATGTTTACCATGTTTTCAGGAGTAACGTCAGGCTTGACAAAAGCTTCCTCTAATGTCTTCAACAAAGCTTTTCTATATGCCTCAGAAGTTAGAATGAGAGAAAATAAAGATATTCGGGCTGGAGTTTTCCTTAGTTGTTCCATCACATCATACTCAATTTGCTTCATTATCTTCAAGAATTCTTCTTCAGGCTGCTCTTTTTCTTCAACCTCATTTCCTTTCTCTTTCTTTTTCTTTTCAACCTCTTCCGAGCCAAAGTATCGGCCACTCTAGTTATTCCCCCAACACTTACTATATTAGTAACTGACTCGTCAATCTTGCTTTGCTTGCTTGTCTCGCATGTTGAAGGACCTCTCACCACTTTAACTCTTGCCTCATAATTCAAGGGAACTGCATGAATATATTTGTAAGAAAGGGGTGTGAGTTTTTTTTACAGCCACCACAACCTTTTCTGACGCAAGTGGCTGGTTGAGTGGTGGAAGTCTAAGCACAAAGGGTTCTATAACATCGATCTCCTCATGAGGCATTGACCTCTTGGCTTGCACTACCCCTAGTGACATTAAACCTTGAACTCAAGCCTTGAAATCCCAACAATCTTCGATGTCATGACCTACACAACCATGGTGGTATACACATTTGTCCTCTTTATCATACTTTTCGTACCTCACCATCCCTTTCACCGGTGCTAGTGTCTCATACCCCGGCTTTCGTAACCCTTCCCATATCTCTATTGTAGGGGATTTGAGAGATCGACCTTTTCAAAATTTCTTTCAAAAACACTCTCAAGCAGAAAAATCCCCGTACCCATGGATCATTCATTGCTCATGAATCACAAATAACATGATAGTTTGTAGCGTTTACCTCTTGAAGCGTAGAGGAGATCGATCACCAACACTACGATCTTGTAGTATCTCTACTCACTCCACACCAACGGTAGCCTCGCAATGCCTCTTGCTAGTTGGCTGACAGCGGGGAAGGAGGCACAGAAAGGTCTAAGAAGCTTAGACTAGGGTTGGAGCGTTAAGCTTATATACTCCCTTCCTTTCATTATGTTAACCTAATGGGCCTCATACAATATGAGCCCATTTCCTTCTTATTTAATTAAATCATTATTTAATTAAATAATCTGATTCCGATTATACCGTTCTATCGTGTGACCCTATAGGTTCCCATTAAGTTGGCAATAATATTAAATATTAAAATAATATTAAATATTATAAACAATGAGCGGCATCTAGCAATGCATCATTGCTACCCAATTAACGGGGAAAAAATCGGTGATCCGATTTTAACCTTACCGCGACCAAGATTACTGTAAAGTCGATGTCCCTTCGTCCATGTGTCCTAATTGAACACGAGGCATAAATGTGTCATCCTCGTTAAGTCCAATCATACGTTCCTCGATACCAGAATGGACGTGTAATCACAAGCGGGCCCAATATCATATATTGACCCACTTCCGCGTGGCCACGCATATTTCACGTCTCACTCTATCGAGAGGCCCAAGACATTACTCCTGTTACGTAGGAGGGACGAATCCTGTCTACATCACTTGCACCCCTCAACATGATTCATTGAAGGCCCAATTGCTATCTTTATGATCATCCTGTTACGGATGACGTTTGATAGCATTAAAGCCTACAACTCCACATGTAGGAATCGCAGTGACTTCAAGTCAAAGGACTACTTTACTATGGTCGCCATGAGGAGCGCCTATGACACTTGCATAACTATTATGAAGCGTCCTCACAGTGGGTCAGTCCAATATAAATATTACTCCTAATATTTATACCTGTGTGCCGACTTGATATCACATATCCATGACCCATGAGATGTGGTCATCAGTCTACTCACACAATAGTCTCTATGCATTATTGTCGTCCTAATTAACAATAATACTCGACTACGGACGCTTTAAGAATAACGTTCTATATGTTCAATGGGGTCTCATGATCAAGTCGCACTTGATGTTCCATGAAACGAACTGTTTATTCTAAGGACTTTATTATGCTATAAAATAAATAACACAATAAATGAAATGCCTCACATATATATATATATATATATATATATATCAAATATATATAATCAAAGTCATGACACAAATGATAATCTACTAAAACTAGATTGGCCACTAGGGCTTACACCAACAATCTCCCACTAGCACTAGAGCCAATCGGGCATCAATCTAATACCCATCGATCTAGTGTGAGCATCATGCTTCTGCTGAGCAAGAGGCTTCGTCAGTGGGTCTGCAACATTGTCCAGTGTAGGTACTCTGCATATCTTTACATCTCCTCTATCGATGATCTCTCGAATGAGATGGAAACGCCTAAGTATATGTTTAGATCGTTGGTGAGATCTAGGTTCCTTAGCTTGCGCGATTGCTCCATTGTTATCACAAAAGAGGTCAATCGGGTCTGAAATGCTAGGAACAATGCCAAGTTCACTAATGAACTTCCTGATCCAAACGGCCTCTTTGGCTGCATTAGAGGCAGCTATATACTCAGCCTCTGTAGTAGAATCAGCAACTGTCTCTTGCTTTGAACTCTTCCAGCTAACAGCTCCGCCATTTAAGCAAAACACAGACCCTGATTGCGATCGGGAATCATCCCTGTCGGTTTGGAAGCTAGCATCAGTGCAACCCTTTACAACAAGCTCTTCCTCACCGCCATAAACCAAGAACGAATCCTTAGTCTTTCTCAAATACTTAAGGATGTTCTTGACAGCTGTCCAATGGCCTTCACCAGGGCCAGATTGATATCTACTCGTTACGCTTAAAGCATATGAGATATCTGGTCTAGTACACATCACAGCGTACATGATAGAACTAATTGCCGAAGCATATGGAACTTTACTCATGCGTTCCCTTTCATCTGATGAGGTAGGGCATTGTCCCTTGGACAAATACACGCCATGTGACATAGGCAAGAGACCTTTCTTGGAATCTTGCATATTAAAGCGCCTAAGCACTTTGTCAACATATGTACTCTGACTAAGGCCGAGTAGCCTCAGTGATCTATCTCTATAGATCCTGATTCCTAGCACGTAGGATGCCTCGCCTTTCATCGAGAAACATTTCCCTAACCATGTTTTCACATTTTGCAGTGTAGGGATATCATTTCCGATGAGTAGTATGTTATCCACATACAATACCAGAAAAACAATTATACTCCCACTAACCCTCTTGTAGACACAAGGCTCATCTTCATTCTTGATGAATCCAAACTGTCTTACAGTTTCATCAAAACGAAGATTCCAACTTCTAGAAGCTTGCTTTAATCCATAAATGGACCTTTGCAACTTGCATACCTTTTCAGCATTTTTTGGATCGACAAAACCCTCGGGTTATGTCATGTACACATCCTCAAGAAGATTCCCATTAAGGAATGCAGTCTTGACATCCATCTGCCAGATCTCATAGTCATGGTATGCAGCAATGGCAAGTAGGATCCGGACGGATTTAAGCATTGCGACTGGGGAGAAGGTTTCATCATAGTCTATTCCATGAATTTGCTTGAACCCTTTCGCCACCAATCGTGCCTTGAAGGTATTCACCTTACCATCCATGTCAGTCTTCTTCTTGAAGACCCACTTGCACCCTATGGGTTTTACCCCTTTGGGTGGCTCAACCAAGGTCCATACCTGGTTAGTGTACATGGACTCCATCTCAGATCCCATGGCCTCTAGCCACTTCTCAGATTCTGGGCCAATTACGGCCTCCTGGTAAGTCACAGGCTCATCTTGATCCATAAGCAGTACATCACCTTCTTGAGTTAGGAGAAGTCCATATCTCTCAGGTTGGCGACGTGGCCTGCTAGACCTACGCGGATCTTGTGCTACTTGAACCATTGGTTGAGCCACAACACTTTGTGAGCGGTTCTTGTTCCATTACAGGTGGTTCGGTATTTTGTGGGTCATGGATTTCTCCAAGTTCTACATTCCTCCCACTGGCTCCTTTAGAGATGTATTCCTTCTCAAGGAACACTCCAGTCCTTGCAACAAACACTTTGTCCTCGGAGGTGTTGTAGAAATAGTATCCCTTAGTTTCCTTAGGGTACCCCACAAATATACATTTATCTGATTTAGGTCCAAGTTTATCTGAAATCATACGTTTCACATAAACATGGCAGCCCCAAATCTTTAGAAAGGACATACTAGGTCTCCGGATCCATATCTCATATGGTGTCTTTTCAACCGCCTTAGATGGAACACGGTTAAGGGTGAAAGCAGCTGTAAGTAAAGCATATCCCCAGAAAGAGTCATGGAGGTCTGACTGACTCATCATAGATCGAACCATGTCTAGCAAGGTACGATTCCTCCTTTCGGACACACCATTCCATTGTGGTGTTCTGTGGTGTGAGTTGGGCTACTATCCCACACTCCTTCAGATAGTCATCAAACTCCTGGCTTAAGTACTCACCACCACGATCTGATCGTATGGCCTTAATACTCTTACCAAGTTGGTTCTCCACTTCATTCATGAATTCTTTGAACTTTTCAAAGGTTTGGACTTGTGTTTCATTAGATACACAAACCCATATCTCTTGAAATCATCAAGAAATGTAGCAGTAGTGGAAAACCACCTCTAGCAGCTTTTGCTTAGTGGACCACATACATCACTATGTATTAAGCCTAAAAGATCACTAGCCCTTTCACCTTGTCCCGGTGAGCGGGACCTTGGTCATCTTTCCCAATAAGCAAGATTCGCATACCTCAAATGATTCATAATCAAATGAGTCCAAGAGTCCATCTTTATGGAGTTTGGAAATACGCTTCTCACCTATATGGCCTAAGCAGCGATTGCCAAAGGTATGTCGGGTTCAAATCATTTGGTTTGACCTTTTCGCATTTATGTTAAAAATAGGCATATCAAGATCAAGGACATAAAGCCCATTACTCATAGGTGCACTAGCGTAGAAAACATCATCCAAATAAAGCGAACAACATTTGTCCTTAATAATAATATTAAAACCTTTCTTGTCCAAACAAGAAATAGAGATAATGTTTCTGCTAATTGCTGGAACAAAATAACAATTATCCAATTCCAAAATAAGCCCAGAGGACAAAGTCAAAACATAAGACCCTACAGCTAATGCAGCAACCTTTGCTCCATTTCCAACTCGTAGGTCCACTTCGCCCTTGGTCAAAGTCCTACTCCTTCTTAGTCCCTGCACATTAGTACAAATGTGAGAACCACATCCAGTATCTAATACCCATGATGTCAAGTAGATAAATTAACCTCAATAACATAAATACCAAGTGGAAGTCTCACTTCCTTTTTTCTTCTTGCACCCTTCTAGGTATTTTGGACACTTCCTCTTCCAATGTCCAGGTTTTCCACAATGGAAGCAGGAAGCATCCTTAGCAACCCCGCCTACTGGTTTCTGGCTAGAAGAACTTTGCTTGAACTGCTTTCTTGCCTTTGTCCTTTGTAGCCCAAGAAGCGTGCCTTTTGCCCTTCCACTTTCGAGTTGACCATCATAATGGCCTTTCCCTTTCCCTTGTTAATATTTTGCTCACCAGTTCTCAACATACCGCAAGCTCGCAAGCGGTTTAGCAAAATCGTTCATGTTATCTTGCATGTGAAATGGCTAAAGTTATCCCAAGAACGATTGCGGGATAAGGTCCGCTGCCACTCTAGGCCCAAAGGAAATCCCGGCCTCTCGAGACTCTCAATGTACCCAATCATCTTAAGTACATGAGGCCTCTTTGGGTTTCCTTCAGCCAGCCTGCAATGGAAAAGGGCCCTGGAGGTGTCAAATCTCTCCTGCCTAGCTTGCCCTTGAAAAAGCATCTTGAGGTGTTCGATCATATCGAACGCCTCCATGTTCTCGTGTTGCCTTTGCAACTCCGAAGTTATGGTAGCTAGCATGAGACATCCAACATCTATGGCGTCGTTGAGATGCTTCTGGTAAGCATCCCTCTCAGCCTTAGGGGCAGTAGCAGCGGGTGCCTCAGGCACTGGCTCATCAAGTGCATACAACTTCCTCTCTTGCTTGAGAACAATTCTCAAGTTTCGCTGCCAGTCGAGAAAGTTGCTTCCAGACAGCTTGTCCTTCTCAAGGACAGATCGCAATGACATGGTATTAGCGGTGTTGCCAGACATGGTAATCTAAAACAAAATAAACATTCAGAGATAAGTATCATGACAATAACATATTTAATAAGGACTTTTATTAAATACGCTCCCACTATTTTACTCAAACCAATGACCCTCCTCATTGGCTCGGAAAATCCTGTTGGAAGATTTTCTAGTGGGCCAAGATCCATATTTCGCCATGTCCAGAGTCAGCTTTGGCTGATCACCCAGAACTCGGCTATTTAGGTAGGAAACTATTTCCAATTGCATCTATATGCAACTCTTGGATCAGCTGGGTGAATAACCCTTTATTCTAATTCATCTTATGAATTAAAGCCCAACTCTTGCCTCTAGTCCCATTTCCTTCTTATTGAATTCGGCCCAGTTAAGTCAAACCCGATGGTTGGCAGTTGGATATTTCACCTATCGCGCCTCACCAATATAAAATAAGGTGCTCAGCTTTGGCATGACCCACACTTACTCTATCCTGGCCTTGACGAGTGCCACACATCGGAAGGCATTTAGACTTAATATTTAAATTGAGGGAATTTTCTATTTTAAGCGATCTCACCGGCTTTTGTATCACATACAAACGCATCTCTCAAACATGCACAACATACAAGCATACATGCATACACTTCATATAAAACATGCATCTCATACATCCAATCTCATAAAGCATACATGCATGTATCTTATACATTCAAAACATGTTAAACATATATCACATACGCATCATACGAGATTCGGTTTTATGATTATGGCCTCCTAATATGCAAGAATTTAAATAACTAAAATATTACAATTCTTCAACACACGAGCAAGCTTCTCAAGCTCCCACTGGTGTCCGCATATAGTGTTGTCCTTCTCCAACTCTTGAAGAAAATATATTTACTTAAATTAAATAAATAAATGGCACGACTCGCAGGTCGTATTTAAATAAAATAAAATAAAATAAAATAAATCACGACGCGCAGGTCGTATTTACCAAAATTAATAAACACTATTATCTAGGGCCACAATCATAAACCATGATCTTAAAATATTTAATAACAAACAATAATAGTAATAAACATTTTATTATTATAATTTTATTAAAAATATTTTAAACATCAATGTATCAAAATGCTAACCCTTAAATGCCAACAAACTCAATTATACTAAACACCTCAAGTGCACCGTAAAAGAATTGACTAATAACTGCGCATTAACGAGGACGCAAAAAGACGCAATGCAAAACTAAATTCACGCGTTGAATGCGGCGATGATAAGAATTAACCAAATCAAAACCATGAACAGCGTTCCAATCCTTTTTCAATTCACGGGGTTTGCAAATATCCTTCTAAAAAAAAAAAACTCTGCAAAAACCAATCACTTTTACCATTTTTTCAGAAGAACCAGTGTTACGTCATTTTGGAAAAAGAATGTGCAGGTTTCAAAGCATTGTAATCAACTGGAAATGGTTCACTTAAGCAAATAGCAATTGGCCAATACCGAAAGCTTAAACACTTTAGTATTCACGTTTCTTCAAATACTTTCAAATTCATGATTTCCAAAACAATAAATTTAAAGGCGAAAGAACCGAAAACTAAATCAGCATTATGAAGGTGAAAAGAATTCACATTATGCTTCCCTTTTTTTTTAAACCATTCGGGATATCTAATTCACAATATCAAAATGCACTGCAAAGATCAAATCACGCAAAGAAAAACAGCGCACATCAGTATACATGAATCGCAACCGAAAAAGAAAATGCGCAAACCCAGCGATGCGACAACAACAAAATCGGACAAATCAAATGCACGCCGAAACAGTCACATATTTTCATCCATAAAGCAGAATCAAACATGGTAAAAACTAAAGGATTCAAGCAATCAAACAACCTGCTCTGATACCACTGTAGGGGATTTGAGAGATCGACCTTTTCAAAATTTCTTTCAAAAACACTCTCAAGCGAAAAAATCCCCGTACCCATGGATCATTCATTGCTCATGAATCACAAATAACATGATAGTTTGTAGCGTTTACCTCTTGAAGCGTAGAGGAGATCGATCACCAACACTACGATCTTGTAGTATCTCTACTCAGTCCACACGAACGGTAGCCTCGGAATGCGTCTTGCTAGTTGACGGCAACAGGAAGGAGGCACAGAAAGGTCTAAGAAGCTTAGACTAGGGTTGGAGCGTTAAGCTTATATACTCCCTTCCTTTCATTATGTTACCCTAATGGGCCTCATACAATATGAGCCCATTTCCTTCTTATTTAATTAAATCATTATTTAATTAAATAATCTGATTCCGATTAAACCGTTCTATCGTGTGACCCTATAGGTTCCCATTAAGTTGGCAATAATATTAAATATTAAAATAATATTAAATATTATAAACAATGAGCGGCATCTAGCAATGCATCATTGCTACCCAATTAACGGGGAAAAATCGGTGATCCGATTTTAACCTTACCGCGACCAAGATTACTGTAAAGTCGATGTCCCTTCGTCCATGTGTCCTAATTGAACACGAGGCATAAATGTGTCATCCTCGTTAAGTCCAATCATACGTTCCTCGATACCAGAATGGACGTGTAATCACAAGCGGGCCCAATATCATATATTGACCCACTTCCGCGTGGCCACGCATATTTCACGTCTCACTCTATCGAGAGGCCCAAGACATTACTCCTGTTATGTAGGAGGGACGAATCCTGTCTACATCACTTGCACCCCTCAACATGATTCATTGAAGGCCCAATTGCTATCTTTATGATCATCCTGTTACGGATGACGTTTGATAGCATTAAAGCCTACAACTCCACATGTAGGAATCGCAGTGACTTCAAGTCAAAGGACTACTTTACTATGGTCGCCATGAGGAGCGCCTATGACACTTGCATAACTATTATGAAGCGTCCTCACAGTGGGTCAGTCCAATATAAATATTACTCCTAATATTTATACCTGTGTGCCGACTTGATATCACATATCCATGACCCATGAGATGTGGTCATCAGTCTACTCACACAATAGTCTCTATGCATTATTGTCGTCCTAATTAACAATAATACTCGACTACAGACGCTTTAAGAATAACGTTCTATATGTTCAATGGGGTCTCATGATCAAGTCGCACTTGATGTTCCATGAAACGAACTGTTTATTCTAAGGACTTTATTATGCTATAAAATAAATAACACAATAAATGAAATGCCTCACATATATATATATATATATATATCAAATATATATAATCAAAGTCATGACACAAATGATAATCTACTAAAACTAGATTGGCCACTAGGGCTTACACCAACATCTATCATGGGTGTTCGGAGTTTCAAAACACTCTTAATAGGCCTTTCGTTTTCTCATACTACACTCACTGAGTTGCCCCCGTTGTGATTTGGGAGCGGGTTGTTGACAACGTTTGGCCCTTTTTCTTCCTCGATGTCCAATTTTTCATGAGCAATCAGCTTTTTAATAGTGGTCTTGAAAGCCTCACAATCCTCGATGAAGTGGCCTGCGATTCCCATATGAAATTCACAAGTCGAGTTTGGGTTATACCAAGCCGAAAATGGGGGTTCCATTGGCTTCGCCGGAATTCCCACAATCAGATGGGCGTCATACAAACGCCGGAATAGTTCTGCATTGGTGATGGATATCCCGGGAAGGGGATTCCTGTAGTACTTAAGCCCTTAGGTCTCGGGTTCGAACCTTGCATAAGACAAAAACTCCTCTTGAAGGGGTAGAAGACCGTGATGTGCAATGTGGGGGACAAAGAAACCTCCGGCTGTTACAAAAAAAGGCGCATTTTTTTGTAACAGCTGAGGATTTACCACTCTTTTGGGCTTTACCTAGCTCAGTTGGTAATAGCAAGGACGCTTCCGTGTACTTAAACCCCAGAGACCGGGTTCGAGTCCTTGGAAAGGCAAAAACTTCCGAGGGGGGAAGAAGTCATCTGAGCGGCAATGCAAGGTAAAGCCCAAAAGAGTGGTAAATCCTCGGCTGTTACACTGGGCTGGTGTCGTAGTTCTTCTATTATTCTCTTTATTTATAAAAAAAAAGTGTAAATCATTAATATATTCTCTTAAATGACTTACATACTTTTATTTTTTAATTATATATATTATTTGTCACTATTCATTATTATTTTATTATACAAATTTGATTACTTTTAATTTTATAACTTTTCATAACTAATTTATTTTACTATGCACATCATAAAATTTAATAGAAAAATTATAACTATATAATGTTAAATTTTAATTTTTATAATTTTTTTTCATAATTTGTATATTTTATCTCTTACATATTATTAAAATTTTAAATTTCCAACATTCCAATGGAGTATAAATATTCCCAAGATTTCAGCGTTCACATGATTGTTTATGTTTAATTATAATAAATGTTAAATCAATATGCAGTTTTATTTTTTTCCTTCGTAAAGTTTGGATATTATACACGATAGAAATCATAATTTATTCTAGGATTAATTTGTTGTCCAACGTAGATAATTGATTTTCTCTTTTTCATGTTACCTATTTTGAAATTATATTACTGTAATTTAGCTAAATCATTCAATTTTGTGCTTTATATTTTTTGTTTTGAAAATCATAGTTGAGAAATCATATCTAAATATAAGGTAAACAGAACCGATCTTTTTCTATTTATTTGTTATATTTAAAATTGGAGTATACGTATAAATACATATATTCTCTACTTCATAATGAATTATTTATAATGAGACATGTATATTTACCTTTTATACCTCTATTTTAATGAGACATATATATTTACTAGAAGTTCACATTTTTCCTATGTACCCAATTATTAGGGGTGTGAACACCCAATTTTACCCGACACTTTCGAAATTTTTGTAAAAAAATAAAAAAATATTAATTTTAAGCATATTGAATTATTCTTAGTTTAATTTTTATTTACCCTTAATTTTATTTTGTTAAAAGAAAAAAACATATACAAAAAAATATAATAATAATAATAATAATATTAAAGGAAAAAAAAAGAGAAGAAAAGAAATAGGGTGCAAGTAGTAATGATGGGGGTGCCACTAGCAATCTGCTAGTAAACACCCAGGCCCAGCGTCCTTTCCTTTTTTTTTGTTATTTTTTTTCCTCCCCTAGCCCAGCATGAGGTCCAGCCACACTTCCTCTTCTCTTTTACTGGCGCACCCCCTTTTCTTTTTCTCACAGCCCCTGCGCGCCTCAGCCCTATTACTGCGCGCACCCCTTCTTTTCCTGTGAGCAACCCCCAGCGCTGCCTCTCTCTCGCTACTCCTTGCACCCCCCTTTTTTTTTCGCTGCACCCCACACACGTTTGGCCCAAATCAACAAAACCCAAACCTAACCCTAAGTCGTAAAAACCTAATTTTTCAACCCCCTCTCCTCATCCTCAGCAGCGCCTCTTCCCCCCTCTATCCCTAAATTTTCGCCCCCTTCCTCACTCACTCTCTCTTTTTCTGTTTCTCCTCTTCCTCACTCAACTCTAACCCTTTTTCTCCTACCCCAGCCGCCAACCATCTCTCTCTCTCCCTCCTCAGACCACGTTTCCCTACCTTGCCCAACGGTCTCTTCCCTCTGGCTCCATCTCCGGTCGTATCACCCTCCTACAAGCCGCCCAAGGCCGTTCCTCCTTCAACACGCCACCTTCTTCTTCCTCTAATCCATCATGTAACAGAAGCCATGTCCTTTTAATCCTGTCTTACCCAGCGGTTTTGATGCAATACGGGTCTACACCTCTATTTTTCTCTCCAAGACGTCACAGCGCTCTAGTCCTATTTTTCTCTGCATCCCAGACGAAAGAGAGCCTCATACCCACACAGATCTGAGCGCAAGGCTCGATGGGGACGAGAAAAACAAATACACAACCGTTCTGGGGTCAATGAACTTTTCCTATAAATACCAAGAAGATTCACAGAAGCAGGGGGTTCGATTTGGAAAAAAAAAAGGACTGCACATAGAGTTTCAGTGTAGAAAGTGGAAGAAGATACTGAAGTATTAGAGAGAGAGAGAGAATAGAAATTAATTTTTTTTTATGTAAAATTTCTAGAGGATTTCGTTTTTTTTCATTTTTTGTGGAGAAGAACCCTGTAGAGGTGCTGAGCCATTTGGTGTGTGCCTCCTTTTGGTAAATTTTACCTTTTCCCTTTAATTTTGAATTTGCAATTCAGTCAAGAATTTGGGAAGATGATACTGTGTTATGATGTCTCATAGTTTCCCTGTGTTGTTTTTCCTCTCTTAGTTTTGGTCCATGTATGTTAAATAGTTGTAATTTGGTTCATTTCATTTTATCTGAAATAAGATGTGAAAATTTTATTTAGTAGGATATGAAATATTTGCCCTGTTAAAGTTTAGATGTCAGCCCCTGTTTTGATTTTTTTTTAAAGGAGTGTAAGGAGTGTTAATATACTGATGTATCTTGGTTATGTTTGTGCTCAAAATCGTGGCTTGATTCTTTTATGCTTTCCCCTTTTGTGTTTTGTGTTTGCTCATTTCTTAAAAAAAAAAAATTCAAAAGGAACATTAGTGATAAATGTTTCCAAGAATGCCTTTGTGCTGTTAAACAAATTGCTAGTGTTAAAATAAAATTTAAGGATCCATGATATAATTACCATTTATTTGTAAGTATATTTTTGTCATATTTTCTCATTCCAATTAAAACAAGATTGTCTTGTATGTTTTCTAGTTTTTTTTTCCCCTTTTCTGAGTCCATTTATGTGTTGGTCACCTACTAATTTTATTTGGGCACTGCATTAATACTTGATTCAAATTTAATTAATACCTTTAATGGTAATAAAAGTAAGAATACAAAAATAATAGTGATTTCTCTCTTTCTTTTTATATCACCTTTAAATGTTTATACCTAAACAAATATTATTACTTTTTGCACAAATCGATTTTTTTTATTATAATAAATCAAAAGATCAAATGCAGTTAATAATGAGCGTCCTTTTTTTTTAAAAAAAAGTCAAGTGTGTAAATAATTAATCAAATTAATGCTCAAATATTTTATGACCAAGTGCCAAATTTTTTTTATTTTTTATTTTTTTCTTCGGGAGAATCAAATATTTTATGAAAATAAGTTGGCTGAGACGCGACGTCTTGTCGACCTTAGGTTTTAGGGCGCTTGAGTTGCGACAACTTGGTAATCTTAAATCTTTAAAAAAAAAGGAAAAAAAATAATAACAATAAAAATCAACCAAATACACAGCTTTTCTAGAAGAACTACGTGACATTTGAGTTCCTATTGCACCGGAAGATACGTAGGAGCGGGGCAACTCCGTCAAGTCAAATTAAAATTTTTCTAATTTAGTTTCCTTTATATATATATATATATATATATATATATATTCATTTTTGCACTTAATATTACTTTATTTAATTTTGGGGTGAAGCAAATATTTTAAAAACTAATTAGTTTGCACAATCAATTCGGGTAACTGTCATAGGACAGGCGTGATGGAGGTGTTGTGGGGTTTAGTCTCCACCCTTCTCCATGTGTAATCGATTCCCGAACTCAGTATGGTTTTCAAAAATCATTATTTTTGAGGTTTTTCCAATTTTTCCTAAATATAATAAAATTGGTGGCGGCTCCCAAACCTTTGGATCGTTCTGGATGGCGACTCATTGGGACTTGAGAATCAAGCCCATTTTGATTGGTTGTGCAAATCTAGTTTGTTTCACTTTTTTTTCGATTTTTTTTATTCTTTTATTCTTATTCTTATTTTATTTTATTTTTTTTCCTCTATGCTTCGTTTTTGTAATCGATTTTTTTTTTATTTTGATTGATTTGTTTTTATTTGATTAATCTAATTTGTAAATATTTATTCCATTTCTTACTAAGTATTATTTTATTTCCCTATATTTTTTTTATTATTTTTATTTTATTTTTATTTTTTGTATATGTTCCACATGTTTGTATATATGTTTATTTTTACTTAATTATTTTTGTGAATATTGAACCCTAGGTTAGAAGACACTTTATATTTTTGTGTTTTTGTTTCATGGATTACATTGCAGGTTTGGGCTGATTTTTATTTTTGTTTTTAGGGTTCGAGGTTTGTATGCTCTCTTCACACACCACACTTACACTTTGTACACACACTTTGAGTGAGACCCTATACCCGGGCCTGAATGAAGCTTAAGTTAGTAAGAGGTTGTGTAGTGGAAGCCATTTTGGATGCACTTCCTGTGTGGCTACCATGAATTCCTCATCTAGAGTGCGACTCTTTTGTGGGTGCCCACATTTTGGATGTACATCCTGGTGTGGTCAACATCCCGAAAGAGTACTTGGCTCTAGAGACCTAAATGCCTGTAGGTTGCAACAACCACCTATTGTGAGTATACACTGTAGAAAAAGCTTAAATCCATTAGACTCAAGCCCGTTAGTATGGGTGAACCGGTGTAGGTCACAAAGGGAACTACTCCACCTCTTACCCCCATTTCATTTTTTTACATACGTCATTTTTCTTATGATCTCACCTCCCTACAATTATCCCTTCTTTTTCAGGTAAATTTGTTGGAGAATCAAAGTTCTGAATCTGGTAGCGAGTATCTTTGAGTAAAAAAAAAAAGAGAAGAAAGACATGGAATCCACGACTGAGAAAGGAGTGCCAGCAACAAGGAAGACTTTTAAGTTGAAGGTTCAAGAGCCAAAAGTGGACGGTTTGAAAGCTTTTGCCCAGATATTACCTGATAAGACGAGGTCCAAATTTAAAGAAAGATATGGGAAGATTTTAGACTTGCTAAGTGTGAATGTTCAGGTAGAAGCGGTTTCCGCGCTGGCTCAATATTATGATCCCCCGCTGAGGTGTTTCACTTTCTCTAACTTCCAATTGGCCCCTACTCTTGAAGAATTTTCTCGAATTGTGGGGCAATCTTTGAATAAAGGGAAGCCATACCACTTCCGAGGAAATTACCCCCTCATTGAGAGTGTTGCTAAGGCATTGATAGTTGACCCAAATCAGTTGAACAATAAGAAACCAAACGAGAAAACTCCTGAGGGGATTCCGAGGGTATGCTTGGAAGAACTGATGAACAATTTGGTTGCGAACGAAGACTGGGACACCCTCACAGATGTGCTGGCTCTATCAATTTATGACTTGGTTCTGTTCCCGAGTGGTGGTGACTTAGTGGGCCCTGCTGCGATGGATGTGTTTATGGCTCATAAGTGCAGAGGGGAGAACTTAACATTCGCAATCCTTGCAGATGTATACTACACTATGAGTTTCTGCCATCAGAAGAAAGGAAAAAAGATCTTATGTTGCATGCCGATATTGTATGTGTGGTTGACAGCGCATGTTTTCCAAAGAGGTTATGAATCCTATTGTCCCATCGTCGATCTGAGGAGGTTGGGTTTAAAGAATCAGTACGCTGGTATCCACATTGGATGGGAACAGAAGAGGTGATCTGCCAATGCGGTGAATTCCCGAATGTACCATTAGTAGGAACCTTGGGATGCATCAATTACAACCCAAGTCTAGCGTTATGCCAATTGTGTTACCCGGTGATGGGCCCACCTACTGAAGGTTCGATAATTCCTTTTATGACCGACTTAAAAGATAAAATGATGCTTGATAGAATTTTTCAAGCATGGGGGAAAGTCACCCGTAAGGGAAAGGGTTTAGGACGCAGAAGTTGTGGGGCTAAAGACAGTTATAAGCAGTGGGTGCGAGATAGAGTGGAACAAATCAAACTGCCATTTCACAAGCCGGATCCTAGCAACCAACCAGAAACAGACACAATCCTGGAGGAAAGTGAAGAGATGAAAGAACTGAAGGGGAAGTTGGCAAAGGTAGAAGCCGAGAAGAACACGCTGGAGGTCAAATTAAGAGAGGTTCATTCAGCCTTTGGAGCCTTGAAGCTGGAGCATAAAGAGAAAGCCCAATCATTGGAACAAACAAGCAAAAGAGCTAGAATCGAGAGAGATTCCAAGTATAGAACCATGGATTGTCTAAGGTCTGTAAATGAGGAGTTAAGGCTTCGAGATGCGGAACGAGACAGGATTATACGAGAAAATGAGCAGTTGAGAAAGACTCACGTGGAGATGAGACATAAATTGAAGACCCTCAAAAGCCAGCTAGAGGAGCAAGCTACCCAGTTTCAAATAACTGGAAGGATTGATAACCAATCTTTTGAAGAAGCAATAAAAGGGTATCAGAGGCATCTTGAGAAGAAGCATCGGGAGATAGAAGTGCTTTTGAAAGAAAGGGAAGATTTGCTAGAAGAAAACTGGCAACTTAAGGGAGAAATCATGAACCTTAAGGAAAGTCAGGCAGAAACCCAGCAGCGTCTGAACACCCTCGACATGCAAATGAAGAACATGATTACTGAATATGAAGTAAGAATCAAGCATGATATGCATGAGGTCAAGGAGGTGATCAAAATGTATCGGACAACCATCACAGAGAAGAATGAAGAGATCAGAGAGTGGGCAATGGAAAGAAATCACTATATGGGGCTAATAAGGAATGCTGAAGAGAACCATTCACATGCCAGGTAGGAGTTCAGTCATTGGGCTCGCAGGTTGAGGGAAATTGAAAGGATCCCCAGACTCGTCCACCGCGCAGATGCAGCAGTTAACCTTCTCACTACCCCGCGCGAAGCAATTGATCTGATTGATGTTTGTAAAGAGTTAGTTGATGAGGTTGAAAAACTGATCAGAAGCATTAGGGAAAATTGATGTATCTGAATTGTACTTGAACTATGTTCTACTTATGCATGAAATGAAAGTCTACTATGCTTTTCTCCGTCGTGATTCCATGTCTCTTATTCATAAACCTTGTCATTTAATTTTTCGAAGGTCGAACCAAAGATACTCGCTCCAGATTTCAAGAACAACCCTTTACGATTCTTCAACAAATCCATGATAAGGGGTAATCTACTTTTGTTTAAATAAATAAATAAATAAACAAACTTTGTTTTTATGGCAAACAGGGATTTAGCAGCCATTGCGCGTTCCAGGAAAGTAAGGATCAATCAAACTCGAGTATACTTCACTAGGAGCCGAGCAAGAATGTCGGGTGATGATGAGTTGCAGGGGAGGAACTTGACTCAAGAAATGGACACAGTAAAAGAAAGAATGGATGAGATGGCTGCTACTCAGACTCGCATTGAAGAGGCGTTATTGGCCATGAAAGAAGCATTCACTACATTGACAGCAAATAGGACCACCATGGGAACCCCGAATGTCAATACCTTTGGAATGCCCACCTCTATGGGAGTAGGAGCCCACAACCTTGTCAACACGAAAAACATGCACAACCAAGCCTTAGGGCCGTTCACCATCCCAATAGGAATGGGATATGAAGCTTTGGGCCACCATGGGGTCGAAAACCAGCATAACGGAGGTGGAGGTGTTGGAATACCACATGTGGAGTACGACACAGAGGAGGGGCACGCATCAGTGCGGAAAGACAAGGCTAGGGAGCAATGGATGGAAAAGATGGAGGAAAAGATTAAGGCGATGCAGGGGCCTAGTAATTTTGGATCTTTGGGGTTAGAGGAACTTTGCCCAACCTCAGAGGTGATAATTCCTCGTGATTTCAAAGTCCCAGACTTCACAAAGTACAATGGAAGTACTAACCCCCTGCTGCACCTAAGGACCTATTGCACCAAAATGTCGATATGGTCCAAAGATGAAAAATCCCTCGTCAATTTTTTTCATGAAAGCTTGGCCGGACCGGCTCTAGAATGGTACATCCAGTTAGAACATTCAAAAATTGATGGTTGGAAGGATCTTGCTGATGCCTTCATGAGCCAATACAGGTTCAACCTGGATACGGCTCCGACTCGTGAGCAGTTGGGAATACTGCAAAAGAAGAGCGAAGAGACCTTTAAGTACTATGCTCAGAGGTGGAGAGCCTTTGCTGCACAAGTCCAGCCACCGCTCACCATGACTGAAACATGCTCTTATTTCTTGAGGACCTTAGGGACTCCTTATGTTGCAGCAATGGCTGGAGCTACATACAGAGACTTTGCTGACCTTATAGCTGCTGGAGAGAGGATTGAGATGTTGGCAAGAGCCGAAAAGTTTCCAAAGAGAGCGCATGCAGACCTGACAACAAAGAAGAATTTCCCACAAAAGAAAAAAGATCCAGAAGTAAGTCTTGTTCGAGCCACACCAAATTACTCCCACCAACATCCACAATATAACCATTCCCGTCCCAGAATGCCTTATCCATCATACCAAATCACCCTAAACACAAACCCATCACCCACACTGTCATTTCCCGTGAACAATATTCCTACCGCCTATCCTCAGCCACGTCCAAACTACCAATACAATCGCCCAACCTATCACCAAACCCGACCCCTATACCAAAACTCAGGCCAAAATAGAACATCCAACCTACCCCCATTTCCCAAGATATCCATCACCAATGCAGAGTTATTCCAACGTTTGTATGACGCCCATCTGATTGCGGGAATTCCGGTGAAGCCGATGGAACCCCCATTTCCAGCTTGGTATAACCCAAATTCGACCTGTGAATTTCATATGGGAGCTGCAGGTCACTCTGTTGAGGATTGTGAGGCTTTCAAGACCACCATTAGAAGGCTGATTGCTCATGAGAAATTGGAGATCCAAGAAGAAAAAGGGCCAAATGTTGTCAATAACCCGCTCCCAAATTACAACAGGGGCAACTCAGTGAGTGTAGTAGGAGAAGACGAAAGGCCTGTCAAAAGTGTTTTGAAACTCCGAACACCCATGATAGAGATATGGGAGGGGTTACGAAAGATCGGGTATGAAACACTAGCACCGGTGAAAGGAATGGTGATATATGAAAAATATGATGAAGTGGACAAATGCGCATACCACCATGGTTGTGTAGGTCACGACATCGAAGATTGTTGGGATTTCAAGGCTCGAGTTCAAAGTTTAATGTCACTAGGGATAGTGCAAGCCAAAGGGTCAATGCCTTATAAGGATATCAATGTTATAAAACCATTTGTGCTTAGACTTCCGCCACTCAGCCAGCCACTTGCGTCGGAAAAGATTGTGCTGACTATAAAAAAACCCGCACCCTTTGCTTGCAAAGATACTCATGCAGTCCCCTGGAATTATGAGGCAAGATTTGAAGTGGTGGAAGGTCCTTCAACAAGCAAGATTGACGTGACAATCACCAATATAGTGAGTGTCGGGGAAATAACCCGAAGTGGGCGATACTTTGGCCCAGGAGAGGTTGAAAAGAAACAGAAAGAGAAAGGGAATGAGATGGAAGAAAAAGAGCAGTCCGAAGAAGAATTCTTGAAAATAATGAAGCAAAGTGAGTATGATGTGATGGAACAACTGAGAAGAACTCCAGCCCGAATATCCTTATTTTCCCTCATTCTAACTTCTGAGGCACAAAGAAAAGCTTTGTTAAAGACATTAGAGGAAGCTTTTGTCAAGCCTGACGTTACTCCCGAAAACATGGTAAACATGGTCGATCCTGTGCAACGAGTTAACCTCATCACGTTCTCTGATGCTGAAATGGTATCTCGAGCAAAAAGGGACAATCGAGCCCTACATATCACCTTGAAATGCCGGGGATTTATAGTGGCCAAAGTGCTAATCGATGGTGGTTCAGCTTTGAATATCATGCCAGCGTCCATGTTGACTGCTCTAGCAATGGGAGAACAAGATTTAACGCCTCCGTCGATGACAGTTCGGGCTTTTGATGGGTCTAAGAGAGGCATTCTCGGTGAAATAGTACTACCATTGGAAATTGGCCTAAGTGTGTTCCGTGTATTGTTCCAAGTCATGACAATTGAGTCAACATATACTATGCTATTAGGACGACCATGGATCCACGAAGCAGGGGCAGTACCTTCCACTCTACACCAGAGGGTTAAATATGTAGAAAATGGGTCTGTTATCACGATTCGCGGTGAAGAAGAGATTATGGTGTCAAAACCTATGTCCCTTCCATATGTGGATAACACTGATGAAGAAGGAACAAATTTGTGCCACAGTTTCGAGGCAGATAAGCTGGGAAATGAGGAAAAAGGTTCGCCCATTGGTAATGTGAATCAGGTGGCAACACGAATCATGGCAAAAAGTAGCTACGAAGAAGGGAAAGGCTTGGGTCGTCACCTACAAGGAATTCATGATCCTATATTCTTGCAAAAGAAGTCAGACATGTCTGGGATCGGCTATAATGACAACCTTGAAGCAAAGTTCAAAGCTTTGACAATTGGTAAAAGGGAGACACAACTAATCCCTCACTTGAAGGATACGTTTCGCGTTCCTGCCGAAGTGATTTCACCTAAGAATGCTGCTTGTGCACCATACCGGCCAGCAATCAACATGTTGGATGATGAAAACTCAAGGGCATATGGCATCATCCACCCCACCACCAATCAAGAACCGCTGAACAATTGGCAGGCTGAACCAGTTATTGATGTTGTTGCTTTCATGTAATCGTTTTCTTGTACTGTATTAGCCGACTGAGGCTATAAGACTTATGTTATTTTGCTTGAGACATGAATTTAATGAATCTGCATGCATTCCTATCCATTTGTTCTGTTTCGTCTTATTCCTTCAAAATCCTTACTCTTCAATTATGCTTTTGTTTCCCATTATCTTTCTATTATTCTCTTTCCGATTTCCATGAATTGTTCTCCAGGGACTCACATTTCACTGAAACTTTGCCTCATTATGGGAATATCGAGAACACATTGTTTGATTCCTTTGCGACCTCGATGGGAATTGTTCTCGAGTCGGATGAAGATGACAGTCGTCAAAGAATTCAGCGA
Organism: Calophaca sinica; assembly: GCA_037113605.1. Classification (NCBI taxonomy): domain Eukaryota; kingdom Viridiplantae; phylum Streptophyta; class Magnoliopsida; order Fabales; family Fabaceae; genus Calophaca; species Calophaca sinica. The sequence goes on along the minus strand of CM073736.1, from coordinate 98,578,808 downwards.
ACTTACGGACTCGGTAGAAAAAGAGTTTGGTTTGAATGATGAGACAGAGGAAATGATCAATCTGGGGACTAAGGAGGATAAGAAAGAGTTAAAATTGGTAGACAATCCAGAACGTGAAGAAATGATTGCTTTGTTCAGAGAATATCTTGATGTCTTTGCATGGTCTTATAAAGATATGCCCGGCCTGGACCCAGAAATAGCAGCACATAAGATTCCACTTTATCCAGATGCGAAACCCAAGAAGCAGAAGTTGAGAAGGATGCGCCCGGATATGTCATTGAAAATCAAAGAGGAGGTGATCAAGATGTGGGAGGCCGGATTTTTAGAGGTTTTAGTACACCCAGAATGGGTAGCTAACATTGTCCCGGTACCCAAGAAAAATGGAAAAGTTAGAGTGTGCGTGGATTACCGAGACCTAAATCAGGCTAGTCCGAAGGATGATTTTCCTCTCCCATATATCGATGTGCTTGTTGACAATACTGCTAAGAACCACAGGTTTTCATTTATGGATGGATACTCTGGATATAACCTAATCCTTATGGATGTTGAAGATAAGGCAAAGACCACATTCATCACCCCATGGGGGACATTCTGTTATAAAGTAATGCCTTTTGGGTTAAAGAATGCTGGGGCTACTTACCAACGTGCCATGGTTACCCTTTTTCATGACATGATGCATAAAGAGATTGAAGTATATGTGGATGATATGGTTGCAAAATCAAAGGAAGATGAAAGTCATGTTGAAGTATTGCAAAAGCTATTTGAAAGGCTCAGAAAACATACGTTGCGGCTGAATCCTAACAAGTGCATTTTTGGGGGATCGTCAGGAAGGTTACTCGGTTTTATCGTGAGTAGAGAAGGGATAAGGGTGGATCCTGACAAAATAAAGGCTATCCAAGAAATGCCAACTCCCAAGACTGAGTGAGAAGTAAGGAGTTTCCTGGGGAGACTCAATTACATTGCTAGATTCATCGCCAACTTGACTAGCACGTGTGAGCCTATATTCAAGTTACTAAGGAAGAACCAACCAGGGAAATGGGATGAAGAATGTCAAGTAGCATTTGACAAGATAAGAACTTATCTGTCGAGTCCTCCTATTTTAGTACCCCCAACACCAGGACGCCCTTTGATTCTGTATTTGACAGTGCTGCCATCATCCCTAGGGGCAATGCTTGGACAACAGGATGCAGCAGGAAAGAAAGAGCAAGCAGTCTATTATTTGAGCAAGAAGTTCAATGATTGTGAGACTCGCTATACGACAATTGAGAGAACGTGTTGTGCTCTAGTCTGGACTTCAAGAAGACTTCGCCAGTACATGTTGTACTACACTACATGGTTGATTTCGCGATTTGATCCACTAAAGTACATATTTGAAAGCCCTCATGTTTCTCTAAGGGTGTCAAAATGGCAAGTGATCTTGTCAGAATTTGATATCAAGTATGTGACGCGAAAATCGATTAAAGGGAGTACTATTCTTTGATCATTTGGCGAAAATCCTCACGAAAGAAGCGGCAATCGTCAAACCAGGAAAAGGTAGATGAAGAAATCATGGATGTTGAAAAGGAAGACGAAGGATGGAAGATGTACTTCGATGGGGCAGTAAATATGTATGGAAATGGCATAGGGGCAGTCGTGGTATCACCAAGTGGAAAGCAATATCTGGTGGCTATCAAGTTGAATTTCGAATGCACAAACAATATCGCAGAATATGAGGCATGTGCAAGTGGGCTATTGGTTGCAATTGACCTCGGTGTGAAACGATTGGAGGTTTTTGGAGATTCAGCCCTTATTATCTATCAGGTGAAGGGTAAGTGGCAAACTAAGGACTCAAAATTGGTGCCCTATCAAAAGTATCTAACTCAGCTGATAACAAGGTTTGAAGAGATAACGTTCTCCCATTTGACTCGGGATAAGAATCAGTTTGCCGATGCCTTGGCTACTTTGGCGGCGATGTTTAAATTGAACATCAATGCCGAGGTTCAACCCATCCACATAAAGGTGAAAGATGAGCCGGCCTACTGTGCTAATGTAGAAGGAGAGCCAGACGACGAACCATGGTATTATGATATAAAACAGTATATTCAGCATGACGAATACCCAGATGGTGCAAGTAAAGTGAACAAGAAAACCATCAGAAAATTGGCAATAACATTTTTTTTGAGTGGAGAAATCCTCTACAAACGAAGTCAAGATGGAACACTACTGAGATGTGTAGATGCTCGAGAAGCCAGGCGAATCATGATTGATGTTCATGAAGGGATCTGTGGGACACATGCGAGTGGTCACATGATGGCCCGTAAGATAATGAGAAGTGGATTTTATTGGTTCACTATGGAGACAGACTGCATAGCGTATGTGCGAAAATGCCTCAAATGCCAGTTGTACGCAGATCGGGTCAATGCATCTCCTTTTCCTCTGCACAACCTAACCAGTCCTTGGCCATTCTCAATGTGGGGAATAGATGTCATTGGGCTAATTAATCCGAAAGCTTCAAATGGGCATCGATTCATATTGGTGGCAATCGATTATTTCACTAAATGGATAGAGGCGTCTTCCTATGCCAGCATTTCTCAGAAGGTGTTTGTCAAGTTCCTCAAAAGGGATATTGTATGCCGCTATAGGATTCCTGAAAGGATCATTACAGATAATGCACCCAATCTTAATGGCAGAGAAGTACAAAGATTGTGTGAACACTTCAAGGTCAAACATCACAATTCAACTCCCTATAGACCACAAATGAAAGGTGCAGTGGAAGCAGCTATTAAGAACATCAAAAAAATCATTGCCAAGATGGTGGTTAATTACAAAGATTGGCATGAAATGTTACCTTATGCTCTACACGCTTATCGTACTAACATACGATCAAGCACTGGGGCAACACCATTTTCTTTGGTGTATGGGATGGAAGCAGTATCTCCCATTGAAGTACAAATCCCGTCCCTAAGGGTATTGATGGAGGCAGAATTAGAGGAGTCAGAATGGGTAAAAGCCCGATATGAGCAGCTAAATATGATTGAAGAAAAGAGGCTTGCAGCTATTTGTCATGGGCAGTTGTATCAGAGTAGAATGGCCAGAGCCTTCAACAAGAAAGTTCGCCCAAGAGAATTTTAGCCAAGAGATTTGGTTTTAAAGAAAGTACTACCTCATCAGGAGGATGCGCGGGGAAAATGGGCACCTAGCTATGATGGTCCTTATATGGTCAAACATGATTTTTCGGGGGAGCCCTGATTCTCCTGGACATGGAAGGACATGAACTGTCAAAGCCGATAAACTCAGACGCTGTTAAGAAGTTCTATGCCTAAAAAAAAAGTGATAATAAACGCCTGCTAGGTTGAAAACCCGAAAGGGCGGTCTAGGCAATAGTTAGGGTAAGTGAAAGCCTGCTAGATTGAAAACCCGAAAGGGCGGTCTAGGCAAAAGTTAAGGCAAAGAAAGAAAAGAAATGGCATAGTGGTTAAATCGGCCTGAGAATCTCGGGGCAAGCTTACAATGGGGCAATATGATGATGGTTAGCTACGTCAGTCAACTTCAGTATGATTAGCCATCTTCAGGGTCAAAAGCGATCTAGATAGGGAATCAAAGGACCTATACTGGGGCAAATTTGATGTGAAATTTCTTATTGTGATCATCTTTCCCCTTTCCTACTGTTTTAATGCTTCTCTTCCCTTGAAAATTTGTATCAAAGTTCCACATCAATTCAATTCACAAATTATTCCTCCTATTTGCATCCATTCTTGCATTCATGCTTCATTTGTTAAATTATGTCTCAAGTAAAATAACTGAAGTCTAATAATACTTTGAAACGATTACGTTAGCAACTCCTTAATGGATAAATAAATAAAAATCCCTGGCCGTTCGAATAAAGGTGAAATTAATTCAGACGTCTTCATAATAAATTGGGGCAAGAAAAGTCCAAATCCCAAAACTTGAAATGGTGTCATCCAAATGTGCCATGTGACTACAAACAAAGAGTGAAGTGGCAAACATCTATAAGCGGATAAGAAAAGTATACAGCCGATGTTGCTGCGGGGAATTAGTGAAAACAAGATAACAAGAGTTTGATTGATCAAAGCTTTCTAGTTCGCCACAATGGCTCAGATCCTGTAAAACACACCCAGGTAAGTCAAAACATGACGACCCTAGTCTGTTAAGGGAGGCGGTTCAGTCCCCTTCCCATTCTGTTTCTGGTATACCGAGGAGGTTCCGACATTTGGATGTTTAATTTCCATCTGGGCAAGACGGTTTCGTCCCCTGCCTATCCTATTTCTTTTGAGGGAGTCGGTTCAGTCCACTACCCGTTTATTTCTTGTTTGTTGAGGGAGTCACTTCAGTGCACTACCCGTTTACTTCCTGTTGTTGAGGGAGTCGCTTCAGTGCACTACCCGTTTATTTCTTGCTTGCTGAGGGAGTCGGTTCAGTCCACTACCCGTTGATTTCTTGCTTGCTGAGGGAGTCGGTTAAGTCCACTACCCGTTTATTTCTTGCTTGTTGAGGGAGTCGCTTCAGTGCACTACCCGTTTATTTCTTGTTTGCAGAGGTAGGTGGTTCAGTCCACTACTCGTTTATTTCTTGTTTGCAGAGGTAGGCGGTTCAGTCCTCTACCCGTTTATTTCTTGAGGGAGTCGGTTCAGTCCACTACCCATTTATTTCTCGTTTGCTAAGGGAGTCGGTTCAGTCCACTACCCATTTCATTTCTTGTTTGCTGTGGCGGCTCAGTCTCCTGTCTATTTCGTTTCTTCTTGGCGAGGCGGTTCTGTCCCCTGCCTGTCTTTATTTCTTTTGACATTTTCATAACGTGTCGCTTTCATCATTGCCAGCCAAAATTGATGTTCATATATCTGTACTTATTTCTCACTGCGATAATATGCAAGCTATATCATCTAGTGAAAAAGTAAATACAGAGGGGCAACTGTGAACACCCAATTTTACCCGACACTTTCGAAATTTTTGTAAAAAAATAAAAATATTAATTTTAAGCATATTGAATTATTCTTAGTTTAATTTTTATTTACCCTTAATTTTATTTTGTTAAAAGAAAAAAATATATACAAAAAAAAATAATGTATAATAATAATAATAATAATAATAATAATAATAATAATAATAATAATAATGAAGGAAAAAAAAAGAGAAAAACCAAAAAAAAAAGAGAAGAAAAGAAATAGGGTGCAAGTAGTAATGATGGGGGTGCCACTAGCAATCTGCTAGTAAACACCCAGGCCCAGCGTCCTTCCCTTTTTTTTATTTGTTATTTTTTTTCCTCCCCTAGCCCAGCATGAGGCCCAGCCACACTCCCTCTTCTCTTTTACTGGCGCACCCCCTTTTCTTTTTCTCACAGCCCCTACGCACCTCAGCCCTATTACTGCGCGCACCCCTTCTTTTCCTGCGCGCAACCCCCAGCGCTGCCTCTCTCTCGCTACTCCTTGCACCCCCCTTTTTTTTCGCTGCACCCCACACGCTTTTGGCCCAAATCAACAAAACCCAAACCTAACCCTAAGTCATAAAAACCTAATTTTTCAACCCCCTCTCCTCATCCTCAGCAGCGCCTCTTCCCCCTTCTATCCCTAAATTTTCGCCCCCTCCTCTCTTTCTCTTTCTCCTCTTCCTCACTCAACCCTAACCCTAACCCTTTTTCTCCTACCCCAGCCGCCAACCATCTCTCTCTCTCCCTCCTCAGACCACGTTTCCCTACCTTGCCCAACGGTCTCTTCCCTCTGGCTCCATCTCCGGTCGTATCACCCTCCTGGAAGCCGCCCAAGGCCGTTCCTCCTTCAACACGCCACCTTCTTCTTCCTCTAATCCATCATGTAACAGAAGCCATGTCCTTTTAATCCTGTCTTACCCAGCGGTTTTGATGCAATACGGGTCTACACCTCTATTTTTCTCTCCAAGACGTCACAACGCTCCAGTCCTATTTTTCTCTGCATCCCAGACGAAAGAAAGCCTCATACCCAGACAGATCTGAGCGCAAGGCTCGATGGGGACGAGAAAAACAAATACGCAACCGTTCTGGGGTCAATGAACTTTTCCTATAAATACCAAGAAGATTCACAGAAGCAGGGGGGTTCGATTTGGAAAAAAAAAGGACTGCACATAGAGTTTCAGTGTAGAAAGTGGAAGAAGATATTGAAGTATTAGAGAGAGAGAGAGTAGAAATTAATTTTTTTTTATGTAAAATTTCAAGAGGATTTCGTTTTTTTCATTTTTTGTGGAGAAGAACCCTGTAGAGGTGCTGAGCCATTTGGTGTGTGCCTCCTTTTGGTAAATTCTACCTTTTCCCTTTAATTTTGAATTTGCAATTCATTCAAGAATTTGGGAAGATGATACTGTGTTATGATGTCTCATAGTTTTCCTGTGTTGTTTTTCCTCTCTTAGTTTTGGTCCATGTATGTTAAATAGTTGTAATTTGGTTCATTTCATTTTATCTAAAATAAGATGTGAAAATGTTATTTAGTAGGATATGAAATATTTGCCCTGTTAAAGTTTAGATGTCAGCCCCTGTTTTGTTTTTTTTTTAAGGGAGTGTAAGGAGTGTTAATATACTGATCTATCTTGGTTATGTTTGTGCTCAAAATCGTGGCTTGATTCTTTTATGCTTTCCCCTTTTGTGTTTTGTGTTTGCTCATTTCTTAAAAAAAAAAAATACAAAAGGAACATTAGTGATAAATGTTTCCAACGGAGGAATGCCTTTGTGCTGTTAAACAAATTGCTAGTGTTAAAATAAAATTTAAGGATCCATGATATAATTACCATTTATTTGTAAGTATATTTTTGTCATATTTTCTCATTCCAATTAAAACAAGATTGTCTCGTATGTTTTCTAATTTTTTTTTCCTTTTCTGAGTCTATTTATGTGTTGGTCACCTACTAATTTTATTTGGGCACTGCATTAATACTTGATTCACATTTAATTAATACCTTTAATGGTAATAAAAGTAAGAATACAAAAATAATAGTGATTTTTCTCTTTCTTTTTATATCACCTTTAAATATTTATACCTAAACAAATATTATTACTTTTTGCACAAATCGCTTTTTTTTTTATTATAATAAATCAAAAGATCAAATGCAGTTAATAATGAGCGTCCTTTTTTTTTTAAAAAGGTCAAGTGTGTAAATAATTAATCAAATTAATGCTCAAATATTTTATGACCAAGTGCCAAATTTTTTTTATTTTTTATTTTTTTTCTTCGGGAGAATCAAATATTTTATGAAAATAAGTTGGCTGAGACGCGACGTCTTGTCGACCTTAGGTTTTACGGCGTCTGAGTTGCGACAACTTGGTGATCTTAAATCTTTAAAAAAAAAGGGAAAAAAATAATAACAATAAAAATCAACCAAATACACAGCTTTTCTAGAAGAACTACGTGACATTTGAGTTCCTCATTGCACCGGAGGATACGTAGGAGCGGGGCAACTCCGTCAAGTCAAATTAAAATTTTTCTAATTTAGTTTCCTTTTTATATATATATATATATATATATATTCATTTTTGCATTTAATATTACTTTATTTAATTTTGGGGTGAAGCAAATATTTTAAAAACTTATTAGTTTGCACAATCAATTCGGGTAACTGTCATAGGACAGGCGTGATGGAGGTGTTGTGGGGTTTAGTCTTCACTCTTCTCCATGCGTAATCGATTCCCGAACTCAGTATGATTTTCAAAGATCATTATTTTTGAGATTTTTCCAATTTTTCCTAAATATAATAAAATTGGTGGCGGCTCCCAAACCTTTGGATCGTTACAAGGGGTATATTTGGAATGAAAGTTTAATTTTATAACATTAAATATGCTTCCTTGGTCTTTGTGATTTTTGTAATTTATTCTTATATTAAGGACCAGAAGTAGTAATAATAAATAATAATGAGTATTAAAAATAAGGTTTTAATCTAAAAAAAGATAATAATGGAGGTAAGAATAGATTTTTTTTACGAGCAATTAAAGTGTACAAGTCATTTTTTAAATATTATTTGGCTTAAAACGTGGCTCGGTGATTTCAAGGTTTTCTTTTATAATTCTCATTTCTAGGAAATAAATCATTTATAGGCAAACAAGCTTTTTTTCAAACAATTAAAGGGTGCCATTTTAAATAGGCGTCTTAGGAGTGCTAATATCTTCTCTACGTGTAATCAACTCTCGAATCTAAAATTTGTTTCGTAAGACTATTTTTCAATTATTTGTCAGAAAATGGTTTTTCCAATGTTTTTCTTAATAAACATAAGTGACGACTCCATTAAAATCGACGAGTGTCCTTGCGGACATTCTATTGAGTATGAAGGGCTTTACATGTTGTGCAAAAGGTGTGGTGTGTATGGGCATGTTGCATGAAATTGCCTTATGCAGGGAGAGCTTCCTTGCGTGATGGTGGAGGACAAGATGACGATAGGTACAACCTCCGATCAGTCATAGGGGGATGTCAACCCTAAACATAGTACTACAAAAGGAAAGACAATAATTGAGATGTATAGGGATAATTTGGTGGTGGAGAAAGGAAAGAAGGACCAACAATCTCGTAATAAGGGGAAACTAAGAAGAAATCAAATAAGGAAGGTGGGAAAGATCTCAAAATACCATTGGCTAGTATTAAGGAAGGAAATAAGGGGAACATATTTGAGTTGTTGAACATAATTGGAGATGGGAATCGTACAACGACTCCTATATTCTCGAAGGGGAAGGAAATTATGGAGGATAACCAAGATAACCCCAAATATTGGAGAAAAAAGAGAAGAATGCGGCCAAAAGATATGAAACAGCTAAAAAAGAATATTATTAATGTTGTCCTAAAGAGGAATATGACTAATGAGGGTAAGAAGGACGTGAAGGATTCAGGAGCTAATAATTTGCTACCGAATCAGGATGATGATATGGTCAAACATCCTTCAATGCATGCCAATGTGGGACCATCATCCAGAGCTTGTGTTTGTTGTCGAAACTCATACACCATTCTCTTCGGGGAAGAAGTATGGGAAGGCGGAAGGTTATGAACCAGTGGAGGTAGTTGAAGCACAAGGTCATTCAGGTGGCATCTGGGCCATGTCTTACACTGGTTGCATGTTTCATTTCTGCGTGTTGGATGTCCATGATCAATGTATTAGTGTTGAATCTCTTGGAAACTCATCATGGGTGTGCACAGGAGTGTATGCTAGTCCTAATACTACTATGAGCGCCAGTTTTGGGAATATTTAGGTAATGTGATAAATGATATTTCCAAGCCTTGGGTGTTGGTTAGTGATTTTAAAGATATTTTGCTATCGTCCGAGAAAAGTGGACGTAATTTCATAGCCGCTGATGCTGAGGCATTTGTGCAAGGCATGGAAAGGTATGGTTTGATGGACATTGATTTCTTTGGGACCAAGTTTACGTGGCAAGGAAGATGTAGAGGCAACAAACTTGGTTCTCTTCATCTAGACAGGGGTTTGTGTGATCATTTCTTGGAGAGTTAGGTTCTTGAATGCTACGGTAGAACATCTGATGAAGAGGCATTCTGATCATATTCCACTTCTTATGAGGTGTAGTAACACTGGGAGATCTAGGCGGGAGAGACCTTTCGGGTTCCATGTAGCTTGGTGCATTCATGATGACTACAGGCCCTTGGTTAAGAATGTGTGGGGTAAGGATATAGGAAACATTGCTCAGGCACTCCAAAACGTTCAGAATGATTCCGTTACTTTCAACAAAGAATTATTTGGCAATGTTTTTGCTAAGAAGAAGAACCTGGAGTGTAGACTGAGAGGAATTCAGAAACTGCTACAGGAAGTGGACTCGACTTCCGAATTGCGACTTCAGGTTGATTTATTTAGAGCCTGTGAAGCTATTCTTTTTTCGGAAGAAGCCGTTTGGTTTTAGAAGTCAAGAGAGAAGTGGATTACGTTGGGTAGTAGGAACATATTGTTTTTTTCATACTCAAATCGTGGCCCGCGGAAAGAGAAATAAGATCCATGAGTATATATGAAATGGAGGTGTATAGAACCCCAGATCCTGATGACTTTCAACCCATACTTTTCAAGATGTTCTGAGTGGATGTAGTTGATGAAGTTTGGTACTTTGTTAGAGATGCTTTTGCACAAAGATTTTTTAATGAAAAGATGACTGAAACTCTCATGGTGTTGATCCCAAAGTTGATCACCCATCTTCTTTGAAAGAGTTCGGGCCGATCAGTTTGTGTAATATGGTGTATAAAATCCTTACCAAGGTACTGGTGAACAAATTGAGACTCATTTTAGCAAGGATCATTAGTCCCCAGCAAAGTAGTTTCATACTGGGGAGGAATACTAAAGATAATGCTATCATTTTGAAGGAGGTTGTGCACTACATGAAGAAATCCAGAAAAAAAAGGGTGACATGGTGTTTAAGTTGGACTTGGATAAGGCTTATGACAGGGAGGAGCTTAGGAAATGTGAGACTGATTATTTAGGGGTAATTTTTAATTGATTTGATTACCCAAGATTTTATTAAGGACCAAAGGTTAATTAAGGGATTAAGTAAGGGCATCGAAAGTCAAACTTCAATTAAACAATTGACTACTACCCCACCATACACCCTATTTCACTTACTCCTACCCTAGCACCCTCCAACTCACTCTATTACTCCCTCCCCTGCGTGACTTCCAGCAAAAAGAAAGAAAGGGGAAAAACAAAGAAGAAAAGAGAAAAGAGAAAAGAGAAAAGAGAAAGAAGGAAGAAGGGAAGAGAAAGAGAAGAAGGGAGCGACGGTGGAGGAAGAAGGAGGAGGGCGAGGACCACCCCTCCACGGCGGCCGACCACACTCCACGGCGGTCATAACATGGAGAAGCAGAGGGAGGCTCAGAGAGAGAGAGAGACTGGCTGAGAGAGGGAGACAGACCGAGAGAGAGAAAGAGAACAAGGAAGAAGAGGAAGGAAGGAGAAGCTCAAGCTACTAAGGTTGCGTTTGGCCCAACTTTTTTAAGACTTTAAAGCGACTTTAAAGCTAAAGTTAAAAATAAGAGCTTTAAAAATAAAGCTAAAGTCGTTTGGTAACTATTGTTTTTTTAGCTAAATATTATTTGGTTAGATATTTTTATAAAAACTCTGATTTTATTATAAATACAATAAATAAATCAGATATCTTAAAAATAGAAGATAAATTCTTTTAAAAAAACACTACCGCTACAAGAAAAGAAATTTTTTATAGAATGAATAAAAATCCATAAAAATCGTATGCAGTGCAATAATAAAATATTTGAAAACTAGTGGCGTGGAATAATGTTTAAAAATCTAATAATGTTGAAATATCTATAATTATATCAGTAAAATAATAAAATAGTGTTGAAAAATCTAGTTTTTTTTACCGGTGGAAACTAGTGTTGCATAATAAAATATTTGAAAACTAGTGGCATGGAATAATGTTTAAAAATCTAATAATGTTGAAATATCTAAAATTATATCAGTAAAATAATAAAATAATTGCATAAAAGATAATAAAATAATAGTTTTTCTTGCTTTTGTTGCTGCCTTTTTTTTATGATCTTTGTTGCTGCTGCATAAGGTGATTTTTTACCCAAAAAAAAAAAATGAAAACAAAAGAGGGATCTCGCATGACAGCCACAGGGTTCGAAGAGTGGTATAAGCTTCGCTTTTTTCAAATAAGCTGGAAAAACTAGCTTTTTTAAAAGCTCTTTATCTTAGTTATTTCTTTTATAAAAATAAGCTACTTATATTTTTTAAGAGCTTTTGTTAAAGAGTGTTTGGCCTAGCTTCTCCTTTTAAGGAGAAGAGAAGCTCAAATAAAGCTGGGTCAAACGCTACCTAAGAGAGGAAGCAAGGGTGGAGACCATCATCACCTTCATCTCCATCTTCATTTTCATTTTCATCAATTTCTTAAGTTAGGGTTTGGCTCTCCAAACACACAATGTGAGTTCTCTTTAGGGGTTATTCTCATTTAGAGGTTGAGAACCTTGAAAAACCCATTAATAGGTTGTTTATGTTGTTGCATGTCTTGATTGTTAACTTTGATGTATTGTGACTTTATGGGCTTGTGCATGAGAGTCTCTTTGGTAAGAAGTGTGGGTGGTTTGAGTTTTGTAATAGGATTCATGAGCAATTTTATGTTATTGTATCCTTTGTTGGTTGAATGTGATGCCCTTGATATATTGTGATGATTTGGGATGATTGAAATAATCCCCTTGTATGTTGCATTGAATTTGATTTGAGTGCCTACAAGATGTTTGATATATGTTCTCAAAAGAGCATTTTTGTAAATTTGGTAATAAGAACCATGAGCCAATCCAAGGGCTCATGGTCATGGCTTTGATTCTTCAAGAAAGTTTACTTTAAGTGTGCTATTGTTGTTGTTGGTGCCTTTGCTTGATTAAAAGGTTGTAATTCATATTGGTGCCCTTGTTTGATTTACAAAGAACAATTAACTAGTAAAATGTTATATTTGGGTATAATTGCCTCATAGATTTGGCTCATTACCTAGAGGGTTTCAACCCTCATCGTTAAAGGTTGCAAAGTGAGTTGTATCTATTTTATGTAATGTTTTAAAAGGTGATGGATTCTCTTACAAGTAAATGTTAATTATTGACGTAATTGGTCATGTTTTGATAACTGTCATTCATGAATGGTATGTAATGGGACGAGGTTAAGGGAACTCACTGAGATTTTATATCCCACCCCTTTCCTTTATTTGTTTCAGATGACAGGTACACCAATAACGGAAAATGTCCGTCAGTGGGTTATACCGGATCACGTGTCCTTCTTTAATGTCTTAAGTTTTAAGTACGAGTTATTGTATTACATGTCCATTTATGTCAAGTAGTGCTAGTAAATAAATTATAAATTTAATTCATTTTTATTATCTAAAGGTGTTGTATATGGCTATTTATGTACTTTCAAAATAATTTCCGCATTTGAAACTCTGAGTGCATCCATTGCCTAAAGGGGGGAATAAAGTCCTATGACTGCATCCATTGCCTAAAAAGGCTGTTGGACCCCAATGTGGGCCGTGCCGGGCCGGATGCCACAATAAATTGAGTTGGTGATAGCAAGGTGCTTCCCATTACCTTTAACCCTTTGGGTGTGGGTTCGAACCTTGCGCGAGGCAAACATATTCTTTAAGGGGGAATAAATTCCTATGAGTGCATCCATTGCCTAAAAAGGCTGTTGGACCCCAATGTGGGCCGTGCCGGGCCGAATGTCACAATAAATTGAGTTGGTGATAGCAAGGTGCTTCCCATTACCTTTAACCCTTTGGGTGTGGGTTCGAACCTTGCGTGAGGCAAAAATATTCCTTAAGGGGGGAATAAAGTCCTATGAGTGCATCATTTGCCTAAAAAGGCCGTTGGACCCCAATGTGGGCCATGCCAGCCCAGATGTCACAATTGGGGGTTTGTTAGAGACATTCTGGGTGTTTTTGTTTTTCCACCAATTATTATCAACTTCATTATGCATGGCATCACTTCCTCTTCCATTTCTCTTCTATGGAATGGAGGATGAACTCCTAGCTTTATCCCTACAAGAGATTTGCGTCAAGGAGATCCTATTTCCCATATCTCTTTGTGTAGTGTGTGGAAAGACTTCGCGCCATGATTACTGAGGAGGTCCAACAAAGGAAGTGGTTACAAGTGTCCAGGAATGGACCTGCTATTTCCCATCTCTTCTTCGCTGATGACATCATCCTTTTTGCAAAACGAAGTCCTCACAGGCTTGCTTAATCTCTAAGTGTTGGGAAAATTCTGTTCCTTTTCAAGTTTGAAGGTAAACTTGGAGAAATCTAGAGTGTTTGCTTCTACTGGTGTTCTGTAAGCCAGGAAAAATAAAATAACAAGCATCAGTCAAATTCAATTTACAGATAGACTCTAGAAGCATCTTGGATTCTGGATTTACTTTGGAAGACCGGATAGGGAAGATTATTCTCACGCTTGGCTAGGTAGGTTGTTAAATAAGTCGGGAAGAGTCACTGATAACACCATTATTGCATCATATTTATATAGATAATTGAATGTGAATTAAATAAATATTTTAATATTATCACTTGAAATTCACTCTCTTTTATTCTAAATTGTGCAGAAATGGAAAATTAGGCAATTTGGTGGAAAATACAAGTTTTGGGCTTGAAATTGGGCCATAAATAGGCCCAGGACCATGCAGAACGGCCAAGGAACAGCGCAGCACACATAAGCACGGCCACAAGGAAGGCTGTTCTTAAAGGCGGCTCAGGTCGGTATTGCGCTATTGGTGGGAAGGAAGCACGACCACCAAGCACGACCCTGCTTGAGACTGTGCTTCAGGTCGGCCACGCGTTTTCCACGCGGTTCATTGAATCTGGACGTATTTTGGAAGCACGACCTCGCTGAGGCCGGGCTTCAGGCCGTGCTTGAGCAGATTCCAGCACCTATATAAGGAGATGCGCTGCAGAATTTTAAAAATTGTCCCTTCTGAGTGCAAATACATTTCCTGTCTCATTTATCTCCCTTTTAGCTTTATTTTCTTCTGTTATTTTGTTATTTTAATTTTTGTAATTTTATTTTTTTACTCTTTGAATTTTATTATGTATTCTAGAATTATTGTAGTGTTATTATCTATAATTTTAATGTGCAACTAATTCTATTACTGTGGTGATGAGAAATCTTTTACTATGCTTATAATCTTAATCTAATTTATAATTTGAGTTTTTAATTCTTATGATTAAATTATTCCTAGTAAATTTATTCTATAAAGAATTAGTCATTCTTTACTTGGTTATTAATTGTGTGGCGATCGAACTTTCAATTAGTAATGGAACTCTAGGATTAATTGAATTTGTATGCTCTGCCGGATCAAGGATTGTGTGTTCATTTTCAATCAGTCATTGAATTGATAAATCTATTGATACTTTATGCTCGTTCTATTTACTTGCTTTGAATGACCAAACAAAGTAGTAAGTTAGGAGGAAGACTGTTAACATTGCATGACCAAACTGTGTTAATAGCTTTTGAATAGATGATTGGTAATCAATAAGGATATTTTCTTAGCTCTTTTTATAAATTGGTTAAGTGAATAAATATTAGTATAAAGTGAACCCAGAACCTTAGTATCTCCATAATCACAAGTTCTTGTTCTTATATTAAATTTGTGTGTATTTTATTCCAATCTTTCCTTTCTCTTTAAATGCAATTTCATCGAACCATTTATCTAAATAACAAATTAATTTAAGAAGAGCAGTAATCAATCTAATTCCCTATAGAGACGATAATCTTTTATACTATAACTTGACGTGATCGTACACTTGCGATTTACACGCAAAAGTCACCTTGGCTTATGCGGTTCTCACGGCCTTGCCAACCTGTGAGAGGCAAGTTAGTTGGCTTCCCATGTATATGTGTGATCAACTTGACCGCACTGTGAGACAATTTATTTGGAAAGGTTCTACGGGGAAGGGCCTTCATATGGTTAATTGGGACCAAATATGGAAGCCAAAAAAGTATGGAGGTCTAGGAGTTCGCCGTGCTCGGGAGAAAAATATGTCTTTACTTGGAAAAATGGCTTCGGAGGTGCTACACGAGCCAAATAAATTATGGGTGCACTTGTTGAATGATAAATGTTTGCACGGTACTCACTTGTTTGACGCACATGATTCCCGTGGCTCACACACTTGGTGTTCGATTCTGAAGGCTTTGAGTGAGCTGAAGGGCAGGTTCAATATGAAGTTAGGTGATGGTGACTCAAGTATATGTTATGTCCCTTGGTTGACTCATAACTCATTGTGCCATACGTTAGCTTTTGTAGACATACTACATGACATTCATCTTAAGGTGAGAGGTGTTTAGAAGGATCATGGTTGGAATTTGGATATTCTTTGGACTATAATGCCTAAGGACATTCGGCAGGGCTGGTGAAATATCTAGTTGTGTTTTGTTAATGGAATTTTGGATAGTTGTGTTTGGAACTCAGTGACGTCTGGTGAATATACTGTGAGGTCGGGTTATCATTGGCAGCTGGGAAGAGGAGAGTGTATCCAAGGAGAAGGGAATTGGAGGTGGGTGTGGAAACTTAATCTCCCAGCAAATACCCAATCTTTCATTTGGCAAGTGTGCCAAGGGGCCATTCCATCTCGAGGACTTAAGATCATCCGATTTGTGGAACAGAGCCGGAGTCGATAGTTCATTGCCTTTTTTTATTGTAACCAAATAACTCATTTGTAGAGGTGTTGTGGGTTTGAGGATCCCATACAACTTGTAGTGGGTGCACGGCTGTTGGTTTGGTGCAAGAAGAAATGTCAGATGAGTCTTTTGGTCCCTTTTGTCATGTGGTATCTATGGCTTGCTAGAAATAGAAAAGTCTTCGACAATGAGAATGTGTCGTTGCCCACTTTGGTTGCGCAGGTTCATACAATGGCGAGATACACTACTTTGGCATTTGGACCTGCAACACTATGGTCGCCTTCCAAGGAATGTTATTTGGGCTAAGCCAGATGAGGGGTGTTTGCTCTTAATGTTGATGGGAGTGCCTTAGTTAACCTGGGGAAAGATGGCTTTGGTGGAATTCTGCGGGACAACGATGTCATGCTTGTTAGATGCTTCCAAGGCAGTGTGGGTATATCCAACATAGTTTTTGTGGAAGTGATGCCCATTTACCATGGTCTAAAGTGTTGGGAAGTTGGTATTAGAAAGCTTATATGTTATTCAGATTCCTTGGTAGCTGTTAAGCTTGCCATAGGGGGAGTGGGTTCGTGTCACCTTTATGCCAATGAGATTGCTTTGATTCAGAAGTTTATAAGAAAAGAGTGGACTCTTAGCATTATGCACATGCTTAGAGAGGACAACCAACATGCAGACTTTCTAACAAAGTTGAGAGCAAAGAATGAAGACACCTTGGTTGTTTTAGATGTTGTTCCTTTTGGCCTGAGCCCCTTGTTAGTAGTTGATGCTATGGGGGTCTCTTTCAGGAGGGAGTAATGTTTTGGTAGTTTATCTTTTTTTTTCCCCCTTCTTTTCTTGTTGCCAAAAAAGTCAAAATGACAACAAACATAATAATAATAATAATAATAATAATAACAAAATTGGTACGTACAAAAAGTTTAAGTAAATGCAAATAAACAATGTAATTGTATGCTGATTTAAGTAACGACAAGTTTACCGGTAACAAAAAAGTAAACGAATAGTTTGAATATTCTTTTGCTCGAGAACTAATATGACTTTTAAATTTAAAAATCCATTTGATTAATTGAAAAATAAGAAATTGAACATAAGATTGGACAAAAAATTGAACAAAAAACTCAATAAAAACTCAAAAATATCCACTCACCAAAGTAAGGATAACTTTTGAATTTAATAACTATACACTCAATTACTATGTAAAATATAGTATCTTGACTTTCCTATGTCGCTAATGACTTGCTGCATAATTAATTAAGTGAAAATTATCTAAATATTCATAAATCCTAATTTAATAGATCCTAATTTAGTTGTAATTCAAAATTGAGCTAATGGTTTAGCTGGATAGACAGTGTATCTGTGAGCAAACTTTTTGTAAGACGGGTAAAATCTTCTTCAATTGTTCTTTAAGATATACTATGACGGGAAAAGCTATCAGGATTTTATGAAATTTCGTTTAAGTTACCAAGTTCCATTGAAGTGATAGTTCGAGATGAGAAGGAAGTTGTATGAAGATGTTTCGTTCGAGACGGCTTAATTGGTATTTACTGAGAAATTTGGTTTTGTAGTGTATTTCTACCAAATTCGGCAAAATAACAAATAATTAGTTCAAATGATTACGAGATTGACGAGTTATGTGATAATCTCGTTTTTAAAGCAAACGGTTTTAATGTAACAACAGTCAAAAATTCGACGCGTTATTAGTTTTTAATGTTCTTGGCCTTGAAAGCCATTAATCATTGTGATTCTTTTGCCAATTTTGAATATAGTAATTTCAACTAACAAATCTATTGTTGTCGAAATGGCATTAACTCTTAGAGTAAGCAAGATTGGCTGTTGAAAGCCAATAACTTGATCAATAAGTAATTAGACATAAAATTAAATGGAGTATGGAAATATAGTGTTACGAACATACATTCATGAATTTAAACATACAAATTTGAATTGACATGGAAATGTAAAGAAAATCATCTAAATAACTGCAATTAAATGAAAACATTCAAAGAACTAGTAAAAAGCAGTTTTTAAAGGTAAATTGCTGAAATGTAAAGAAATTACATAAAAGCGTGAAACGTAAATGACAGTGAAGTAAAAACCATGAAAAAAGTACTGGAATTGAAAGAAATGCAATTAAAGAAAATATAAATGACAATGAAGGAAAGTTTGCTGAAAATTGAAATGAATACAAAGAAGTAACTGATTTTCAAAAGAAGTAAAAATGCAGAAAAATAAGAACAGATAAGTTTAAAAGCTGTAAAAGAAATAAAGTCTGAATGCAGTAAGTTTTGAAAGTAAAATGCATAGACAAAATGTAAAGTTGCAGATAAGATAAATGAAAGAACAAAGTAATAATTGAAAATAGACTTGAATTGGATAAATTGCAGAATGATAAGGTTTGGAAGGCATACAGTGATCGTTTTCCTTTAATTTGCTTCGCCGTCGAGATATTAGGAATTTAGATCATGTATCCAACCTGATTTACATCGTAAAAGCTACTATTTATAGACAAAAAATGTAAAATACTACCTATCATCCGACCTGACACGTGTACGGACACAAGATCGGTAGTTGATTTCACTAAAACTACTTAATCTCGACAGTACTACTTCATGTCAAGATGTACATGTGTTGCCTAACGCCTAAGCCTAACTCGACCACGCCTATATTGACATCTTCGACGCTTCTTGCCCTCCGTCGAACAACCGTCAAGTCACTTGGTCTTTTTAAACTTAACCACTTTTTGATCATTCATTCTGACTCTTTGTGTCTCCACTTGTCGATTTCTTGGAGTCCCGTCGATAAACCCAAATTTGAATTTGGCACCTAACAGATGCCCCCTAAATTCTGAGTTCTCGACGCCAACATATGAAGAGAACCAGAATTTCATCTACTCCACGTGCGACGGTTACCTCTCCGTTTTGTCCCATCATAGGTCTGCGCTTCCCACTTCCCTAAAAAATAGGACCATTATTATTTCAAAAATAGGCGGTTACAATCCTGTGCGCACACTTGCATCCTAGCTGGGTTATAAATAACCATTGAAGCCCAAGTGAAAACACTTTTGCTTCTCCTGCGTCTTTGAAGAAAGCTTTTGGAATTTTCAATGGCGTCTTCTTCAACTCTAGCCCAAAGCTCCAAAGCACCTCTAAGGAAGATTTGTTGCAATCCCGATGTCGACGATCGATCCCATGACAGAAATCGAAGGTAATGATACCTTACTTACACGATCTTTCCTTCCTTTTAGATCCCCCTGCTGTATATTTAGGACCAGTCATGACCTCTATTACATTTCCTGAAGATTTTAGGGATTCTTTCCCAAACAAAGAGGGTCACACTGACATTCTTGCTTCGGCCCCTAAACTGCATATTCATTATTTCTCCAAAAGCTCTAGGCTTTTTAGAACTCCCCCTTTTAGCGTAAATGGTTATTCCACTTGGCTCACTAGGGTTGAAGCTAAGAAGGCTAAAATTTGGAAAAAAACAAGGCATTTACAACCTGATAAAATTATCAGAGCACACATTTAGGTTGGACCCTTCCATGCTAGGTGCCTCAATTTTCTTTTGGAATACAAACACTAACAACTTCCATTTTCCTTGTGGAATGATGGGCCCAACTCTCTTTGATGTTGTTGCCCTCACTGGCCTCCCACCGGATGGCCAAATGATTCACCCTTTGAGCACTCCGGAAAATGTCATTGACGTTTTCACTGATCAACCGGTATCCTTTTCAAAGTATATTGCTAGCCAGATGCAAAACACTCCAGAAATTTCTGACGAGGAACACGTCGCTTTCCTGTTTCATTGGCTATGTGCCTTTGTCGTTTGCAACAAAAATGTTCAAATGTCGAAGGCACTACTCGACTTGGCAAACCTCCTACACGAAGTTAAAAGGTGGGCCCTTGGCGCTTTTCTGTTGTCCAACCTTTATTCCAGTTTGTCTAGCTGTTAGCGTATTTCATACACTACTTTTTAAGGCAAGTGCACCAATCGCAACCAGTAATATAGTAATGAACAGAGTATCGTCTCCACAGGGATTATGATGGTTATCAATAAGAATAAGTGTGTAATTACTTTAAACGGAAATGATTTGGATATTTGGATTGTAATTGTAACTTTGAACAAGTTAAAGTAAAAATAGAATTGACTTGGTTGGTTGAAAACGACTAGGATTTGAATCCTCTTGTACTTGCTCTTATGTAACTAGTTCATCATTAACTTAAGTAATTTCATATAAATTGAAGTTCGAATCAACTGAATTAGCTTAAGGACAATCCCTTGCCTCATAAACCCTTTATTCTAGCCACAATCCCTAATCCCTTAGGTGATTATTGATTAGACTAAGCAATAAGATCCATGATTCATTAGAACACATAACCACAAGTTATATTCCTATAATCATCATGATTATGATTACTAATCTCAGTTCAAGTTCATTCATCCTATTTTCCAATAAAGATGAAAAACCCAAAATCAATGCAATAGTGATCAAGTATTGAAAAGCATGAAGTATAGAGATTAGAAACTCAATTTACATAACATAAACTTGTATTAATATAAGAGAACTAACTACATAAGAGTTTGTACATGATTCATCTCATCCTAATCTAAGGTATTTAGCTACTCATGGTAGTAAAAGAAGAAAACAAACATATGGAAGAAAACAACTCCATTGATGACCCAAACCTTGTTCCCAAGAATGAATCCTCCTTGAAGATGAAGAACAATGGAACCCTAGCACTCCTAATCTTTCTCTTCAGTGTTTTAGATGTTAGAAAAGGTCCAAGATGAATAAAAAGTGAACAAATATCTAATTATACAGATTCTCAGAAGACCGGCGCTGCCGCGCAGATTCTTCCTCGATCAAGGCGCCACGCCGCATGAAGACAGAGCCAATTTACATAAATGCGCGTCCACGCGCATTCCTTTATTTGTAAATGCGCCACACGCAGATACTCAATAACTTGGCTTTTTCGCATTTTTGGCTGCCTTGAATCTTATGCTCTCACGAATCATCTTCATTGCCTTTAATTGAATTCTTGAGAGTGTCTTCTTATTTGTTTCCATTCCTAGCAATTCAAGTGCAATATACATGAGAATAATGTAAGAGTTAAAACATACAATCAAACAACCAAGTGTAAAGAATTCCAAAGTTTAAGCTCAATATATATTCAACTCTCTCAATTCCTCATGTATTTAATTCAATTAATCACTCTAAATTAACATAAGATGAAAACTTATCACAACCCCAAACTTGGCAATTTGCTTGTCCTCAAGCAAAAATTAAATTAAAAACATGGGTCAAAAAATGAAATTAATGGATGTATTTTCAATCTCCACCATAAACACATGCTCAATCAACTTTCTTTTTAATCACACTTGTCAAAGGTGACAATTCATGCCTTCTTATATCACTTGCTTTCTCAATTCCAAATTCTCCCAAATGAACAAATCAAGCAACATAACGTACAATTATCAATTATGCTCAACTTATCAGACTTTCCTCACAAATGATATTTCACTTTCACTCAGGTGTCATTAGGATCATTCTCTCAATCACATCATACGCAACATTCTACCATAGGCTTGACCAAGTTCTAAAGAATTAAATACAATGCAATGTAATACACATTTAAGAGGCCTTTAAGGTTGTAATGGGGCTTAGGTTAGGGCATGAATTATTTGGATAGTAGGCTCATAATCTTGGAGTAAGAAATAAACCACTTCACGACATTGATATCAAACCCTTGTATTCATTCACATAAATCTCCCCCAATACAATTGATTAAGAACAATAGGTAATATTTACACATTAATGACTTTTTTTTTTAATAATTTTTTTTTTAACATAACAATGAACAAGTCCAAATTCTAAACAAAATTGAACAATTTAAGTCCTTGTACATCCACCCCAAACTTAGAATCTTTGCTTGTCCTCAAGCAACCCCAAACTTAATCAAATGCTAAGACATGTTGTAATATGGCCTACTGAACTCCAAGTAAGTAGGGACAATTGAGATTCTGGTCTTAGGCTTGCAATGAAGGTAGATCGCAAATAATGGACAATTAGGCTCAAACGGGCTAACAAAGGATTAAATGAATTAGGTGGTGAATTTAGGCTCTAGGTATTAGAAAAAATATTGCCTCAATATGTGTAAACATGCAAGTATAAAATCCTAAGAACGAGGACAAATTCAAGACTCACACATATAATCTAAGCACACAAGAAGAAAAAGTTACATTTGGCACAAAATTCTCCTGTTAGAGAGAGGAAATTAAGCACAAACGAATCTTGCAGTTAAATGTTACTTAAGATGCTTCAAAGGGTTATTTGTGAACTTTTTGATCAAAAAGAGGCATGCAAAGTCACAATCCAATTGTGTATCCATTACAATTCATAAGCATGCATATCATGGGGATTCTGAAAATAACAAACCAGAATTCCACTTATCAAATCAACATCTCAACTCAAAAATTCATTTAACACAAGGTACAAGAAAAGGAAATTAGAGTTCCCCAAAAAACAATCAGTACAAAATACATTGAATATTGATATTTAAACATTGAATATTGATATTTAAACAGAAAAATAAAAGAAAACAAAAGATAAAAGTAGAAAACCAAAACGGTGAGCCATGGGACTCAACCGCTGAGTGAAATGATGGGGCGGGCCGCCCGACGCCACCTACGAAAGAAACTAGGAGCTGGCTCAAGGCCCCGCCATCATCGTGGTAAGGCTCTGGAAAATGTCGGCGTCCATATTCACGAATCGCCACTTTGGTAAGCACCAATGGCTCTGTAAATAGCCTGCATCCCTCGCCTTTGAGCTCGTGCTTCTTCCCGTTGCTCTAAGGCCATACTCTCTACGACTCCCAATCCTGCGGACATCGCCGATAATCTCTCAAAATCAGCCATCAAGCGTAATTTTGAACCGGAGGATCTACAAACATATTCTGGGCCTCCCCATTTCCTCAGGTTCTTGGTGATCTTCTTTGAGGAGGTTGAGGTGGCTGGTCAAGTGGGATTGAATTCCTCCGAATCCAATCACCCGTTATGAGGGTCCCAAGATGTATTGGATTTTCTTTAATTTCCTTACTTGGGATCTTCACACGCCCTTTCACATAGGAGTCGAATGAGAGAGGCGTGCCTCGACCAAGATCTGGTTACCTTTTCATGAGCCGCATTGTGTAAATTGTGAGCTAAAATTTGGCCCACATTTACCTGGCCACCATTCATGATGGCATATACCAGGGTAGCCCTATATGAAGTCAACTCGACACATTGGCACAAGGGAGGAAAGTATGAAGTACAAATCGCCCCATGCCTTTGCGGTGGGAGTCAAATTCCGCTCTTCTATTTTTCCTGGGCGACCCATCTTGGTTCCTCACCCAATCTTGTCCTGCCTGATTAATAAATGCTTTGAATGGCACGTTGATCACCCGCTCAGTCAAGACACCTCGGCTTGATAGCCACAATTTTCAACATCGTGCAAATCAAGCGGTGGTTGATTGTATGGGGATCATATGGAATTGTCTTCCCCTTACATAACTCACATATCTAGCATCGCCAGCAGGATGTCACCATCTCCACTCGATAAGCATTTGCAAAATTCCATTGCTAGCTTTTGC
This sequence comes from Calophaca sinica, assembly GCA_037113605.1. Classification (NCBI taxonomy): domain Eukaryota; kingdom Viridiplantae; phylum Streptophyta; class Magnoliopsida; order Fabales; family Fabaceae; genus Calophaca; species Calophaca sinica. Next base: position 98,555,086 of record CM073736.1, on the reverse strand, counting down.
TATTGTCTTGGGAAAAGAGGTAAAAGCTTCCCAATGTCTTTGCCCAATGTTATGTTGGATCTCCATGAAATCATTGGCACTTAGCTGAAATGCCTTCTCCCTCACAAATTCCTTGTTTGTAAGAATTGAGGCATAACGGTCCTGGCACGCCAAAGATCTGAACAAGTGGGAATCAAAACTTCCACAAGAAGAAGAGGCAGTTTGCTTCTTGCGTTTCTCTGGATTACGAGCCATAGTTCCCTGCACATAGAACGAAGATTTGTGCAAAAATTGTTTTCTATGTTAGTACCAACACAAACATCTTAAAATTCTATGAGCATTATCACTTCACCACTATGGTTTTCCAACAAAGAGATTACCAATGCAATTCATATTTTCATATTAAAACTCTTGCAAAAGTTGACAATCTCAATGGTTTTTGATACAAAAAAAAAATTCTTTATGCACTAAATTGCAATTAGACAAACCTTTGGTCATCTAATAATTTTCACAATTATTTGATTGAGGACAACGAAATTTTGTCATTTGAAACAATGTATGGCATAAACATGAAGTATGGCTTAGCTCATTATCAAGTTCTATTCCCTATACTCTCATAAGCATTTTATCAAACACATTGTGTGCACACAAAAGCATCTAACAAACCAACAATGGCTTCATCATGCAAAACTTCCCAAAATAAGAAAAATTCAAGGCTTCACAGCTCAATCACATAAGAAATAAATAGCTCACAACAACAACATCAAATTTCAAGCAAGAACTTCATATTTTCGACAACTTTCTTCATGGAGATGAAGGCAAACGAAAAATTAGAAAAAGGAAGTCATGAAATCACTTACTTGAGGATGAATGATGTATGAAGTGAAGAAAATGTGAAGATTAATCTCTCTATGCAAGTTGAGCTTGAGTGGTGGTGAAGTTTTTAGAGTTAGGGTTGGTTAAGAAATGATTTTTGAGTGAGTGAAATGAGGAGCTGCGCAAGCATCTCCGTTTATTAAGCCAGGTTGCGCGTCGCGCGCAACCAATCATGTGTATTTGCGCGTCACGCGCACGGTCCACAGCTAAAATCAAAAATGCGGCGTCGCGCAAGAACAATTCAAGTGTAAACGCGGCGTCACGCCGCACTACTAATGAGGCAAAATTTAAAAATGCGTCATGCGCTAAGGTTGGCGTCGCGACGCATCACCGCCTGCTCCAAGTTCACTCATCAAAGCTATGTGGCGTCGCGCAGATCGTGCAAGATGCAAATGTGCCACGCCACGCATGGGTCACAGAGGCAAAATTCAAAAATGCGGCGTCATGCGCACTACTTGCGCGTCACGCGCATCACCTGCAGCAATTTTTTTTTTTAGGGCAAACTTGTTGCCATGAGTGCTTCTTTAACGTCACTAGCTTGACGCTTGGTCATTTTATGGATCCTGCAAAACGAGGGCTACTCTTGCCCTGGAGACTTCTCCTCCAAAGAATGGCTTCAATCTTTGCCCATTAACTTTGAAAGTTCTTGTGGAGCCGGGATCTTCTAATTCCACTGCTCCATGTGGAAAAACTTCTCTGATTACAAATGGTCCCGACCACTTGGACTTCAACTTGCCTGGGAAAAGTTTCAGCCTTGAATTGAAGAGTAGAACTTGTTTGCCTGGCTGGAAATCTCTTCTCACCAAATGCTTGTCATGATAAGCCTTGGTTCTTTGTTTGTAAATGGTTGCATTCTCATAAGCCATCAACCTCATTTCGTCCAGCTCATTCAATTTCAGCAACCGCTTTTGTCCAGCCAATTTGGAATCAAAATTCAGAAATTTTATGGCCCAAAATGCCTTGTGTTCCAACTCCAATGGTAAGTGGCATGACTTCCCATAAACCAGCTGATAAGGAGAGAACCCTAATGGCGTTTTGAATGCTGTCCGGTAGGCCCACAAAGCATCGTCAAGCTCCTTTCCCCACTCCTTCCTTGAAGCACCAACTGTTTTCTCCAAAATCTTCTTTATCTCCCTATTGGAAACTTCACTTGCCCACTAGTTTGTGGGTGATAGGGAGTGGCAACCTTATGCTTTACATCATACTTGTTCAAAGAATGTCTCCAGGTACTTGTTGCAAAAATGCGTGCCCCCATCACTTATGAGCACTCTAGGCACTCCAAATCTGGAAAATATGTTTTTCTTCAAAAAATTGACCACTGTCTGGGAATCATTGGCTACAGCTGCACATGCCTCAACCCATTTGGTGACATAGTCAACACACACCAAAATGTATAAATTGGAATAAGATGATGGAAAAGGCCCCATGAAATCAATACCCCAACAATCAAATGGTTCAATTTCCAGAATGCTATTGAGGGGCATCTCATTTTTCCTGGAAATGCTTCCTGTGCACTGGCACTTATCACATCGCTTGACATATTCATGACAATCTTTGAAAAGCGTTGGCCAAAAGAACCCACTTTGTAACACCTTGGCTGCAGTTCTTTCTCCACCATAATGACCTCCATACGGTGAATCATGACAATGTTTCATTATACTTTGTGCCTCCTCGGATGTGACACACCTTCTCAATAACCCATCAGGGCCCAGTTTAAACAAAAATGGATCATCCCAAATGTAGAAATTTGCATCTTTGAAGAGTTTCTTCTTCACGCCAAGTATAATCCTCTGGTATCACACTTGTTGCCTTAAAGTTAGCCATATCAGCAAACCATGGCCTCTCAGATACCATCAACAAGTGCTCATCAGGAAATTCTTCGTTAATCTCTTTCTCCTTAACTGTTACTTCAGAATTTTCTAGCCTTGATAAGTGGTCAGCTACCATATTCTCACTTCCTTTCTTGTCTTTTATTTCCAAATCAAACTCCTGCAGCAACAATATCCATCTAAGCAGACGAGGCTTAGAATCAACTTTAGTAAGCAGGTATTTGATTGCAGAATGATCAGTATAGACAATGACTTTCGATCCAATCAAGTAAGATCGAAATTTCTCCAAAGCAAATACTATAGCTAGCAATTCTTTGTCAGTGGTGGCATAATTCACCTGATTTTCATTCAAGACCTTGCTAGCATAATAGATAGCATGAAAGAATTTTTCTGTTCTTTGTCCCAAAACAGCCCCGACTGCATAATCACTTGCATCGCACATGAGTTCAAATAGTAAACTCCAGTCGGGAGCTACTATAATCGGAGAGGAAACCAGCTTTCCTTTCAACACATTAAAAGCATTCAAACAGTCTTGATCAAACTTAAAATCAGAATCTTTAACTAGGAGATTGCACATTGGCTTTGCAATCTTTGAGAAGTCCTTAATAAATCTTCGATAAAAGCCCGCATGACCTAAGAAACTCCTCACTCCTTTGACATTCACAGAGGTGGTAACTTCTCAATTACCTCAATTTTTGCTTGGTCCACTTCAATTCCCTTTGCTGAAATTTTATGTCCTAAAACAATCCCTTCTTTAACCATAAAGTGGCATTTCTCCCAATTTAACACTAAATTGGTGTCCACGCACCTCTTAAGAACAGAAGCTAGATTGGATAGACATAGATCATAACATGAGCCAAAACAGAGAAATCATCCATGAACACTTCAATTGAGCTTTCAATCATGTCAGAGAATATGGAGAGCATGCACCTCTGAAAAGTTGCAGGAGCATTGCATAATCCAAATGGCATCCGTCGTGACGCAAACACACCAAAAGGACAAGGAAAAGCTGTCTTTTCTGGGACCGCCGGATTAATCGCAATTTGGTTATACCTGAATAGCCATCAAGAAAACAATAAAAAGCTTGGCCTGCTAACCTTTCTAACATTTGATCCATGAAAGGCAATGGAAAATGGTCTTTCCTCGTGGCATTATTGAGCTTGCGGGAATCTAGGCACATTCTCCATCCTAAGCATCGTTCTTGTAGGGATGAGCTCATTCTTTTCATTTTTGACCACCGTCATCCCTCCTTTCTTGGGAACAACTTGCCCTGGACTCACCCATGCACTATCCGAAATGGGATAAATCATGCCCGCATCAAGAAGCTTCAGGACTTCTTTTCGACCACATCCTTCATTGTCGAATTTAATCTCCGTTGAGGTTGCACCACCGGTTTAAATTCTTTCTCCAACAATTTTATGCATGCGAGAATCTGGGCTTATTCCTTTCAAGTCGGAAATAGACCAACCTATTGCTATCTTGTACTCCTCAGATCTCATCAATTTTTCTTCCTCCAAGTTTGACAATGAGTTGCTCACAATAACTGGACTTTCTTCATCATCTTCAAGGAATCTGTACTTCAAGTGGGAGGGAAGTGGTTTCAACTCAATTTTCTGTTTTTCTAGCTGACCCTCCTCTTTTTTCAATTCTTCTCTTTTCAAATTCACAGCTTGTTCTGTACTTAGTGCTGCCAACTGTCTCACACATTCTGCTATTTCCTCTTCATCCTCCTCACAAAGATTTTCAATAGCCTGTACTAGTACTTTCTCAAGAGGAGTTGAAGGATATTGCTGAGAAAAAGTTTCCTCCACCAAGTAATTGACAGTGTCTACACGGCTACAGGTATCTCTATCAGTTGGATGTTGCATTGCCTCAAACAAATTGAAGGTCACCTTCTCATCATGTACTCTGAGCATTAGTTGGCCTTTTTGCACATCCACAAGAGCTCTACCTGTTGCAAGAAAGGGTCTTCCCAAGAGAAGAGGAACTTCTGCATCTTCCTCCATGTCCAGAATAACAAAGTCAGCTGGAAAAATGAACTTATCCACCTTCACCAAGACATCCTCCATAATACCGTAAGGATATTTAATTGATCGGTCTGCTAATTGAAGCGACATCCTGGTAGGCTTCACATCATCTGTCCCCAACTTCTTCAACATAGAAAGTGGCATGAGGTTGATACTTGCTCCTAAGTCACATAATGCCTTCCCAATAGTTATATTCCCTATAGTGCAGGGAATTGTGAAACTACCGGGATCTTTGAGCTTTGGAGGAAGTTTCCGTTGAATTATTGCACTGCATTCCTCAGTCAAGGTGATTTTTTCATCTCTCAATTTTTTTTCTTTGTGAGAATTTCTTTCATGAACTTGGCATATGTAGGCATTTGCTCAAGAGCCTCAGCAAAAGGTATATTAATCTGCAACCTCTTAAAAATGTCCAGAAATTTTGAATATTGCTCCTCCTTTTCTTTTTTCTTGTTCTCCCTTTGAGGATAAGGAAGTCTCACATATGGAGGAAGAATTTGAGGCTTGTTCCCATCCTTCAAAATTTCAGCTTTTGTTCTTCTGATGATGGAACCTTCATCCACTAATCTAGAACTCTTTTTATCATCATTTTTCTTTTTCTCACTCTCCTTTTCAGCTTCTTCAACATCAATCACCTCATTTTTATTTTTCAACTCCTCATCCAACATCACCTTGTTATTTTCATCATTACATTCAGGGACTAATGGTTCCACCATAAATGGTGTTACCACCTTTCCACTTCTCAGAGTAACAGCATTACAAAACTCATTTTTTGGATTGTCTACAGTATTTGCAGAAAACTTACCCTTGGATTGCTCCGCGAGTTGCTTGGAAAGTTGTCCAATCTGATTTTCAAGATTTTTGATGGATGCATCTTGATTCTTGAAATGAGCTTCATGACTTTGGAGGTTTGTTTGAGTCATCTTCATAAACTGAGTGAGAGCTTTCTCTAAGTTAGATTGCTTATCTTTTGATTCTGCTGGTTGCGGAGGCTTGCTTGATTGAGGGGCATCATTTTGCTTCCACGAAAAGTTGGGATGATTCTTCCACCCTGGATTATAAGTGTTGGAATATGGATTCCCTCCTTGCCTTTGGAAATTTGCCATGTATTTGGCTTCCTCACTAAGCTCACCTTGGGCTTCACATTGCCCATTTTCATGCCCTCCACCACAGAAATCACACTTCTTTGCATCAGTTACCGCTTTAGCTTGTGCGGTTGAAGAAGATCCTGCTCTTAAATCTTTAAGTTCTTTGGTAAGGGCTTCAAGTTGTTGTGATACTAATTTGTTTTGAGCCAAAATAGCATCACTTGTCTCTAGCGCAAACATGCCCTTTTTGCTTTGTGCTCCTATCATGGTGGACAAGATAATCATTTGAGACCATTGCCTCAACTAGTTCTCTTGCTTCTTCAAATGCCTTTTGAATTCATTGAGCCTCCCATGAAGCATCAAGCATCATTCTTGTGTTAGGCCTCAACCCATGACAAAACATTTGCATTTGGCACAAGTCATCATAACCATGACCAGGACATCTCTTCAACAACACCTTGAATCTTTCCCATGCATCATAGAGGGTTTCACCATCTTTTTGTTCAAAGCTACTCACTTCAGCTCTCCTCTTGACAAACTTGGCAGTGGGGAAAAACCGATCCATGAATTTATCCTCTAAGTCATTCCAGGTATTAATACTTCCCTGGGGTAATAAACTTAGCCAGTCCTTTGCCCTATCCCTCAAAGTAAAAGGGAATAATTTTAGTTTCTTTGCTTCATCTGTAACACCGTCCAGCTTCAAAGTTCCACATATTTCAAAGAAATTCACCAAGTGCTGGTTGGGGTCTTCATTTTCAGCTCCAGAAAACTGATTTTGCTTGAGTGCACTCAGGAGAGAAGTCCGGATCTCAAATGCATTGGCCTCTACCGGTTGGTATCCAATAGCCAATCTCTCCCTGTTGTTTCTGCGCCCAAAATCACCAAGAGTACGCCTAGGTGGCGGTTCTGCCATTTCTTCCTCTACCCGAGTATGAGTAGAAGTAGAAGCTTGAGATTGTTGATGTTTTTTCTGCTGCCTTGCCTCCTTAGCCTTCTTCCTATTTGCTTTTGCTGTCTTTTCTATCTCCGGATCAAACACCAATTCAGATGTCTGTTTCCCTCGCATACATAACAACTAGAAAGATGATTAAGCACACAACAGCTGTATTTTTAAACAAGATAAAGTATATCCACAAAAACTAACTAACTAGAAATAAAACTGTAAAATTGTTCAAAGTAGTAACTCCTTTGCCTTGTTGACAATCAAATCAACAATCCCCGGCAACGGCGCCAAAAACTTGTTAGCGTATTTCATACACTACTTTTTAAGGCAAGTGCACCAATCGCAACCAGTAATATAGTAATGAATAGAGTATCGTCTCTACAGGGATTATGATGGTTATCAATAAGAATAAGTGTGTAATTACTTTAAACGGAAATGATTTGGATATTTTGATTGTAATTGTAACTTTGAACAAGTTAAAGTAAAAATAGAATTGACTTGGTTGGTTGAAAACGGCTAGGATTTGAATCCTCTTGTACTTGCTCTTATGTAACTAGTTCATCATTAACTTAAGTAATTTCATATAAATTGAAGGTCGAATCAACTGAATTAGCTTAAGGACAATCCACTTGCCTCATAAACCCTTTATTCTAGCCACAATCCCTAATCCCTTAGGTGATTAATGATTAGACTAAGCAATAAGATCCATGATTCATTAGAACACATAACCACAAGTTATATTCCTATAATCATCATGATTATGATTACTAATCTCAGTTCAAGTTCATTCATCCTATTTTCCAATAAAGATGAAAAACCCAAAATCAATGCAATAGTGATCAAGTATTGAAAAGCATGAAGTATAGAGATTAGAAACTCAATTTACATAACATAAACTTGTATTAATATAAGAGAACTAACTACATAAGAGTTTGTACATGATTCATCTCATCCTAATCTAAGGTATTTAGCTACTCATGGTAGTAAAAGAAGAAAACAAACATATGGAAGAAAATAACTCCATTGATGATCCAAACCTTGTTCCTAAGAATGAATCCTCCTTGAAGATGAAGAACAATGGAACCCTAGCACTCCTAATCTTTCTCTTCAGTGTTTTAGATGTTAGAAAAGGTCCAAGATGAATAAAAAGTGAACAAATATCTAATTATACAGATTCTCAGAGCACCGCATGCTGCGCACGCAGCTTTAGGCAAAGATAAATGCGTCACAAGACCGAGGCGCTTTCCAGATTTGTAATCGATGCGATCGCGCAGATTCTTCCTGATCAGTGCGCGTCACGCGCATGAAGACAGAGCCAATTTTCATAAATGCACGTCACGCACATTCCTTTACTTGTAAATGCGCGTCACGCGTATACTCAATAACTTGGCTTTTTTTTCGCATTTTTGGCTGCCTTCGAATCTTATGCTCTCACGAATCATCTTCTTTGCCTTTAATTGAATTCTTGAGAGTGTCTTCTTTTGGTTTTGTTTCCATTCCTAGCAATTCAAGTGCAATATACATGAGAATAATGTAAGAGTTAAAACATACAATCAAACAACCAAGTGTAAAGAATTCCAAAGTTTAAGCTCAATATATATTCAACTCTCTCAATTCCTCATGTATTTAATTCAATTAATCACTCTAAATTAACATAAGATGAAAACTTATCACTAGCCTATATGACAAGGTGAAAGGTGGGGGAAGGAAAATTGGAGCCTGCGGCCCACGATGGCTTTTGTAACTATGGTTAAATGCCACCCTCCCAGGTCACACCATTGACAAAGCCCCATTGAACCTCCAAGCTGACACTTATGGCACCTTGGCCATGTATCGCCTTCCCAAGCATTTCGACACTGAACTTGAAAGTTTCAAGTACTACTTCAAGCTCTTTCACTCTCTCTCCCCTGGAACACCTGGCATCCGTTTCCAACCCTTCGTCAGCAAGAAACATGGACCTGAATGGTTCACCAAACCCTTTGATCTAGAGGATCCAATGTGCAAGACCATTTGGACACACTTCCTTGCTCGCCAAGTCTTTCCTGCAGGGTTACCCGGTTCGACGGATAATTCTGCCTTTTCCTGCTTGCCCAATGCCTCTGCTAACAACATTGGATTCCTGCAATCCATCCCTGGCCCTTTTCCTTACAAGAAAGAAGACATTCTTTTGAACGCCATCAATCTCAAAGAGGAAACCATCGATGGCATAAAGAAAAAGAACAACACTCGCAAGGCTGCTGTTAATCTTATCCCTTTCACTGCCACTTTGGGTGTGTCGCAAGACTTTGAAGCTTGGTGGAATGAATACTACAACAAATTTCACCCATCTCTTGAAGAATGTATGACAAGATTTGTTGATCCTACTTTGCAGGAACAGGATCCCTCAACCAAGACCAAAGGTGAGCGCTTGAAGGATATACGTAACTTTGAAAAGTTTTCCAAAGTGAAATGGGATCCTAGATACGCTCAATTTATCGTTCGACATGTAAAGGAAATGACTGCCAAATCAAAAGAAAAGCCCGAGAACAATTGGGGTATTAAGACTTTAAAATACAGACAAGAAACAGGTCGATCACTTGTGATACCCCTTGTCCCGAACCAGTGCCTTTACCTTGTGCAAATTTTGGTTTGGCTGATCCATTTCCGGGTAAACCGACAAGAGCTGGTAACTTCCTTCCATTAGAAAGATTTCGGTTTCATACTAATATTGATAACTTTGAAAACAAAGAAGTTACTTTTACTGGTCGGTTTGCTTTGCCTTTCGAACAATATGATGAGCCTGTCGAGGTCATTTCCCAATTTCCCTAAGGTAATTTAGTTGTAATTTATTTTTTCCTTGAAAGTCTACCTGCTTTGTGCTTACATTTTGGTTTCATTACAGCTTCAGCTCTGAAAGAACCCCTAAAGTATAAACAAGCAAGTGGCAAAGCCCAAGAAGCTGATGATGATGAAGAGGATGATGAAGATAATGAGTCCCCTCTTCAGTCAACCACGCCCAAAAGGAAAACTGCCAAGACTTCTGTCAAGAAAGCAGATACTGGGAAGAAACCAGCCCTGTCGAAGAAGAACCCCGGAAGATCAAAGCGCTCGACCAGCTATTCCCAACAAGAAACAACAAAGAGAAAAGTGAAAGCCGCCACCCCTGAGGCTCAACCCAAAAGACGCAAAATGATAGTGCCTGACACTCCCTCTCATTCGACACCACAAACGGTTTCTTCCTTTCCTTGCTTGTGCAACATTTCTATTTTCCACTTAACACATGACCATTTCAATCACTTGCTTCAAAACTGCTATTTTCTTTTCAGGAATCTCTTGTTGAGAAATCCGTCTCCGAAAGTTCTGAAGACATTCCCACAGCTGGGCTTATAGTGGTAAGCAAACTGTACTACTGCTTTATTGATGATCACTTTGCATTGCACAAGTCTTTTACCTTTTATTCTACCTTTACAGGAACCCAAAGCCAAATTTTCAAAGAAAGGCATTTCTGAAGAATGCTCTTCAAAAGGTCCTCCCTCTGCCGAGGATATTGGCTCGTCAAGTACTGATAAGGTATGTTACTTTCTACAACACTTGGATGTATTTTCCATAAACATCATCTTACTACATTCACCTCACAGGACTCTCCTAAATGACCATATGTGGACACTTCTATACCTCTGCAAGTAGTTTTTCCCTCCATTGATCGTCCAACCATTAAGGTATATGGTACTCCCTAGTCGCTCTGTTGGGGTTACAATAACCAGTTATAACACATCTTGATTTTCTTTTCCACTAGGAGATCCTGGAGACTCAACCTGAACCTGAGGTTAAAGAACCTGCTGATATGAATGTCGAGATGGTCCAACCCATTCCTTCGACAGAAAATCCAAACTTGATATCTCCTTGCCAGGACAATCCCATGCCTAATGTGGAAACTATTTCTGTTCCCCAGGTCCCTTAGAAGGTATCTCCTGTGGTGATTATAGCAGAAAGTGTTGACATGGACCACTTTTTTGATGATCTGACCATTCACTCTACTCAGCCTGTCTCATCGACTAACCCTGTGCCGCAAGGCACCCATACTGAAAAGGGTAATGTCGGAGTGGATGAGTGGATTAACTTACTTTCAGGATCCAGTGGCAAGACTTCTCCCATGTCCGTGCGTTCTTCCACTCTCCTCGGAGATAACTCTGCTGAGAAACTTGATGGTCTGATGGATGAACTAAAAGGCTTCTTCAAATATTCACTTGATGAGCTTTACCTCAATCTAGAACTCAGAGGCAATTTGATACGTGTAACCAAAGAACTTCACGCTCTTCGCAAGAAGCTACCTCCAATTCGGCGAGGTTACTTCAATGCCATCTATGAGTTCGTTGAAGATTTGACTCCTAAGCTGCCTGAACTTGACAACAGTATTATGCCATACCAGCAAGCCCTCAAAGAAAAACAGGAACTTCGTGACAAACTGGTGGCCCTTTGACAGGACAAGGCTGCATTGGTCGAACAAGGTGCTCCCCATTAAGCAGAAATACCTGAATTGGATAGAACTGTTGCTCGTTTGGAATCAGAATTGGCCACCGCCAAGGCCCAACTTCTTGAAGCCACTACAGCGTCCTTTTCAGAAGAAATCAAGGCACTTGACTAACGAATGTCCGACAGCTCTGTCGAAGCAAAGGCTATCTTGTTGAAGGTTGAAGACCTTGAAGTCAACTACGCAAATGCTGAAGCCACAAAGCTCGAATTTGCTGCAGCTTAGGAAGACCTCAAGAAAGCACCTCTTTAGCTTTTCAGTCCTTTAAAAATTTGTTTAATTTGTTTTTGTCGAACACATTTGTTCGACCATAATTTGTACTTCGATACAATAACTGAACTTGATTTGACGAATCATTCAACCATCTTTTCACCGTCCAGCTCTGTACGTTTCTTTTATTACTTTAATTTTCAGTTTCAGGCCATAAATTGTAATTAAAGCCCTTGACCAGTCAATTTAACTATTGAAACTTAAAAATTAACGTAAATTTGAACTATAAATAGGGGTATGGCACCCCAGTTGCCATCACCACAAACAAAAACTCTCAAAACTCTCCTGGTTTTCTCTCCAAAACCTCTGAGAGCCATTTACTTCTTTGACACATTCCAAACCCGAGTGCAACTCCCTTTTGCCTTTGAACAACCCAACTGAGAGTAACAAATTGAAATGGAAGTGCTTTTCACCTATTTCCAACCTTTCCCACCTGGTTCTTACCATTTCATTTGGGAACCAGGAGACTCCACTCCTTGGAGTTACCTAAAAGGTATGTGTTTTAACGGTGAGGCTGACACTGGGTTTTGGTAATTTGCTTAATACCAACAATAAGTTTTGGTAAGTTGCCTAATGTGGCTTACCAAACTCATTGAACTATGTGAGAAGGATGAAGGCCTGGTCCATTCTTTCTTCCAATAGTTTTGTGCTCTTTCACACCTCACGTTGGAAATTTTAGCGTGGAGGATCCATAAAACTATTGGACAAGTTTCGCAGGGTCGGGGCCTACTGTCAAGCGCATTATGGCACCGACGACTGTCTCTCTTTGGACCCCAACTTTCCCTTTGCTCACACAGAGTTAGACATTCCTCCTCGACACATCCTTCAACTTCAAATCCCCGTCAAGTTGGATGTCACTCCTTTGAAGCGGCTCTTGCAGACTTAATTGTCTGCCCAGGCGACATGCCATGGAGACCGCTTCTGCTTCCCATGTTCCTCTCTCTTCCTAAATTCTTCCTCGGCATGAGCTGAATTTTGAACATGGCAAAGCTTCTTCAACTGGACTTATTTTGTAATAGCCTAGATTTAAGAACTTTTCCTTGTTTGCATTTCTAGGCTACAAACCTATTCGACAATGTATTTGTATATTGCCAAATGGCCTATGAATAAAGCAATCCAGTTTACACTTCAAGGTTGTATTTTTACCTCGCACATTGTTGGTCTATATGACTTTAAATATTTGCTATTAATAGACTTAATTCTAAAACCAGAATTAACTTCAATAAGCGCATAAGCATTTCCTGAGAATACTTGGACAATCTCAAATGGTCCTTCCCACTTTGGAGACCACTTTCCAAATTCTCGACATTTCTTATCCATTGGCAGAATGACTTTCCAAACTAAGTCACCAACCTTGAAACGCTTATACTTAACTCGACTGTCATAGAATTTGGCTATTCTCTCTTTCTGTCGAATTAAATGCTCTAAAGCCACAACTCTCTCATCATGGATCTCGTTTAATTCATCAAACATTAAATCCCAGAACTAGTCTACTGGTAACTCATCTTGCTTTTGAATTCTTAATGAACCAAGATTTATCTCAACAGGCAAAACAACATTATGGCCGTACACCAACTTATAAGGAGTAGTACCTGTCGATTCTTTTGGAGAGTTTCTACATGCCCAAAGAACTTGTTCCAAAGTTGAGTGCCAACTTCTTGGATATCTACCAATATGCTTCTTTATTAAACCAATGATGACTTTATTCATGGCTTCGACCTGACCATTTGCTTGCGCATAATATGGCGTCGAAGTCACCATCTTGATCTGCCTCGACTCAGCATACTTGACAACCCTCTTCCCAACAAACACAGATCCTTGGTCTGTTGTGATTGTTTGTGGTATACCAAATCTACAAACAATGTGTTTTTCAATGAAATCCACAATGTCTTGTTGCGTCATATCTTTCAAAGGTACGACCTCTACCCATTTGGTAAAGTAATCAACCCCTACTAAAATGTACTTGTGCCCTTTTGAAGAAGTAGGAAAGATTTGGCATATGAGGTCCAGCGCCCAACCTCTAAAAGGACAATGCTTAACGATGGAATGCATCTCACTAGCAGGCACATTCTGTATGTAGCCATGTTTTTGGCATTCTTCACAAGACTTTGCAAACATAATGCAATCTTTGACCAAAGTGGGCCAATACACTCTTTGTCTTCTTAGTACTCACTTCATCTTTTCACCTGCCTGATGAGCCCCACAAATTCCTTCATGAACCTCCGCCAATGCCAAATAAGCATCCTTTTCACTAAGGCAAGTCTCTAAATTGCCATCGACAGATTTTCTATACAAAGCCCATGCAAGCACAACAAACTTAGTTGCTTTGTACTTTACTTTCCTATCGACATCAGCACTTAGATTTTCCAAATACTCAATAATTGGCTTACGCCAATGAAATGAATTTGACGTATTGGAAACAAGAATATCCCTTTCATCTAAAGGATACGGCAACTCACGAACTTTTATAAGTTCTGTCAACACCTTTGAAGACAACTTATATCCTGAGGCTAACTGGGCTAATTCATTAGCCTCTTGATTCAACTCCCTCGGGATATGCTCCAGCTCGACACTGTCGAACTGTTTCATCAACCTGCTAGCCACTTGACAGTATTTGACAAGATTATGGCTAACACATTTGTACTCTTGAGTTAACTGCCTAATCCCCAATTGAGAATCCCCAAAAACTTTGACAGTGCGTGCCCGCATCTCTATCAAAATTTTCAAACCCACATTTAAGGCTTCATATTCAGCCTCATTGTTAGAGCAAGCATATTTCAACTCAAACATTAGTTTAGTTGGCAGATCTAAAGGTGAAATTATCAGAACGCCAACACCAACGCCATTTTGTGTCTTGAACCACCAAAATACAAATGCCAAGGCTTTAAATCAACTAGCCCTGTCAGTTCTTTTATTTCTAAACATGGATAGTCCGTCAAAAAGTCAGCAATTGCTTGACCTTTAACAGCCTTTAGAGGTACATATTGCAAAGAAAATTCAGACAATGCAAGTGTCCATTTTCCAATTCGACCATTTAGAATTGGTTGGGACAATATGTACTTAATTACATTTGTCTTTGACATCACTAAAACATTACAAGGCATCAAGTAATACTTAAGCTTCGTACATGAAAAATATAATGCTAGACACAATTTCTCTATAGCACTGTATCTCGTTTCTGCGTCATTTAGCACTCGACTGAGGTAGTAACCGGCTCTTTCGACGTTGTTCTCATCCTCCTGAGCCAGTAGACAACCTATAGTTTCTTCAGACGCAGAAATATACAACTTCACTGGTTGATGTGGCTCTTCAGGCACCATGACCAGTGGATTTGTCAAGTATTGCTTGATTTGGTTGAAAGCCTCTTGATGTTGTTGAGTCCATACAAAGGCTTCCTCTGCCTTGAGCTTTACCAAAGGAGCAAACACCCTTGTCCTTCCTGATAGGTTTGATATGAATCTTCTGAGAAAATTTACCTTCCCCAAGAAAGATTGGAGTTCCTTCTTATTGGTAGGTGGTTTCGCCTCCAACACAGCCTTAGCTTTGTTCTTATCTACTTCAATGCCTTTCTTATGCACCAAAAAGCCCAAGAACTTAGCAGTTGAAACACCGAAACCACAATTTTCAGGATTCATCTTTAAACTGTGTTTTCTCATTTCCTGAAAAGCTCGACGAAGATGACTCAAATGTTCTTCTTGGCTCTTCGACTTGACGATCACGTCATCAATATAAACTTCCACAAACTTGCCTATCGTTTCATGGAAAATAGTGTTCATTGCCCTTTGGTAAGTTGCACCAGCATTCTTTAAACCAAAGGGCATCACTACCCACTCATAAGTTCCAATAGACCCTGGGCACCTGAAAGCTGTTTTAGGTACATCCTCTTCAGCAATGAAGATCTGGTTGTAACCAGCATGTCCATCCATAAAACTTTGAAACTCATGACCAGATGCTGCATCCACTAGCATATCTGCTATGGGCATAGGGTACTCGTCTTTAGGAGTTACAGTGTTAAGATTCCTGAAATCAACACAAACCCTCATCTTGCCATTCTTCTTTATGACAGGCACCACATTTGACAACCATTCAACATACCTAGCTGTGCGAACAAACTTAGCCTTCAATAACTGCTCAACTTCCTCCTTGATCTTTAGTACAACTTCAGGAGCAAACCTTCTATTGGCTTGTTTGACAGACTTAGAGCCAGGTTTCAAAGGCAACCTATGCTCCATAAGATCTCTACTCAGACCTGGCATTTCATGGTAATCCCAAGCAAAACAATCCTTGTACTCGGAAACTAGCTCCATAATCTGCCTTTTAAACTGGTCTGGCAACAAAGCACTAACATATATTGGCCTCTTTCTTTCTTCGTCCCCCAGATTAATCTCTTCCAAAGGATCTTCCAACTCAAAACCATTTTTATCTTCAAGCCCCTTCTCAAATCCCAAAGGGCCATCGTCGAATATGCAATCTGCCAACACACCTTCTCCTGAGTTTGGCTTTCGGTCGGCCTCGCAAGCCGACAAATGTGTTTGATGTTCTTCAAGGCTCATCTTTGTCGATTGGCCGATTTTTATCGGCCTCATCCAATAGCCTAACTCCAAACTGCTCATCCAAACAAGCATTCAGAGCATCTTTATCAATAACACCACCCTGCACAAATATGGGTTTCACTTTTGGGTCATAAACTCTGAAATCCACATGAATTTGCTGCAAATAGCATGGATTATCATCAGCTTCAACAATTTCAATGTCATCATGAGCATTCCAAAAGATAAGTTTCTGATGCACCGTCGAAGGAACCGCTCCAACAGCGTGGATCCAATCTCTGCCCAACAGGACATTGTAACTTGACCTTGAAAGGATCACCACAAATAAAGTGGATCTTTCTACTGACCCCACTTATACATCTAGCATTGCTACACCATCAGTTAGTGCTGATCTACCTCCAAAGTCAGTAACCACTATGTTGGTTGGTAGCAAATCTGTTTCATCTTTCCATAGCTTCTTGTACATCGCTCTTGGGATCAGGTTCACAGACGCCCCTCCATCGACCAACACCCTGTTGACAGGCTTGCCTTCAATCATTGCCTTAATATGCAATGGCCGAAGATGACTTCTTTCCTCATTAGTTGGCTTGTCTAAGTGAGCAAAATTGTCAAAGATGGTGACCATGTCCTGCTTGACAAAGTGCCACCCAATTGGAAAATCATCAAGCTCCTCTTCATCAGGAACTTCTATAACAAACTCATACTGAGCCTGATACTCAGCTGGCAAAACTGAGACCAAGTTTACATCAAGATTGTTGAACTCTTCTTCGGTAGCTGCTTCCTCATTCTCCAGATAACTTCCTAACCTCATGCCCTCCTTATTAAGAAGGCATTCCTCAGACCCCAAATCTGACAAGGTCGTCCCCATTGCCATCACCAACTCATCCAAGTCTTTGTCTAAATTAGTGTCAGGATCAAACTCTTCCTTGTCATCAAAACCAATTGGGTCATCTGGATCATTCAATGCTTCAATGACCTCTTCCATGGATAGGTCTGTCTTGACAAGACTTTGCCCCACTGGCTCCATGGGTTCATCCAGCAAATCAGAATCATTGACTATGATCCTTAATTCTTCCATAGACACATCACTGCTAGTATCTTCGACTGGAGTTGCTCGAACACTAAATTTGACTTATTCTGAGGCCAATTTCTCAGCTTCAATTAGACCTACTGGCCAAGGCTTCCTCTCTTGAACTGTCGAAGGAACCTTGGCAGGTTTGACATTTTGTCTGAAACCTGCCGAAGGTAATTGCCCCCGTGCCTGGGAAGTTTGACCTCTTTCAAAATTATCCCCTTTGACATCGGCTACCACACTCTTTAATTTCGAGCCAGGTTCCTTGGGCAATGACACCTTTTATATCCCAACCATGAAACAGTTCTCATTTTGATCCTTAGCCATCTCAGCAGCTTTCAATTTCTGTTTCTGAGCTTTCCTCATCCGCTGTCGATGATGCTTCTGACTCTTCGACAGTGTGACTTTCTTCACTCGATCACCACCAGGATAAGGTATTATGCCACGTTGGTAATCCTCATTCCAAAATGGCATTTGTCGAGGATCGCTTTTTCTAGCCCTCACCCTATTTCTCAACTCAGGACAACGGGCCTTGGCAGAATTCTCGACCCACTTGTTCACCACCACATTGGCATCAGGCTTCCTAGTCTTATTTGCAACTCGACCAGGAGCTACCCCATGACTGCTGCCAATTGATTCCCTTGAGGATTCAACTAACCATCCGCCAACTACTCTATTAGGCTTATTCACAACAGGCCTTCGCATCTGGTTCACTGAAAAAGGCTTAACATTCTTATTCACATAACCAGCCTGCATATGCTGGTGAGCTTTAGCCTTTTGATTATTCTTTCCTTTCTGAGTAGCTTTCTTGTCGAAGTACTTGTCACAATGTGGGCATAAACTCAACTGCCCCCTATTGTTCTTCCTTCTCAGAAAGTCCTCAACAGACTCGTGAGGCCTTGGGTAAATGTCAAATGGGTCTTCCACATTTACCACATACTTCTACTTGGCGCTGATATTCACCATGTTACAGCTTCTTACATTATGGCCTTCGACATTGGATATGCCTTGGCCAAATGGATCAGTGTCCACCTTCATGTTGGGCTTCTGCTTGTCAGCAAACTTGAGTCTACCTTCCTTCAGAGCCTTTTGTATCAAATCCCTGAGACGAAAACATTCATTAGTAGGATGGCCTAAAGCCCCATGGTACTTACAATAATTTTGACCATTGGAATCTTCAGGCCTTTTTACTTTATGATCATCCGATAACTTAAGCTGTTTGTCTTTCAATAGGATGTCAAATATTTTATCAGCTTTAGTTATGTCAAATGTATATGTTTTCGTGTTTGCATAGCTCATCTTTTCCTTCCCCTTGGAAGGTACCAAAGCTTGACAGGCATAGGACGGCCCTTCTTTCAACTCAGCAAGGTTTATTTCTTGCTCAGTAATAGCCTCCTCCTCATTGTCTGTTTGGTCTTGCTCGACACAATTGATTTTCTCACGTCTAACAAATTTCTTATTGTTTTTCTGATTCTTTTCAGACCTGAGTTGTTCAATCTGTCGAACCCTTTCCCCTAATTGGGCAAGATCGACGATGTTTTGGTTCACCAATTTCTTTCTAAAATGGTAATCCAAACCACTAGCGGCCATTTTAACAATTTTCGCTTCAGGAACAGGTGTAAAACACCTGCTCTTCATGTGTTTGAACCTAGAGATGTAATCATCTATAGATTCATTATACATGCGCTTAACATTGAATAAATCAGTCAGGCTAACCCTTACGTCGCCCCTGAAGAACTGATCATGGAACAATCTCTCCAGTTGGGCCCAAGAGTGGACAAAGTTGGCCCTTAAGGTCGAGAACCATGAAAATGCATTCTTTGTCAATGAACTTGGAAAGAACCTCATTTTTAACCCCTCTATATTGGCCATTTCTCTCATTTCTACCGAGTTTCTGGCGACATGTTCGACAGTCGATTCTCCACTGTCACCAGAAAACTTGGACAATTTAGGAATCTTCATTCCCCAAGGCACTTCAGCTTGTTGTACCCACTCAGGAAACGCAGATACGAAATATGGTCTATTAGCCTGACCAATATTGAAACCAAGCCCTTTTCAAAAAAAATTATTGAAACCAAGTCTGTTAAGCATCTGCTCGACAGCCTGATTCACATTTTGCTCTATCTAGTTTCCCATGATATTGTGCCTGAGGTTGGCCAAACCTTGGTGCATTAGGGGCCCTTGATCTCGATTCCTTTGTAAAACTTGTACCTGACCATAAGCCAAGTTGTTCATATTCTGACCAAGGTTTTGATTTGGTTGAATGACTTCATTCTGCACCACATTGGGGTTATTCAGATCTTGTGGGATGCCCCCCATGTATTGGCCTTGAGGCATGACTCCTAGGTCTTGCTGAACGTTGTCATTCACTGGTGTTGCCAAACCCAATGCTTGATTCAGCCTTTCCATTTGTACAGCCAACGCATTACATGCTTGGTTAGTAGTCTGCATAAGAGGCGTAATAAATGTACCCATTTGCTGAGTGAACATATTCACCATCTCATGATTACTATCATCCATTTGCTGTCGAATGCTTGCCAACAAATTCTGGGTTAGACCCCCATTATTCTGAGGCATTTGTCTTGACATTTCCCCTACGCCAGACCCTTGTCGATTAGTTGTGGTAGTAGTCATGCCTACCATTCCCTGAGTGTTGGAAGAATTTCCAAAAGGCAAGAAAGGCTGGTTAACATATTGGTTGAACAAGGTCGAACCAATAGCAGGAACTGTCGAGTTATTCAAATAACCGTATGGCATCCCATAAAGAGGTTGAATTGCCTACGGTACTGGCCTAACACTTGAATTCCTTGCACTCCCAGGCGATGCTTGAACTTCTGGAGCACTTTGAACCACTGGGTGTTCATGTAATACAGCGCTTGGAACAGCTTCTCCCTGCGTGTTGGCCATTGTCGTTCCAGTACCCGTCCCAACGGTAACATTATTCATCCGTGGGATGTTAACTACCTCTACATTCGTGCTTGTCGACACATTCGCATTAGCAACACTCGGTATCGTGGCACTATTATTCGCGCTGCCACTCATGTTTTTTTGTCGTGATACGCTAGAAGCAGTAATTTTTCCACTTCTTAGACGCATAAAACCATCGTTTAAAAAAAAACGAGTTACTCTAAACTCGTCCCACTGGGCGTGCCAATTTGTTTACTGAGAAATTTGGCTTCGTAGTTTATTTCTACCAAATTCGGCAAAGTAACAAATAATTAGTTCAAACGATTACGAGATCGACGAGTTATGTGGTAATCTCATTTTCAAAGCAAACGGTTTTAATGTAACAATGGTCAAAAATTCGACGCGTTATTAGTTTTTAATGTTCTTGGCCTTGAAAGCCATTAATCATTGTGATTCTTTTGCCAATTTTGAATATAGTAATTTCAATTAATAAATCTATTGTTGTCGAAATGGCATTAACTCTTAGAGTAAGCAAGATTGGCCGTCGAAAGCCAATAACTTGATCAACAAGTAATTAGACATAAAATTAAATGGAGTATGGAAATACAGTGTTACGAACATATATTCATGAATTTAAACATACAAATTTGAATTGACGTGGAAATGTAAAGAAAAACATCTAAATAACTGCAATTAAATGAAAGCATTCAAAGAACTTGTAAATAGCAGTTTTTAAAGGTAAATGACAGAAAAGGTAAATTGCTGAAATGTAAAGAAATTACATAAAAGCGTGAAACGTAAATGACAGTGAAGTAAAGAACATGAAATAAAGTACTGGAATTGAAAGAAATGCAATTAAAGAAAATATAAATGACAATGAAGGAAAGTTTGCTGAAAATTGAAATGAATACAAAGAAGTAACTGATTTTCAAAAGAAGTAAAAATGCAGAAAAATAAGAACAGATAAGTTCAAAAGCTTTAAAAGAAATAAAGTCTGAATGCAGTAAGTTTTGAAAGTAAAATGCGTAGACAAAATGTAAAGTTGCAGATAAGATAAATGAAAGAACAAAGCAATAATTAAAAATAGACTTGAATTGGATAAATTGCAGAATGATAAGGTTTGGAAGGCATACAGTGATCGTTTTCCTTTAATCCTGCTTCGCCGTCGAGATGTTAGGAATTTAGATCATGTATCCAACCTGATTTACATCGTAAAAGATACTATTTATAGACAAAAAATATAAAAAACTACCTATCATCCGACCTGACACGTGTACGGACACAAGATCGGTAGTTGATTTCACTAAAACTACTTAATCTCGACAGTACTACTTCCTGTCAAGATGTACATGTGTTGCCTAATGCCTACGCCTAACTCGACCACGCCTATATTGACATCTTCGACGCTTCTTGCCCTCCGTCGAACAACCGTCAAGTTACTTGGTCTTTTTAAACTTAGCCACTTTTTGATCATTCATTCTGACTCTTTGTGTCTCCACTTGTCGATTTCTTGGAGTCCCGTCGATAAACCCAAATCTGAAATTTGGCACCTAACAATTGGATAAAGCGTGTTCAGGACCGTGCTTCTTCGAAAAAGCTTCTTTAATTGAAGAAATATTCAAAGGAGTAGTTTCCAACTATTATTGGAAATTTTATTCAAAAAAATTGTCTTTAATCAGATTTTAAACATTCAATAGGGAAGTTATTTCAACTGCTACAAGAAAGAAGACTCTGAAGTCATGTTATTTGTACACGTCAGATTTTAGGAAACTAACTATTGACTTATCTGTCTATAAATAGCAGTTTGGCAACATAGTATTTGTTAGACTTTACAATACTTGCACTCCTAAAATGCTTAACATGTCCACCTTATAGGATTATTCGCCATCTGAAAAGACACATATGGAACTCCATCCATTTAATTCAATTCAAGTTTGTTCTTCAATTTTCTTTGTTCTTTTGACAATCAAAGGAACAAACAATTAACTAATTAGTAATCAGTTTTTTTTTTGAAATAGCTTGTGTCCCAACGTTGAGATCACATAAATTCAAGTTTATGCTTTTGAAGAATCTTGCATATCGCCATGTGTTAAGGATTTTTGAAGTTAAATCAATCTTATAAGAACTCGAGAAGTGATGCCTGAATAAACATTTTATGTCTAATTTAACATTTTGAAATCCACACAATTCATTAAACTGTCAAGGATATTGATTCACACTTTATTAACTATATTATGATGAAATCACTCAATTAAATTGGTGATAACTAAATGTTTTGACTGTTAGAAGTAAATAATTTTTTAAGAGTTTGTTAGTGAATTAGTTAGGAGGTTTAGTTGGTTAATTCTTTAATAAGCTAGCTCTATATATAGAGCACACTGTACTCATTCAATATCAATTTTAATCATGATTCCCTTTGAGTTTTACTCTAAAATTTCAAGCTCTCTCAAGCTATGGTTCTTCCTCACTTTCCCCTCCTTTGATTCCTACTATGGTATCAGAACGTTACCTATCTTTCGCTATTCTTTCAACAAATATTTCAACACTGTTCATTTCAATGCCACCGCCTCCACTAGTGAAACTCCATCTGTCATCAGGACCTCCCCCGTTCTTCCATGTTCACACACCATATCTGCAACAAAAGCACCATTTCCAATGGATTCTTCGTTCTTCCAGTGCATCTCCTCCGATAGCGTTCTTCTTCATAATCGTCGGCTGAGTTGTCCACTGCCACATCTGCTACCGATCGAATCTTCTTCTCGACAGCTTCAACAACTCCACCACAACGATCAATGCATGCAGCACTTTCAGTTACAACAACAAAATCTTTGAGGATGAGTTTCACGTTACTGGAATCTCCATCTTCGAGATAAAGAAGGTTTCTATGCACGCCATGGCAGATCCAAGATCTATGGCTAGGTATCACAGACTTTGTGTAACAGTCTGGGCCGCTCACCCTTTATTGGGCGTACCACGGTTGCGAGCCCGCGACCATAGCTGACCCATACTGCGACTACGGTCCATGCACCTCAGTGTCCGGCTAGTACTCACAGGATTTCCCCACGGTCCTTTAATGGGGTTTTATGCCTCCCCAAGAATCGAGCCACATACCTGGACCTTAAGTACAATGGTTTTTGATTCCTGGTACGAGCCATCTAGATGGGTTGGTGGTACCAGGAATCAAAAACCATTGTACTTAAGGTCCAGGTATGTGGCTCGATTCTTGGGGAGGCATAAAACCTCATTAAAGGACCGTGGGGAAGTCCTGTGAGTACTAGCCGACATCGGGTGCATGGACCGTAGTCGTATGGCCGGGTCGATGTGGTCGCGGGTCGGCACCGTGGGTACGACTCCAATAAAGGGTGAGCGCCTGCATCGTTACACTTTGCCCTGCAACATCTTTTCCTCTGAAGCGGGCTTTGCTCTCAGTTCCCTCTAATCAAAATCGAAATTGCAAACTGATTGGAAACAAAAGGGCAAACCAATTGAATGAAGAAAGTCGGAGGACATTTAGCTGTGCCAAATTGACAACATAAGACTACTATCTACAAACCCAATGTATTTGTAATGTTGAATTTTCCCATGTTGACTAGATCATATAAAGCTGGAGGGTATTTAGCAGTGTCATTCTGACATTATGAGTCTACTGTATGTGAACCTAGTTGTTCTAGAAGATTAAGTTTCCATATGCAACAAAGTCTTATTAGTCGAAAGTTAGAGCGGCAGGCAAAAAGAAGTTCGGCTGACATAATACATCTTTCAGCTTCCGCTTATTGTCGTCAGCTAAAAGATGCAGGGGGTATATGTTTACGCCAAAAAAGAGTTGGCCAAATCATGTATTAGCCACTCGGATAAAGTGCAAGTATTTGTTGAACAACTGAGTTTTAATCAGCTACAACCATATCAGCTGAATCATGACCGGCTAACTCAAGATCGGCTAAGGCAAGATTGGCCAAATCAAAGGTCATCCGCCTGAGATTAGGTGAACTAAACACAACTACTCAGCTGAGATAGGCAGTTGAGGAGCAGCTGCTGAGCAGAAGTAGCTGATATAGAATCAGCTGATCATCTGACACAGAATTAGCTGTACATGGCTGCTAAGTCTAAATGGGCTTGGAGGCTGTTATTGGGTCTTATGGACTCGTGTGAATGTTGATTAAGGGCCCAAGAGATTACACATATATTTAAAAGGAAGAAATGACCATGTTAAAGCACGATAACCACTTTCCTATATTTTTGGGAGGAGAATTAGAGGTGGTTTCAGAGAGAGAACGTGAAGATAAGAAGATAACCACCTGGAATCAAGGGATAATCAATTCAAAAACATGTACCAACTTCCTTGAAAATAGGGATATGGGCAACATGGCCAAATGGTGGATAATTCGTCGTTATAGTGGGTTTTTGCTCATATCTAAGCTGGTTGAGAAGATATGTGAATTCTATGAATTGACCAAGTCAAGAACGTGCATGAAGACTTATTTCCTTAAAAAGAGGGATATGGAGAATCTGGTCAGCTAATGGGCAGTCAGCCGTTTGACCCAAAACTTAGTCGACTGAGCAAATATACGAAATATATTTACTGAGCAAATATACGAAATATATTAGCTGACTAAGTCAATGACGTGTATAAGAGCTTATTTCCTTATAAATAGGGTTATGGAAGTCAATAAATATGGCAGTCAATACGTTAGCTAACTAAGCGTTTTTGAGCCAAAACTTAGCTGACAGGGTAGTTAATTATATTTATGTTATTAATTAGCCATGATCTTATATGATGTAATATGTAAGCTAGTAAGTTAAGAACGTGGCAAATAGGGTAAGCATGAGTTTCCTAGGTAGTCTTTGTCCATAAATACCAATTGTACAGAATGTTTAGGACACACCTATTCAGTCAAAACAAGTCTTTATAATTATCTTTACTTTATCGTTTTTCTTTATCTTTATTTTCATACAACCTTCGATTGGCAGTTCAACCTTCTACACTAGACGCTTTCTGGAGTAGTCTAGGAACCCGCAGCTGAGGAACAGAGTCCCTTTCTCAGCGTAATCGCCTGATTAAAAAGGGGATCATTGTTAGTAGTGTGAGTTAGCTGACCTGTCATCTTATCAGGTGAGCAAACGCCCAGTCGGCTAAGCACCAAATTCGCACAATGCCTTAACAAAATTGGCACGCCCGGTGGGACCATGAAGGTGAACACCTTTTTCAACTTTGGAATACCACAACAAGAACAACCACATGTTCAAGCAGAACCTTTACCACAGGTTTAGCTGAACTTTACTCAGGCAGGACCTTTACCACATGGTCAGCCGAATACGTTTACTACTATTAACCCAGGGGGAAAATAGTGGCAAATGATATGGTTGATAATGCAGTAGGACATATTGGAATGTCGTTTGTTATGCCAAATGCTTCAGTTTATGGCACAGCTCTACAGGACACCAATCAAGGACTTGCTGCTTATCAAGCTCTAGGCTCTGGAATGCAGACGATGCTACCTGGTGATTATATGTGGCAGCAGCCACGGAATAATATTCCACCTACCCCAGCTAGTCAGCCATCTACCAGTATGTCCTAGAAATGCCTCCCGAAGTGGGTTCAAATCCTTGTAGGATTTTGTATAGAACATCTGGGGATTATAACGGAGAGCAACCATGGAATACCGTTCCGCCTTCCTTGATTAGTCACTCAGTCGTTCACAGGACTCAATATGAGAATCTTGATGATTATGCAGCAGAGCAGCAATGGATACCAACTCTACCTACTGCAGCTAATCAAACAATGATTCGAAACATGCCGAAACAAATGTACCAAATGTCGCTTCAAGAGGCAGCAATGCCATCAATGCAACACGATCCTACTCCAACCTTAGCACTAAATTTTGTCTTGTCGATAATGGTTGAGAGTAAACCGAATGTTCCTCAGTCAATTGATCCCAACATGATAGCTGAGGTTATGCGAAAACACTTCGGTGTACAACTAAGGCCTTTATGTAGGCCTATATATGGAAATCCATATCCAGAATGGGTGGACAAAATGATGCCATTACCAAGTGGGTTTGAAACCCCGAATTTCATAACTTTCTCGGGAGAAGATGACGTGTCTACCATTGAACATATTGGCAGATTTACTGCTCAGTGTGGGGAGGCGAATCAGAATGAATACTATAAGTTATAGTTATTTCCTTTGTCAATGACAGGGATGGCCTTCAGTTGGTATTCCTCACTGCCTCTTAATTTTGTGGTAAACTGGGCAGACATGGAGAAGTGCTTCCATGATAGGTTTTATAAACCTCAACTTGAAGTTACAGCAGCCGACTTGATGAGTTAGAAACATCAATAGGATGAGACGACTGCTGACTTCATAGAAAGATTTGGGAAGCTAAGTAGCAGGTGCGCAAGGCGGCTTCCAGAAGCAGAATATACTGCAATAGTTATGGATAATATGCTCCCACATATGAAAAAGAGTTGATCTCCCTTGAATTTTCAGACTTGAGTCAGTTGACGACCGATGCTTTCGTGGTTGAACGATTCGTTCTTGAGAAAAATAAGGGGGATCTAACTGGGAGATAGTCCCTATGGACGATTATGTTGTGTCTGAGGATGCATCTGATTACCAGAGTGATTAGGTAGCTAATAACATGGCAGCCAAGATCTTGAGGAAAACGCTAGCTGACAAGGGTGTAGCTAAAATGACGACTGATACAAAATTATTCCTTGCTACATTCTCTAATATGGTTTTAATGTTAGGCATACCTTTTCCTACATCAAAGGATAAATGGAAATAGCTGATGCATAAGTAATGGAAACAAAAGGGCAAACCAATTGAATGAAGAAAGTCGGAGGACATTTAGCTGTGTCAAATTGGCAACATAAGACTACTATCTGTAAACCCAATGTCTTTGTAATGTTGAATTTTCCAATATCGACTGGATCATATAAAGCTGGGGGGCATTTAGCAGTGTCATCCTGACATTATGAGTCTATTATATGTGAACCTAGTTGTTCCAGAAGATTAAGTTTCCATATGCAACAAAGTCGTATTAGTCGAAAGTTAGAGACGCAGGCAAAAAGAAGTTCGGCTGACATAATACATCTTTCAGCTTTCGCTTATTGTCGTCAGCTAAAAAATGCAGGGGGCATATGTTTACACCAAAAAATAGTTAGCAAGATCATGTATTAGTCACTCGGATAAAGTACAAGTATTTGCCGAACAACTGAGTTTTAATCATCTACAGCCATGTCAGCGAATCATGACATGCTAACTCAAGATCGACTAAGGAAAGATTGGCCAATTCTAAGGTCAGCCGCCTGAGATCAGGTGAACCAAACACAACTACTCAGTTGAGATAGGCAGTTGAGGAGCAGCTGCTGAGCGGAAGCAACTAATATAGAATCAATTGATCATCTGACATAAAATTAGCTGCACATGGCTGCTAAATCTAAATGGGCTTGGAGGCTGTTATTGGGTTTTATGGGCTCGTGTGAATGTTGATTAAGGGCCCAAGAGATTACACATATATTTAAAAAGGAAGAAATGACCATGTTAAAGCACGGTAACCACTTTCCTATATTTTTGGGAGGAGAATTAGAGGTGGTTTCAGAGAGAGAACGTGAAAATAAGAAGATAACCACCTGGAATCAAGGGATAATCAATTCAAAAACGTGTACCCACTTCCTTGAAAATAGGGATATGGACAACATGGTCAAATGATGGATAATTCGTCGTTATAGCGGGTTTTTGCCGATATCTTAGCTGGTTGAGAAGATATGTGAATTGTATGAGTTGACCAAATCAAGAACGTGCATGAAGTCTTATTTCCTTAAAGAGAGGGATATGGAGAATCTGGTCAGCTAATGGGCAGTCAGCCGTTTGACCCAAAACTTAGTCGACTGAGCAAATATACGAAATATATTAGCTGACTAAGTCAATGACGTGTATAAGAGCTTATTTCCTTATAAATAGGGTTATAAATGGAAGACCTGATCAACTAATATGGCAGTCAATACATTAGCTGACTAACCGTTTTTGGGCCATAACTTAGCGACATGGTAGTTACTTATATTTATGTTATTAGCCATGATCTTATATGATGTAATATGTGAGTTAGTGGGTTAAGAACGTGGCAAATAGGGTAAGTATGGGTTTCCTAGGTAGTCCTTGTCCATAAATACCAATTGTACAGAATGTATAGGACACACCCATTCAATCAAAACAAGTCTTTACAATTATCTTTACTTTATCGCTTTTCTTTATCTTTATTTTCATGCAACGTTAGTTTGGCAGTTCAACATTCTACACTAGACGTTTTCTGGAATAGTCTAGGAACCCGCAGCTGAGGAACAGAGTCCCTTTCTCAGTATAATCGCCTGATCAAAAAGGGGATCATTGTTAGTAGTATAAGTTAGCTGACATGGCATCTTATCAGGTGAGCAAACGCCCAGTCGGCTAAGCACCAAATTCGCACAACGCCTTAACAACAATGAAACGGAACAAAGTTCTCATTTCATCATTTTAGAAGTGAATGGAATGAAATGTTGAATTATAACATTTCTATTCCTTTTTAACCCATATTTTTTACATGAAAGGAGGAGATAAAGGAGAGAGGAGAGAGAGGAAGAGAAAATAAGGGTCGGCGATGAAATGCGATGAAATAAGTTTGACTAAATTTCATTTCATTCAATATTTTTTTTTATAACCCATACAAGGGAATCCCATCCCATTTTATCTCATTCCCCTTCATTCCATTTTATTCTACTAATCCTAACATAGTCTCAAGTTATATTTTAGACGGAAGAAAAAAATGAAAGAAAAAGAAAAGAACCTCTTACAACATTACCTCTCAGTAGAGGAAGAGGTCCTCTGTTCAATATTGCCAAAGGAAATGAAATCCTTTCTCCTAAGATGATTAGCGAGCCAACTTAGCCATTGCCTAATTTTCAACCATTATCTTATGTAAAAAGAATGAAAAGAAAACCTTCTCTAATTACTGCAAGCAGAAATTATCAGGTTTTAATCACTCAGCCAAAAAAAAAAAATTAAGACAATTTAATAAGATTAATCTTGCCACCATACCCTAGTTAAGGTTTTTTTACTTTTTTTATTGACTCCTGGTTAAATTTACTAATGCTTGAACTTGTTTTGTTAATGTAATAAGATTATTATGCCTATATACAATTTGAAAATACATTATCTATTATGTTCATCATATAGAAGGTGAACAACGAATGATAAAATTATGTCAATTTTTTCTCTACTCTTAACTAGAAATCATGAAGGCAAGATGATTAAAGGTTTTTTTCTTCACTTAGGTGCGTGTAATTCTATTTGGGCCGAATTATGGGCCCTCTATCCAGGGGCTAAGTGGTTGGGAGGCTCATTCTGCAATAGGTATCATTCGAACTGGGCTCTCATGTTGTAATGAGGATAGTTAAGAGGAGATGGTCTTCAAATGTTTTCTTTCAGCCTTTGCTTCAAAGCATTCTTGAGCAGTCTGATTTGAGAAATTTTGTATGATGAGGATGGAAATTATCTTACGACAACACTCACTGATATAGATTCAACTTTTAACTTTACGGCAGAGGAGGCAAGCCTAACCATGCCCCCACCCTCGCCATGAGTTTCTTAAGTTGGAATTGTTGTGGTTTGGCGGTGGCCGCGACAATTAATGAGCTGAAGGAGTTATGTAGATTACACCGGCCGTCTCTAATCTTCCTTATGGAAACCAGAGCCCCTAAGAGAAGAGTAGAGAGAGTTGCAAGAATGCTGAGGTATAACCACTACTTTTGTGTAGAACCCATTGGCCTGTCAGGTGGTCTTAATCTTATGTGGAACAATGAGATCATCATCTAGGTTGATATGGCTAATCAGAATCTCATCTAGACTTCCTTAATGGTTATGAGAAGCATAATTTCCTTCGACTGTTCCTTTTGTGTATGGGAATCCCACCATTCAACAAAGAAGAAAGCTGTCGGGAAAATTAAATCCCTTCACAGAGATCTTACGTATCCATGGTTTTGTGTTGGGGATTTCAATGAGATGCTTCACCCCTTTGAAAAAGAGGGACTCAGACCTCTCCAACCTATTCGAATGGAGGTGTTCAGAGGTTTCTTGGATGATACGGGGCTTATCGACATGGATCTTCAAGGTTGTAAGTTTACTTGGCTTAGTAATCCGCAAGATGGTCAATACACTAGGGAAAGGATAGACAGAGCCCTAATAAATTGGCCTTGGAGAGAATTGCTCCCTAATGCCATGACGGTGGCCCTCCCCATGATATCCTCTGATCACTCTCCTATAGTGATCCACCTCAATCCTCGGGTGAGAGCCACAAAGCCTTTCAAATTCGAAGCTTTTTGGGAGGAGCATGACGTTTACAACTAAGTCATTCTTGCTAGATAGAGTTCTCAGGTGCAGGGAACAGATCTTGATCCCTAGCAGATTCTTCAACAAAGGACTCAGAATTGTGGCAGGCAACTTGTGAGATGGCACAAAAAGACCTTTAGAAAAGCTGGTCTGGAAATTGGTAGGCTCAAGACCAAGTTAAATGATTTGTTGGGGCACCCGCATGACAGTGTCAACTAGGACGATGTTGCTAAGGTGAAAAACAAAATTGCCATGTTATGGAAGCAAGACGAACTCTAATGGAGTCAGAGAGTTGAAATGGCTGCAACATGGAGAAAGGAATACTAAGTTTTTCCATGCAACTACAATCTCAAGAAAGGACTTTAACAAGTTGTAACGATCCAAAGGTTTGGGAGCCGCCACCAATTTTATTAAATTTAGGAAAAATTGAAAAACCTAAAAAAGGGTGATCTTTGAAAACTATACTGAGTTCGGGAATCGATTACGCATGGAGAAGGGTGGAGACTAAACCCCATAACACCCCCAACACGCCTGTCATATGACAGTTACCCAAAATTAATTGTGCAAACTAATATAAATATTTGTTTCACCCCAAAATAAAATAAAATTAATACTAAGTGCAAAAATGAATAAAAAAGGGAAACTAAATTAGAAAAATTTAAATTTGACTTGACGAGGGTTGGTCCGCTCCTATGTATCCTCCGGTGCAATGAGGAACTCAAAAGTCACGTTGTTCTTCTGGAAAATATTTGTGTGTTGATTTGATTTTAATTAAATTTTTTTTATGGTTTAAGATCACCAAGCTGTTACAACTCAGGTGTCATAAACTGGGGATTAACAAGATGTCACATCTCAACTAATCCCATTTGTTCCAAAAAAAATATTTTTTTATTTGACTTAATAAGATTTAAAAAAAAAGTAAAAGAATAAAAAAAAAGGGGTGGCGTGGATCCACACTAAACACACACACACGCTGTCTAACACACACACTCACACTATTTCACTAAACCTAAAAACGCACACACACGTTTAGATAGAAGAAAGGTAGTAGCCACAAACTCTGGCTGAGAAAAAAAAATGAAGGGAAGTGAGAAAAGGGGGCGACTGAAGAGGTGGAGAGAAAAGATGGAGAGCGTCGAGAGAGAAAGGAGGTGGCCACGGCGAGGAGGGGAAAAAGGGGAAGAGGTGCGGCAGCGAGGAGGGGAAAAGGGGGTGCGGCCGTCGCGCACCAGCCCCTGGCCACGCGCTGCCGCAAGCGCGAGGGAGGAGGAGAGAGAGAGACGCGGCTGAGAGGGAGAGGGAGATGCTGCTGAGAGGGAGAGGGAGAGGGAGAGGGGGCAAGAAAAAAAAAAGAACACCAAACCTTTTTTCTCCTCTTCTCCCCTTTCTTCTTCTTTGGTTCTGTTTTTTCTCCCTTTTTTTCACCTCTGTTTCTGGTACTTTTTTTTTGTTATTTCTTTGTGTTTGTTTCTATTTGGTGAATTAGGGCTTCAATGTGGAGCCTCTAATTCTTTGACTAGTAGTAGAACTCTCAAGAAAAACACCCAGAATTTTTCTGTCCTCCCCCTGTGATTCTGTTGTTGTTGTATTTATAGAGTTGAGGGGCTCTAATGAGACAAGGGTTGCTGACCCTTGTATTGGCCATTTGTTACAGGGACGGTTGGTGGTGGCAAAGGATGGCTGGTGGTGGCAGAGTAGTGCTTGCAAAGCTGCTTGGCTGGAGAAGAAATGGAAAAAAAAACAAAGGAACAAGAAGAAAGGTCTTTGGATTTATTGCTAAAAATGCCGCTGTTTGCTGGTGTTGTTGGTGCTGTTGTGTTACTGGTTGTTCGACCCCCTCTGTTCCTTCTTCCTTTTCTTCTTTGTCTGTTTGTTACTCATTTTTTGTAACACTTATTCATTCTGGACCTTTTTGTACCCTTTTGCAATGTTTTATTTGTTTTTTGGACATGTAATGGACATTGATGGTAAATTTGTGCCTCTTTTTTTTTTATCACGATTGGGCTGGAATTGACCCAAAGAGCTAACTCAAAAATAGGCCTAACAATGGGTCAGATGAAATAAGACAAAAGTGAGATAAAATAAAGACTGAAAATTCAATACGCATGAAGAAAATATTTTTGTGATTTTTCTTAAAAAAATAAAAATAAAATATCCGGTCAAAATTGGGTGTTCACACAAGTTGATGAGAATAAAAAACAGTAGTGCAGCCTCGGTGGAAGGTCAGGAGAGTGTCACGAAGGCGGTTTTGGAGCACTATCAAGAGGTCTGTTTGTCTGAGACTCCGGTGGGGATTGAGGAGTGTCTTCACGTGGTTCCTAAGCTTGTCACAACAGTAATTAATAGTGCTTTATTGGCGCCCGTGACTGAAAATGAGATTAAGGGGGCTGTGGATAGTATGGCCCCCCTCAAAGCTCCTGGACCAGATGGTTACAATGGTCTCTTTTTTCAGAAGCATTGGGATATTGTTAAGAATGAAGTCTGCCTAGCTGTACTACACTTTTTTCAACAAGGGAGCCTTAATGATGCCATCAATGAGACTATGGTCTCTCATCCCAAAAATCCCTATGCCTGAAAGTATCCTTCAGCTTGCCCGGTCAGTTATTGTAACTTCATTTACAAGATCATATCCAAAATTATTGTAAGATGCCACACTGCCCATATGGGGGTGCTGATCTCGCCTAACCAGAGTGTCTTAGTTGGGAGAAGAATGATGCAGGATAATCTTATTATCGCTTATGAAGTCTTCAATGCCCTTAAGAAGAAGCACATGGAGGGAAAGAGGAGTGTGGCCATCAAATTAGACATGAGTAAGGCCTATGATAAACTGAAGCAGCGTTTCCTTCGGAAGACTCTTTTGGCCTATGGTTTTGATGAGAAGTGGGTTTCCCTGGTGATGACT
Organism: Calophaca sinica; assembly: GCA_037113605.1. Lineage (NCBI taxonomy): Eukaryota > Viridiplantae > Streptophyta > Magnoliopsida > Fabales > Fabaceae > Calophaca > Calophaca sinica. Next base: position 98,521,773 of record CM073736.1, on the reverse strand, counting down.
GTGGTTACCACTGTGTCCTACAGGTATAAGATTCATGGGGTGGTTTGCAGGAAACTTATCCCTCAAAGGGGCCTACGACAGGGGGACTCATTGTCCCCCTATCTTTTCATTTTAGCCTCGAATGTCATTTCTCACTTGCTGAACCATGCCTTCACCTTGAAGAGAATTCCCGGGATCCAATTGGCTAACAATGGCCTTAGCCTAACACACATGCTTTTTGATGATGATGCCTTGCTGTTTGTTGCGGCCTCCCTTGAGGAGTTATATCAAATCATGGTTGTCCTTAATGTTACCAAGTGACTTCAAACACAAGAGGGGGGTGAATTGTGATAGCGGTGCTTATATAAAAAATTACAGATAAATTACTGAATTAAAAAAAACTTGAAAGAAATAAATTGCGAAACGATAAATAACTTGAAGAATAAATTGCAGGAATTAAATTGCAATAAATAAATGACAGAAAATAAATGACCAAAAAATAAATAAAGAACAAAAATAAATAAAGTGCTTGAATGATAAAGAGACAGAGAGCAAAGAAGAGCACGCAGCAAATTATACAGGTACGGCCACCAAACACCCCTGTGGCCTACGCCCCGTCCCCCAAAGCAAAGCACTATGAGATTTTCACTAAATCACTAGCTTTTAAATCAGTTCAGCTAGAAACCGTTACAACTCTATACCAGAGCAATACGTTCAAGAGATATCACCTCTCTATGAACACCTTGGGATTCCTACCCAAAAAGAAATGATTTTTACAAATAAAATGAGATGAGAAAGATACACTCAATAGTGCAGATATAACAAATTGAAGCTCAAATAATACAACTCAAATTATGTAGAATAAAAAAGCTCTCAAAAATTGTGCTCAAATAAGTGTGAGTGATGGAGAATATTTTGACAGAGTTTCAAAGATAAAAATTAAGCACTAGCGTTGTGTTTTTAAAACAATGCTCATGGTGCAAAGGCTTTTATAGGCACCGAGAGGAGCGTCACATTTAAGAGGATTTGTCCGTTCAAAGATTAAAGGGATTTGTCCGCTAAAAGATTAAAAGGGATTTGTCCGTTGCAAAGCATTAAAAATTGAAACACGGATACAGAAATGATTCTCTGACACACTTGGTGTCCGACATCAGATTTCCAAACGACCTCTCCCGGCTCAAGATACGATCTCCCCAAATTTCGGCATACAATCTCCCAATCAAGATACGACCTCTCCACACGGCTCAAGATACGACCTCTCTACAACTCGGCATACGACCTCTCCACACCGGCATACGACCTCTCCACGGCTCGAAGACGCGACCTCCCCACACTCAAGACGCGACCTCGGCTCGACGCGACTTCCCACAAACTCGGACGAGAATATTTTCCAAAGAAAACTTGAAATATTTTCCAAACAATATTTTGAGTACAACTTAAGAATTTTTCAAAATACTTTGTGCCTAAAAATAATTTAGAAAAAATTATCATAAAATCAATTTTAGAATAAAAATCATTTTGTGAGTGTGTGATTTTATTTTAATTAAGAGCTTTTTATTACTACTTACAAATAGTCTTAATAAAAATAAATAAATAAATACCCAAAACCCAAAGACTTGAGAAACTATCATTCTTGATACGCGTCTTGGTATTCTTTTCCACTTTTTGCACGGTTGACTATTTGCAAAACTCCCTTTTGTCAATCATCAAAACCATCCTGTCAAGGCATGTATTCACAGACTCCCCCTTTTTGATGATGACAAACATCTCATGGAGGGAATTTAGTAAAATATAATCATGATATGGCAATAAGATATAAGCATGGTTTTTCAATAAAAGATATTAGAGTTTAAGCACAATATTTAGAAAAACTCCCCCTCACAATATTTAGAAAAAAAGATATCAGAAAAACTCCCCCTCACAATATGCATAAAATAAACCACTCCCCCTGAATCATATAACTCTCCCCCTTTTGGCAACATCAAAAAGCGGAAAAGATAAAGATAAATTCATGTAAAACGTATGCATATACGTGTAACTAGATGGCGAAAAATAATTAAAATAGAGTATCAAGGGTTCAATGAAGCATAAGAAATCCTTGGTAAAAAAAATTATTCAGGGAGATAGCAAAAATAAAGCACTAGGATAAGAGTTACTAGTCCTCGTTCAACTCATTCTCATCATCAATTGTTTCCTCATCTTCACTGATATTAAGCGCATAATTGTTTGCAGTTAACATAACCTGCACAAACTTTTATTTTAACGATTACAGGAAGGACGGTTGCATTTCTCCACTTTTAGTCTTGGTAACGGAACCTGCATAAAAATGTTAGCACACTCCAACGCCCAAGTTAGAACTTATTGTGAATACATGCCTTGACAGGATGGTTTTGATGATTGACAAAAGGGAGCTTTACAAATAGTCAACCGTGCAAAAAGTGGAAAAGAATACCAAGACGCGTATCAAGAATGATAGTTTTTCAAGTCTTTGGGTTCTGGGTATTTATTTATCTTTATTAAGACAATTTGTAAGTAGTAATAAAAAGCTCTCAATTAAAATTAAATCACACACGCACAAAATATTTTGACATGCATATCTCGTGTCGGATGTCGAGCTGAGGAAGTCGGATGTCGAGCTGAGGAGGAAGTCGCGGGCCGAGCTGAGGAAGTCGCTGCGGTCGAATCGAGGTCGCGCGTGCCGAGCTCTTGTCAAGTGCCTAGCTGAGGTCGCGTGTCGAGTTGAGGTCGTGTGCTGAGGTCGTAATCCGAGCTGAGGAAGTGTGCCGAGCTGTGAGGAGGTCGCTTGCCGAGCTGTGAGGAGGTCGCGTGCCGAGCTGTGAGGAGGTCGCTTGCCGAGCTGAGGTCGCGTGCCGAGCTGTGAGGAGATCGTATGTCGAGCTGTGTGGAGAGGTCGTATGCCGAGCTGTGTAGAGGTCGTATGCCGAGCTGATGAGAGGTCGTATGGAAATACGATGTCGAACACCAAGTTTTCAATTCTTTCATATTCAAAACGCAACGGACAAATCGACGCAACGGACAAATCTTTTTTTAAATGCTGCAACGACAAATCCTTTTAATAATCATCCTGCAACGGTCAAATCTTCAACGGACAAATCTTGTTACATATGACGCTCTTCCATTGCCTATATAAACACAGCTCGTGAGCCTTGTGAAAATACAACAACGCAGTGCTTAATTTTTGTGCCAAAAACTCTGTCAAATATTTTTCATCACTCACACTTATTTGAGCACAATTTTCTGAGAGCCTTTTATTCTACATTATTTGAGTTGTATTATTTGAGCTTCAATTTGTTATATCTGCACTATTGAGTGTATCTTTCTCGTCTCATTTTATTTGTGAAAATCATTTCTTTTTGGGTAGGAATCCCAAGGTGTTCATAGAGAGGTGATATCTCTTGAACGTATTGCTCTGGTATAGAGTTGTAAAGGTTTCTAGCTGAACCTGATTTAAAAGCTAGTGATTTAGTGAAAATCCCATAGTGGTTTGCTTTGGGGACAGGACGTAGGCCACAGGGGTGTTTGGTGGCCGAACCTGTATAAATTGCTGCGTGCTCTTCTTTGCTCTCTGTCTCTTTATCATTCAAGCACTTTATTTATTTTTGTTCTTTATTTATTATTCGGTCATTTATTTTCTGTAATTTTTTATATAAGCACCGCTATCACAATTCACCCCCCTCTTGTGTTTGAAGTCAATTGGTAACAATTGGCATCAGAGCTAGAATCTTATATAAAGGACTTAACCGTCTCAAGAGAATGACTTCAAACAATTACGAGGGAACTTCCATGAATGCAGACTCCCATTTTTCAATGGTGAGGGTATGGTTATTGGAAGGATAGAATGCAAATCTTTCTTGAGGGTGTTGATCTTGATATTTGGGATCTTTGTGGAAAATGGTCCATTTGTCCCCACTCAATCAATTAATGATGCAGTGGTAGACAAACCAAGATCACTTTGGACCGAAGATGATAAGAAAAGGTCCAATACAATTTGAAAGCTAAGAACATCATCACTTCGCTTTAAGCTACGATGAGTTCTATAGGGTCTCAAATTGCAAGATGCACTAAAGAAATGTGGGACACCCTTCTATTGACCCATGAAGGTACTACCGAGGCCAACTTATGTCTCATGGCAAAACACGAGGAGGATGAGGTAAATGCTCTTGAACTCGAATCTCCTTTAACTTATGATGAGTTGCTTATTGCTTGTGAAGAATTAAATAATGAAACGATTAAACTTGGAAAAATTGTTCTTTCTTCTAAGAAAACCATCTCTTCTCTTGAATCAAAAATTGAAATTTTAAACAAAGAGATAGTGAATCTTAAAGAAAAACAAGTTCTTTGTGATTGAAACTTCTCCTCCCATATCTTGTGAAAATAAAAAGATGAAGTTTTAAAATGCAATGAGTGTAGTGTTTTGAAAAATAAGGTTGAGGATTTAAATAACACTCTTGCAAAATTTACAATGGGAAGAGATAATCTAAACATTATTTTAGGAAACCAAAAAGGTACTTTTAGAAAAGCTGGTTTAGGTTATCATCCAAAAATTCATGAAAAATCTTTTAAACTCACAATCACAACAAACCCTCAAGTAGTCCTTTCATTAAATGCTTTCACTGTGGTAGAAATGGTCACACCGCTTCCATTTGCAATATTAGAAAGAACAAGAATGTGGTTGGCAAAAGATATGGATTCCAAAGGGTACTTTGCCAAAAACTAACTCATCTGGACCCAACTTAGTTTGGGTACCAAAAGTTAAAACCTGATTTTATTTTGTGTGTGCTTGAAAGCCAAAGATTCAAATTGGTATCTTGATAGCGGCTGTTCAAAGCACATGACAGAGACAAAAGCAAGTTCTCCTCTTTGGAACCCAAAAATAAAGGTTATGTTTGTTATGGTGATAATAATAAAGGTAAAATTCTTGGGATTGGTACTATTGGTAAGAGTCCTAATCCCATTATAGAGAATGTCTTGTATGTGGAAGGTTTGAAACATAACTTGCTAAGTATTAGTCAACTTTCGACAAAGGCAATAATGTTATATTTGATTCTTCAAAATGCATGGTCGTAAATTCTTTTAATAAAAGTACGCTTTTGTTGGATCTAGAATTGGAAATATCTATATGGTTAATTTAGATGAACTACCTTCAAATGATGCATCTTTGTCTTTTTAGTAAAGAGAATGAATCTTGGCTATGGCATAGAAGAATGTCTCATATTCACATGGATCATCTTAATAAATTGGTTCAGAAAGACTTAGTAATTGGCTTACCAAAGCTTCGCTTTTGAAAAAGATAAACTTTGTGATGCATGTCAAAAAGGAAAACAAGTAAAGGCATCTTTCAAATCTAAAAATATTGTTTCTACAAACCGGCCTTTACAACTTTTACATATGGATTTATTTGGCCCTTCTAGAACTAAAAACTTTGGTGGCAATTACTATGCTCTTGTTATTGTGGACGACTATTCTCGCTATACATGGACTTTATTTATTTCTCACAAAAATGATGCTTTTAATGCTTTTCGAAAACTTGCAAAGGTTATACAAAATGAGAAGGGACTTAACATTGCTTCCATTCAAGTGATCATGGTGGGAATTTGAGAATGAAGCATTTGAAGCATTTTGCACAGAAAATGGCATTGATCACAACTTTTACGCTCCAAGGACACCGCAACAAAATGGAGTGGTTGAAAGGAAAATCGGTCTCTTGAAGAGCTAGCGAGACGATGCTCAATGAGACTAACCTTCCTAAGTACTTTTGGGCAGATGCCGTGAGCACCGCCACATGTGATGAATCGAGTTCTTATAAGGCCGATCCTTAAGCAAACACCGTATGAACTCTACAAAGGAAGGAAGCCCAACATTTCCCACCTTCACGTTTTCGGATGCAAGTGTTTTGTCCTAAACAATGGTAAGAATAACCTTGGAAAATTTGATGCTAAAGATGATGAAGGTTTATTTCTTGGATATTCCACTTCTAGTAAAGCCTTTCGAATTTTTAATAAACGATTTTTAACTGTTGAAGAATCTGTGCATGTTTCTTTTGTTGAATCTAACCCCAAATCTTCAAAGAGAAGAAAGTGTTGATGATCTTGCGAAGTGTTAGGAGATACCTATTTAGAGGAACAAGAGAGATCAAAAGTTCAAAAGGAGGATCAAGAGTCATTGCCTCAACCCTCTCAAGAACTCTCTCACTCAAATCTTCCAAAGGAATGGAGAGTCTCAAAGAACCATCCTCTTGACAACATAATAGGTGATATCTCAAAAGGGGTAACGACTGAAACTCTCTTAATCATGCATGTCATCATATGGCCTTTGTCTCTCAAATTGAACCAAATGACGTCAATGAAGCCATCTTTGATGAGCATTGGACCTTTGCTATGCAAGAGGAATTAAATCAATTTGAGAGAAATGATGTTTGGGAACTTGTCCCTAGGCCTAAAGATCACCTAGTCATTGGGACCAAATGGGTCTTTCGCAACAAGCTTGATGAAAATGGTATCATTGTTAGAAATAAAACTAGACTTGTTGCAAAAGGCTATAATCAACAAGAGGGCATAGATTTCGATGAAACCTATGCACCCGTGGCTAGATTAGAAGCTATTCGCATGCTTCTCGCATTTGCATGCATCATGGATTTCAAACTTTTTCAAATGGATGTTAAAAGTGCATTTCTTAATGGCTTTATTCAAGAAGAAGTATATGTTGATCAACCTCCGGTTTTGAAAATTTTGAATTTCCAAATCATGTTTTCAAATTGAAAAAGGCTTTATATGGTTTAAAACAAGCTCCGAGAGCTTGGTACGAGAGGTTGAGCAAATATTTACTTGAAAAAGGTTTTGAAAGAGGAAAAGTTGATACCACTCTTTTCATTAAACACAAAAAGCATGACATTTTACTTGTTCAAATTTATGTCGATGATATAATATTTGGTGCTACTAATGAATCCTTGTGTAAGGAATTTTCTGATATCATGCAAAGTGAATTTGAAATGTCAATGATGGGAGAGCTAAATTACTTCCTTGGACTTCAAATCAAACAAACAAAAGAAGGAATTTTTATAAGTCAATCCAAATATTGCAAGGAGTTGCTTAAAAGATTTGGAATGAGCAACGCCAAAGAAATCTCAACTCCCATGAGCACATCATGCTATCTTGACAAAGATGAAGGTGGTAAGTCGGTCGAAGTAAGTAAGTATAGAGGTATGATAGGATCTCTTCTCTATCTCACTGCTAGTCGTCCGGATATTATGTCTAGTGTTTGTATGTGTGCACGTTTTCAAGCAAATCCTAAGGAATCACATCTCTTAGCGGTAAACGCATCATGAGATATCTCACTGGCACACAAACCATGGGTTTATGGTACCCCAAAGGTGCTGACTGCACACTTATTGGGTACTCGGATTCTGATTTTGCGGGTTGCAAAATGGACCGAAAAAGCACTAGTGGGACATGTCACTTACTTGGGAATGCCTTGGTCTCATGGCATAGTAAGAAACAAGCGGTGTGGCTTTGTCCCTTCTTTAAGCGGAATACGTTGCGGTGGCAGTTGTTGTGCACAAATTATTTGGATGAAACAACAGTTGAATGATTATGGGATTAATCTGAAAACTGTTCCAATTAAGTGCGACAATACTAGTGCCATAAACCTCACGAAAAACCCGGTTTATCACTCTCGGACTAAACATATAGAGATTAGGCACCATTTTATTAGAGATCATGTTCAAAAAGGTGATTGCATGATTGAGTTTGTGGAAACATCTAGACAACTTGCAGATATTTTTACTAAACCTTTGCCTAATTAAACTTTCTTTTTTATTAGAACTGAATTGGGAATTTTAGACCAATCATGCATTGAGTGACTGCCTGTGATTGCATTTTCTTTTTGAATAAATTCTAACTTGGGCGTTTGAGTGTGCTAACGAGTTTATGCAGGTCTTTTCCCCTTCCATTTTCTTTAAGTACGGAATAATGAGTGGGTGACGCATTTGTCTAATGCAACTAGCTAATCATGTCCAACCAGCTCATCTGTCACACACCAAGCTTGGTATCACGTAACTATCAAAATATGCTTGTTTAATCCTGAATATATGCCTTGCTTTATTTGTCTTTCCCACTTTTTGATGTTGCCAAAAGGGGGAGAGTTACATGAATGCATGATTCAGGGGAGTGATCTTTAAGTATTGCCTATTGTGAGGGAGTTTTTCTAAATATTGTGCTTAAACTCGATATCTTTTATTGAAAAACCATGCTTATATCTCATTGCTATATCATGATTATATTTTACTAAATTCCCTCCATGAGATGTTTGTCATCATCAAAAAGGGGGAGTCTGTGAATACATGCCTTGACAGGATGGTTTTGATGATTGACAAAAGGGAGCTTTACAAATAGTCAACCGTGCAAAAAGTGGAAAAGAATACCAAGACGCGTATCAAGAATGATAGTTTTTCAAGTCTTTGGGTTCTGGGTATTTATTTATCTTTATTAAGACAATTTGTAAGTAGTAATAAAAAGCTCTCAATTAAAATTAAATCACACACGCACAAAATATTTTGACATGCATATCTCGTGTCGGATGTCGAGCTGAGGAAGTCGGATGTCGAGCTGAGGAGGAAGTCGCGTGCCGAGCTGAGGAAGTCGCGTGCCGAACTGAGGTCGCGTGCCGAGCTCTTGTCAAGTGCCTAGCTGAGGTCGCGTGTCGAGCTGAGGTCGTGTGCTGAGGTCGTAATCCGAGCTGAGGAAGTGTGCCGAGCTATGGTCGCGTGCCGAGCTGTGAGGAGGTCGCTTGCCGAGCTGTGAGGAGGTCGCGTGCCGAGCTGTGAGGAGGTCGCTTGCCGAGCTGAGGTCGCGTGCCGAGCTGTGAGGAGATCGTATGTCGAGCTGTGTGGAGAGGTCGTATGCCGAGCTGTGTAGAGGTCGTATGCCGAGCTGATGAGAGGTCGTATGGAAATACGATGTCGAACACCAAGTTTTCAATTCTTTCATATTCAAAACGCAACGGACAAATCGACGCAACGGACAAATCTTTTTTTAAATGCTGCAACGACAAATCCTTTTAATAATCATCCTGCAACGGTCAAATCTTCAACGGACAAATCTTGTTACATATGACGCTCTTCCATTGCCTATATAAACACAGCTCGTGAGCCTTGTGAAAATACAACAACGCAGTGCTTAATTTTTGTGCCAAAAACTCTGTCAAATATTTTTCATCACTCACACTTATTTGAGCACAATTTTCTGAGAGCCTTTTATTCTACATTATTTGAGTTGTATTATTTGAGCTTCAATTTGTTATATCTGCACTATTGAGTGTATCTTTCTCGTCTCATTTTATTTGTGAAAATCATTTCTTTTTGGGTAGGAATCCCAAGGTGTTCATAGAGAGGTGATATCTCTTGAACGTATTGCTCTGGTATAGAGTTGTAAAGGTTTCTAGCTGAACCTGATTTAAAAGCTAGTGATTTAGTGAAAATCCCATAGTGGTTTGCTTTGGGGACAGGACGTAGGCCACAGGGGTGTTTGGTGGCCGAACCTGTATAAATTGCTGCGTGCTCTTCTTTGCTCTCTGTCTCTTTATCATTCAATCACTTTATTTATTTTTGTTCTTTATTTATTATTCGGTCATTTATTTTCTGTAATTTTTTATATAAGCACCGCTATCACAATTCACCCCCCTCTTGTGTTTGAAGTCAATTGGTAACACTTATTCATAATAAAATGCACTCACACGCAGTCATTCAATGCATGATTGATCTAAAATTCCTAACTCGGTTCTTATAAAAAAGAAGTTTTCTTTAGGCAAAGGTTTAGTAAAAATATCTGCGAGTTGTTTAGATGTTTCCACAAACTCAATCACACAATCTCCTTTTTGAACATGATCTCTAATAAAATGGTGCCTAATTTCTATGTGTTTGGTCCGGGAGTGATAAACCGGATTTTTCGTGAGGTTTATGGCACTAGTATTGTCGCACTTAATTGGAACAGTTTTCAGATTGATTCCATAATCATTCAACTGTTGTTTCATCCAAATGATCTGTGCACAACAACTACCTGTTGCAATGTATTCCGCTTCAGCAGTGGACAAAGCCACACTGGCTTGTTTCTTACTATGCCATGAAACCAAGGCATTCCCAAGTAAGTGACATGTCCCACTAGTGCTTTTTCGTTCCATTTTGCAACCCGCAAAATCCGAATCCGAGTACCCAATAAGTGTGCAGTCAGCACCTTTGGGGTACCATAAACCCATAGTTTGTGTGCCAGTGAGATATCTCATGATGCGTTTTACCGCTAAGAGATGTGATTCCTTAGGATTTGCTTGAAAACGTGCACACATACAAACACTAGACATAATATCCGGACGACTTGCAGTGAGATAGAGAAGAGATCCTATCATACCTCGATACTTACTTACTTCGACCGACTTACCACCTTCATCTTTGTCAAGATAGCATGATGTGCTCATTGGAGTTGAGATTTCTTTGGCGTTGCTCATTCCAAATCTTTTAAACAACTCCTTGCAATATTTGGATTGATTTATAAAAATTCCTACATTGTTTGTTTGATTTGAAGACCAAGGAAGTAGTTGAGCTCTCCCATCATGGACATTTCAAACTCACTTTGCATGATTTTGGAAAAATCTTCACACAAGGACTCATTAATAGCACCAAAGATGATATCGTCAACATAAATTTGAACAAGTAAAATGTCATGATTTTTGTGTTTAATGAAAAGAGTGGTATCAACTTTTCCTCTTTCAAAACCTTTTTCAAGTAAATATTTGCTCAACCTCTCGTACCAAGCTCTCGGAGCTTGTTTTAAACCATATAAAGCCTTTTTCAATTTGAAAACATGATTTGGAAATTCAAAATTTTCAAAACCGGGAGGTTGATCAACATATACTTCTTCTTGAATAAAGCCATTAAGAAATGCACTTTTAACATCCATTTGAAAAAGTTTGAAATCCATGATGCATGCAAATGCGAGAAGCATGCAAATAGCTTCTAATCTAGCCACGGGTGCATAGGTTTCATCGAAATCTATGCCCTCTTGTTGGTTGTAGCCTTTTGCAACAAGTCTAGCTTTATTTCTAACAATGATACCGTTTTCATCAAGCTTATTGCGAAAGACCCATTTGGTCCCAATGACTAGGTGATCTTTAGGCCTAGGGACAAGTTCCCAAACATCATTTCTCTCAAATTGATTTAATTCCTCTTGCATAGCAAGGGTCCAATGCTCATCAAAGATGGCTTCATTGACGTCATTTGGTTCAATTTGAGAGACAAAGGCCATATGATGACATGCATGATTAAGAGAGTTTCAGTCGTTACCCCTTTTGAGATATCTCTTATTATGTTGCGAAGAGGCTAGTTCTTTGAGACTCTCCATTCCTTTGGAAGATTTGAGTGAGAGAGTTCTTGAGAGGGTTGAGGCAAGGACTCTTGATCCTCCTTTTGAACTTTGATCTCTCTTGTTCCTCTAAATAGGTATCTCCTAACACTTCGCAAGATCATCAACACTTTCTTCATCAAGATTTGGGGTTAGATTCATCAAAAGAAACATGCAATGATTTTTCAACGCTTAAAGTACGTTTATTAAAAATTCGAAAGGCTTTACTAGAAGTGGAATATCCAAGAAATAAACCTTCATCAGCTTTAGCATCAAATTTACCAAGGTTATCTTTACCGTTATTTAGAACAAAGCACTTACATCCAAATACGTGAAGGTGGGAAATGTTGGGCTTCCTTCCCTTGTAAATTTCATAGGGCGTTTGTTTTAGAATAGGTCTTATGAGGACTCTATTCATTACATAACATGCGGTGCTTACCGCGTCTGCCCAAAGATAGTGAGGAAGTTTCGTCTCATTGAGCATCGCCCTCGCAAGCTCTTCAAGAGACCGATTTTTCCTTTCCACCACTCCATTCTCTGTTTGTGGTGTTCTAGGTGCGGAAAAATTATGCTCAATTCCATTTTCAGTACAAAAGGCCTCAAATGCCTCATTTTGGAATTCCCACCGTGATCACTTCGGATGGATACTATGTTCATTCCTTTTTCATTTTGGATAACTTTAGCAAGTTTACGAAAGGCAAAGAAAAGCGTCATTTTTATGAGAAAGAAATAGAGTCCATGTATAGCGAGAATAGTCATCCACAATAACAAGGGCATAGTAATTTCTACCAAAGCTTTTAGTTCTAGATGGTCCAAATAAGTCCATGTGTAAAAGTTGTAAAGGCCGGTTTGTGGAAACAATATTTTTTGATTTGAAAGAGGCCTTTACTTGTTTTCCTTTTTGACAGGCATCACATAATTTATCTTTTTCAAAACGAAGCTTTGGTAAGCCAATTACTAAGTCCTTTTGAACCAACTTATTAAGATGATCCATGTGAATATGAGCCATTCTCCTATGCCATAGCCAAGATTCATCCTCTTTACTAATAAGACAACATGCATCATTTGAAGGTATTCTATCTAAATCAACCATGTAGATATTTCCAATTCTAGGTCCAATAAGAACAACATTTTCGATTCTGAGTTCATAACCATGCATTTTGAAGAATCAAAAACCACTTTGTTCCCTTTATCACAAAGTTAACTAATACTTAGCAAATTGTGCTTCAAGCCATCCACATACAAAACATTTTCAATAGTGGGATTAGGACTCTTACCAATGGAACCAATCCCAAGAATTTTACCTTTGTTGTTGTCACCATACCGGACATAACCACTATTCTTAGGTACCAATGAGGAGAACTTGCTTTTGTCTCTGTCATGTGTTTTGAACAGCCGCTATCAAGATACCAATTTAAGTCCTTGGCTTTCAAGCACACCTACAACAACAGATTAATTTTTAACCTTTGGTACCCAAACTAAGTTGGGTCCAGATGAGTTAGTTTTTGGCAAAGTACCCTTTGGAATCCATATCTTTGCCAACCACATTCTTGTTCTTTCTAATATTGCAAATGGAGGCGGTGTGACCATTTCTACCACGGTGAAAGCATTTAATGAAAGTGCTTGAAGTGTTGTTGTGATTGACAAATTTAAAGGATTTTTCATGCGTTTGTGGATTATAACCCAAACCGGCTTTTCCAAAAGTACCCTTTTGTTTTCCCAATAGAATGTTTAAGTTATCCCTTCCCATGGTAAATTTGGCAAGGGTGTTTTCCAAATCTTCAATCTTGTTTTTCAAAACATTGCATTCATCACACTTGAAAGTATCAATCTTTTGGTTTTCACAAAAGGTGCAAGTAGAAACTTGATCCACAACAACTTGTTTTTCCTTAAAAACTTCCATCTCTTGGTTTAAGAAAATAATTTTAGATTCAAGAGAAGAGATGGTTTTCTTAGAAGAAGAAATAATTTTTCGAAGTCTAGTCGTTTCATTATTTAATTCTTCACAAGCAATAAGCAACTCATCATAAGTTAAGGGAGATTCGAGTTCAAGAGCATTTACCTCATCCTCCTCGTGTTTTGCCATGAGACATAAGTTGGCCTCCTCATTTTCTCGATTCATCGACGAGTCCATATCATTGTCATCCCAGGCAATGTAGGCTCTTCTTCCTTTTGATTCCTTTTGTGGTCTTCTATCAAATTTTTCGTTTTCTTACGACCATGAGGGCAATCGGGTTTTATATGTCCCTTTGACCACACTTGTAGCAAGTTGGATTAAAAGAAGTTCCTTCCTCATTTTTCTTTTGAGGATTTTGTACCTTGCCTGTTCTCCCCTTTTGCCTCATGAACCTTTTGAACCTTGAACCATCGGACTTATGTCTTCCTCATTCTCATCCAGACTATCATTGTTGTCGATTCCTCTTTTTCATTTACGATTGCTTTGAGAGCAATTCCTTTCTTTCTTATCACTTTCTTCACTCTCATGAGTCGATTTAGTTCAAGTTCATGTTCCTGCAATTTTCCAAACAAGGTTGCCAATGATATAGTAGATAAATCTCTAGATTCAGATATAACAAGAACCTTGGGTTGCGGTTTCTATTTAAACATCTAAGAACTTTATTAATTAAATCTTCATTACTGAAGACTTTCCCAAGAGCTCTGAGATGGTTTATTATATGGATGAACCTTTTTTGCATATCTTGTATGTTTTCACTTGGTTTCATCCTAAATAACTCATACTCATGGGTTAATGTGTTCATTCGAGCCCTCTTGACCTCGGTAGTACCTTCATGGGTCAATAGAAGGGTGTCCCACATTTCCTTAGCATCTTGCAATTTGAGACCCTATAGAACTCATCGTAGCTTAAAGCAGAAGTGATAATGTTCTTAGCTTTCAAATTGTATTGGACCTTTTTCTTATCATCTTCGGTCCAAAGTGATCTTGGTTTGTCTACCACTGCATCATTAATTGATTGAGTGGGGACAAATGGACCATTTTCCACAGCATCCCAAATATCAAGATCAACACCCTCAAGAAAGATTTGCATTCTATCCTTCCAATAACCATACCCCTCACCATTGAAAAATGGGGGTCTGTTCATGGAAGTTCCCTCGTTATTGTTTGAAGTCATTCTCTTGAGACGGTTAAGTCCTTTATACAAGAGTTTAGCTCTGATCCCACTTGTTACCAAGTGACTTCAAACACAAGAGGGGGGTGAATTGTGATAGCGGTGCTTATATAAAAAATTACAGATAAATTACTGAATTAAAAAAAACTTGAAAGAAATAAATTGCGAAACGATAAATAACTTGAAGAATAAATTGCAGGAATTAAATTGCAATAAATAAATGACAGAAAATAAATGACCGAAAAATAAATAAAGAACAAAAATAAATAAAGTGCTTGAATGATAAAGAGACAGAGAGCAAAGAAGAGGACGAAGAAATTATACTGTGTTCGCCACCAAACACCCCTGTGGCCTACGTCCTGTCCCCAAAGCAAAGCACTATGGGATTTTCACTAAATCACTAGCTTTTAAATCAGGTTCAGCTAGAAACCTTTACAACTCTATACCAGAGCAATACGTTCAAGAGATATCACCTCTCTATGAGAAAGATACACTCAATAGTGCAGATATAACAAATTGAAGCTCAAATAATACAACTCAAATTATGTAGAATAAAAAAGCTCTCAAAAAATTGTGCTCAAATAAATGTGAGTGATGGAGAATATTTTGACAGAGTTTCAGCATAAAAATTAAGCACTAGCGTTGTGTTTTTAAAACAATGCTCATGGTGCAGTGCTTTTATAGGCACTGAGAGGAGCGTCACATTTAAGAGGATTTGTCTGCAAAGATTAAAGGGATTTGTCCGCTAAAGATTAAAAGGATTTGTCCGTTGCAAAGCATTAAAAATTGAAACACGGATACGAAATGATTCTCTGACACACTTGGTGTCCGACATCGTATTTCCAAACGACCTCTCCCGGCTCGGCATACGATCTCCCCATTTCGGCATACGACCTCTCCACGCTGACTCGACATACGACCTCTCCACACAGCAAGATACGACCTCTCCACGGCTCGGCATACGACCTCTCCACGGCTCGACGCGACCTCATTTCAGACGCGACCTCCCCACGGCTCGGCACACGACCTCGGCTCGACGCGACTTCCCCACAAATTTCAAGACGGAGAATATTTTCCAAAGAAAACTTGAAATATTTTCCAAACAATATTTTGAGTACAACTTAAGAATTTTTCAAAATACTTTGTGCCTAAAAATAATTTAGAAAAATTATCATAAAATCAATTTTAGAATAAAAATCATTTTGTGAGTGTGTGATTTTATTTTAATTGAGAGCTTTTTATTACTACTTACAAATAGTCTTAATAAAAATAAATAAATACCCAAAACCCAAAGACTTGAGAAACTATCATTCTTGATACGCGTCTTGGTATTCTTTTCCACTTTTTGCACGGTTGACTATTTGCAAAACTCCCTTTTGTCAATCATCAAAACCATCCTGTCAAGGCATATATTCACACTTAACCGGTACTCTGAAGCGTTTGGGCAGAGAATCAACATAACCAAGTCTGGAGTGGTTTGTGGGAAATTCATACCCGTGGGGAAAAAATCTCAATTGGCTAATGTTCTTGGTATGTAGGTTTGGGATAACCTAGGCAAGTACTTAGGTTTGCCTAGTGAATGGGGGGTCTAAAGTCAGTGCACTAGGATGGATCAAAGATCGGGTGGTGTCTAAAGTGGCTGGATGGAAGGAAAATCCCCTGAATCAAGCTGGCAATGAGGTTTTAATTTAGGCTGTCCTTCTGGCCCTCCCTACTTATGCTATGGCTATTGTCAAGTTTCCATAAAAATTCTGCCAACAACTAGGCTCTGATGCTGCTAGATTCTGGTGGAGTTCCCAGGGAAGATACAGGGGAATTCATTGGAAAAAGTGGAAAAACTTAACTAAGAGAAAAGATGATGGAGGAATGGGTTTCGAGGATATGGAGAACCTCAATTCTGCTATCCTAACTAAACAAGCTTGGCGAATCATTACTAATCCTCATGCTCTTTGGGTAAGGGTTTTGGAAAGCCTATATTTCCCCAACTCGAACTTTTTGAAGATTAAGAAAGCTAGAAATGTGTCGTGGGTGTGGTCTAGCTTACTCCATGGTAGAGATATGTTGATTAAAGAGGGTTGGTGGGTAGTGAGCACGGGGGAAGCTGTTTCAGTTAGGGATGACTTGTGGCTGGTGGATGGGGCTGCTGCTGAGGTGATTGACCCTAATTTTAGGGGTTCTATGAGCTAACTCATGATGTTGCTAACTGCTATTGGGACACCCAGAAAATTAGGCACACTCTTAGCCCTCAGTCAGCCATAGCTGCCTTACAAACCCCGATTAGTTGGGGAACAGGGGAGGATACATTTTGGTGGCCCCTAACCAAAACATGAGAGTTCTCTGTGAAATCGGGCTACCTGCAATTCATGGAAAAGGAAATGTTGACACCCATGAATTGCATGGTAGCCCGATTTCCTAAATTCCTAAAGAAGTGTGGCAAGCAGTTTGGGGAGCCAAAGTCCCCCATAAAGTGAAGGTGTTCCTTTGGAAGGCCCTCCACAACATCCTTCCTGTGAAGGAGAACCTAGCAAGGAAAAGGATAGCCTTTTCTAACATCTGTCCCATCTGTGAATCTGAGCCTGAATCTATAGAGCACACCCTTTTGTTATGTCCTTGGACTAGGCCTCTGTGATTTGGTTCTCAAATTCAATGTCTCCCCTCTAGTAATATTGTATCTTCTCTAGCACACTGGTTCACTCAAATCCTAATTGGGCTGTCTAAATACACTGAATACTGTGAGTTTGGAGTGGCTAATATTTGTTTTACTCTGTGGTCCATTGGGAAAGGGAGAAATACCGTCATTTTTTAAGGAATTAAACCAAACCCCCGGTTTATTTTACAACACTCTCGTTTTTTATTGCAAGAATTCTTCCAAGAGCAAGACAACAAGATGCAATTGCAACCAGATCGAGCAAAACCAAAAACCGCCATTTACTGGCGGCCCCTATGCATGATAGGGTCAAATTCAATGTTGATGCGAGTTTCTATGAGAAGAAAAGAATTGGTACCTTTGGGATTGTGGCCCGCGATTGGCAGGGGAATGTCATTACCGGCGCATCTCGAGTCTTCCCAGTCAGATCTGCTTTGGTAGCAGAGGCATGTGCAGTCAAGGATGCGGTTTACTTGGCTCGCAACATTGAGGCCACGCGAATAGTTATGGAGGGCGATTCTTTGGAGGTGATTAAATGTTGTAGAAACGAATCCAAGAGAGTTGAGATATTGCAAATCATTAGAGATATACATCACACTCAGCAACACTTTACTACTTGTGGCTTTACGTGGGTGGCTCGCGAAGGGAACCGAGTGGCGCACAACATTGCAAGACACTCAAAGCTCCGGACTTTTCCTGCCAATTAGACTCGTTTTCCTCCAGCAGACTTTCTCGAAGCCATTGCTCGAGATAAACCTATTTTCTAAAGGAGTAATCGACCTGCGCGGGGACGGCGACTTATCCGAATAGTCGAATCTGATGATAGGAGCCCCAACAGTGATGAGAATACCAACACCCCCTAGATTTGAACGGATCAAAATTTTTTGTAACTTGAGTGTAGATTTGGTCGCCAACTGGCTGGATCGCAACCAAAGCTTCGGTCTTGAACAACCTCTGGAATCGGGGACGGAAAGTGGAAATTCTGGGACAACGTCGGACCTTTCTTTGGTAGGCAGGGCGCACATGTGACCATGCCGAACACTCATCTAGAGATGGAAGAAGGAGATATTCTCAGCTTGTTTGTCAGGGTAAGAGATCTAGGGTTCTCGTTCGGTTCACTTGCTTTTGTTTGCTAGATTATGGGTTGTACTTTTGTAGTTGAAGTCACCTAGTTTAACTACTTGACTAGTGCTACTCCAGCTTTGACTTGTACCATCTGTTGAGTTAACTTGTAATTAGTTGGGCCTGGTGGGCCGCTAGGTGCTTCTGAAGTGTTGCCTTTGGGCTGTGTTATGAAATCCTTTCGACCAAAAAAACACAATTTGTGTTATGTGAGCATCTAATTTTAGATACCATATGTGATACCGAATACCTCAATCTCTATTTCTCACTTATTTTTTATCTTATACAACTTATACGGATTTCGAAAATACCAAAGAAACAAATGTCCCTATTTTTTATATTCAAACATCATTTCTCTTTTTCTCTTTGAACTTATAGGTCAATTTTGTGTAGAGGGAAGATAATAGAGCTGAAGATTTTTTGGGGCAACCCGCCTTTAGCCCAAATCCTTTTCTTTGTTTTGACAGAATCCAAATCCTTTTTGAGGATTCTATTGGGTTAGCAACTCTTGACACCCCATTTTTTCTAACACCCCCCTTTTCTGAAATTTATTTTTGAACGGTAAAATTTGTCTAGAAATAAACTCTTGAAAAGCAAAATGAGTACCAAAAATTTATCGTCCGAAAACGAACTTTCAGAAAGTGGAGGGAGTTTTATCAAAAACATGGTGCCACTAGTTACTCTCTTCTATTGGTTGTAGGCTTAGTTTTTTTTTTTTTTTTTTGTAATTTCCTTTAATATGTTGTCTTCACCTTGAGGTATTGTTGAAATGAAAAATGTAAATTTAAAAAACGCAAGACTAGAACAAGTACCATCGTGAGTGATATAACACTTGCAAACTTATATATTAAACTTCAATTATGGATAAAGAAGAAAACGTGTTAACTAGCTATACCAGAGAAAATTACACGTTCTTGTACACACAAATTGCAACACAAAGATCGGCACAACAAAAAATTGCGAGACTGATCAGCTGAGCACTGCTCCCAACTACCACATGTCATATATCCTAAAAGTTACATTTTACGAGTAATTACAGTAACACACAGTAAGCAAAAATTTAGTTCAAGTCAATTCTAGCTGGAAGGCATACTCCAGGAGCTTGCTCTTCCACAAAAATGGATTCACAGTTAACCAGTTTCACAACAAATTTAGCTGCAGATTGGTATTTCTGCTGCGCTTCAACGAAGCTTTTGCCAAGAACACGTTCAACCCAATCCTCCACTGCATTTTTCTTGTCTGCTAACCAAGCAGCTGCAAGTATCTGTGTCATTACCTCATAATCAATTTCCAACTGAAACTCTGAACCGAATGTGTTTCGAAATTGTATGCTAATGATTTTTAGTATTTGCTCAGCAAGCACGTCAAAATTGAATGGCTTGAAAACCACTTTTGCATCCATTTGATTGCAGAAATCACTAAACCAGGTGTCTGATTTTTCTACTAGGGATTCACTTTCATCAAGGTCATTGTCATTGATTCCCTCTTCACCTTCTTCTAGAGGCATATTTAAATCCAGATACGATCTTGACGTCTTGCTGACCTGTTTTTGCATCTTGCTTGTTGCACCTTCTTTGCAGTCACTAGTATCAGCCTGCTTTCTTTTATTCAGAAATGATGGTTTGGAAAACCCTTTTGTTTGCACAATCTTGACATTTGTGGTACCACCTCTTTTGGCATCCTCAGATGTATCTCCAAGTAATAACTGCATTTGACAACTTTTGGCTTCAAGGATTGTTTCCTCAGAAAACATTTTACCCTCCTCCAGAGCAAAATAGTTGTTACCTTTACAGAAAGTTGAGGTTACAAGAAAGATTGTGTTACTGATGCTAACTTCCCTCCCATGCGAGTCTGGAAATTTACCTCTTCTTATTGCCTGCAACAAACTAGACTGCACCAGAAAATCAGCTTTATCTACATTTTCAAGAAAGACGACGGAATGGGGATTTTTACTCAACTCCCTAGCAATATGGTCCACAACTGTCTTCCTCCTAAACACATCGTAACAATATGATTTTTGGCTTTCGAAAATCGAGTTCATTGGGTAAAACCTGTCCTGGAAGCCAAGATCTACAGAGATCAGGCTTTCTGTATTTCCAAATATGGTCTCTGCAAGTGCTGAAGCTATTTTCTTTTTTCCAATTCTATCTGGTCCAAGGAAAGCAAGCCATATGTCTGCTCTACCATGTGAGCCTCTATTCTTTCCTGCACCAGATTTACAAAGGAACAAGGCTTGATAGATAGCACATATGGCCTGATCTTGCCACCCAACCTTTTCAGTGAGAAGTTTATTAAGAGACTTGAAATCTACTGAATCAAATTTTCCTTCCAAGTTTGAACCAGAGAAGGAAGATCTAGTAATCTGGTGTGGCATATTTTCCTTTACAGCATCACAATCAGTAGAAACGGAGGCAGACAAGTGATCACGGTGCTTTGTTTGATCTTGTAATTTTGGGGTATCTGGCTCCCGAGCAGTTGATGTATATAACGTTCCCAATCCTAAATCTGTCGTCACAGGAGCAAGGGATGAATATGATTTGTGGTCATGCACACTTTTATTGGCCATACGTGAAGGGGTAGCCCAAGGGGTCTGCACGACATTTTGCTGAGTGTCCGAAACTTTCGGTACATGATCGGTTCTAATATTGACACTGACTGCATTAGAAGGTAAAACGGGTGATAACTGTTTCGATGGAAAAGTACCATGCAACTCTTTAGGCGTGTAGGAAAATGGACTAGGACATTGGAGTTCATTAAGTGATGGATCTTTACTGCTGCTTTCCTTAGAACCTGAACCTGAACCAAAACGCAAAACCTCGAGTGATGGAACTTGAGACCTTGTTTGAGAAATATCAAATTCAGGAATTGATCTGGCATGGTGAAGACATTGACAAATATCACTCTGTTTCTTCTGAAATCCCAATATCTTATCATTCAAGCTCGTATTTTCTTCATTAGTCTGCACTGGATGATGGAGTTCATTCTTAAATATATATATATATATATATATGTATATACATCCATAAATTGAACCAATGAAATATTGTAAGTGATGCAAAATATGATTATTGACCGAAAGTTGATCCAAGAATTTTAATCAGGGAAGCAAGGATAAACTCAAGAAAGAAAATCTTACAGCTCTTTATGACAAAATATACAATTCACAATATCATTTTATTGGTTAAATATTCTAGAACAACTTTTGCATATGTTGAGTTATCATATAAAGAAAATGTGTGATTTTCTTGTGTCCCAACACTAATAGCAAAGAAGTCCTTTCAACAGCTGCAGATTTATATCATAAGACCAAAGCTGTATAGGCAAATATACTTATGAAAAGGTCTAATCCATTAAGTTCAGTAAATTCATTATCTGATGGCACAAGTTTAATATAATTCTTAATTTGATCATCAAAAGCCCTAGGCTCAACAAAAGAATATTCAGAGGGAGAAAATAGAAAAGAGAAACATTGTTATTTTATTTGGTTTGTCACAAATAAACCACTAAATTGCCACCTTTATTTTTCCTTAAATGAAAGTAGTGTTGTTGCCGCATTTGGCTACTATAAACTTTTCAGAGTCAATTAGGAGGGTAAAATAAGTAGTAATAGCTATTGATTCAAAAATCACTGTTGCAATTTGTCATACATGCACACGCATATATAATCACAATCTCAACCAAAATCAATTGCTATAACTACTTACTTTACCCACCTCTCATTTTAAAGGAGCCAATTTTTGTTCTACCAGTATAGGCAAGCACCAAATATTAGTACTGGTTAACTCCCAATTATTTTAGTGGATCAGAACAACAATTGCCCCCACCATGTTGCATGCATATGCGTATGCATGTGAATGTGTCAAGTATGCATTGAACAATAATATCTAATATTTGGTGATCATAACAAACCTTTGCCACATCCAGTCCTCCATGTGTGTCCACATGAACAACCTTTTGCAACCAAGGCAAGCTTGTTGAGCAACTAGATGGCAGAGTAGCAGGATCTACCGTCAAAACATCAGCAACTTCTTGTTCATATTTTTCATTGCATTTGTCACAACGAGTAAAAGATGCATTTGTAGAGCTATCAGGACTTTTGATTTCAGAAGGTGTAGAAAAGAATCCACCAAATGGAACGAAGGACCCCATCAAACTGTAAGTTTATCATGAGCATGGAACTGTGAGATCCAATTGGCACAACAGAGTCAGAAGCTAAAGTGCACACAATGGGGAGAGACTTCAAAGCATCTTCTACATAAATGAAGTAGTATATTGTAGCTGATGTATTTATAACAACAGACTATTGAATTTAATGGGATCCCAATTGGAGTCCCAAAAAAGCATACTTGCAAGGCATCCATGCTAAAAAATATTATTTCTAACAATACATAACAAGAAAAGGTATCAATCAACTACAATTATATTGAAAATTACATTCACAAAGTCAGAGAGAAAAGGGCCCCTAGCAGCGCTGAAAGAGAATTGCAACATTCAACAAAATACTGCGGTAAAGGCTCATCCATATTGGCCAACACAAGCAGAAGATGAACTATCTGGTCTTCCAATGTACATGTACATTTCTCAGGCTTCATAATACATGTAATAAAGTTCTACACATGCCAAGATATAGATCACAGTAATGAAAACTTAAAATTTGTATCTTTCATAGAATCGTTTCAGATTGACTTGTACCCAGCAAGAAGTACATCACAGCAAATTGCAGGTGACTTATTTCCTATTAAAAAAAAAAACCACTCTTAAACTCCATCACAGTATCTTCTAAATTTAGAAAAACAATTAAACATAATAATACAGAGGTTTGACCATTAAAGTTGAATGTATAAAAGATTCCAATGCAACCAAACAACCCTTCTAAAGGTAACAGAGAAAAGAAGAACAAGAAAGACAGAAGTCAGAAGAGAGCAGCCAAAAAAAGCAAAAAACCCATAACATTTGTTTCACAATTCACAACACAGCCGAGTCACAATCAAATTCATTTATTTGTCTATAACCTAAGTTACAATCCCAAACATGCATTGCCTTTTATATATAATAACTCCTTCATTAACAATTATCGCTCCTGCATAGTACCTATGTGTTCACATCAACCAAAATCAGCACAAGTACAATCTTCAACTCAATAAAGTAAAAAGAAGAAGTAAAAAAAAACCAAAAAAAGAAAGAAAGAAACCTGGATTTAGAGTAGAGTCCTTCCATTGAAGGAGTGGCAGATGTGACTGTCAGCAAATGGAGATCCCAATCATTTTCCACAGTCGGAAACAAACCCAAGAACTTAGAATATGCATCAGAGGTTTCAGCCACTCCCATCAGCCAAACCTTCCCACCATGAACCTCCAACAACCTCGTCAACTGCGACACAACAAACCCAACAGCACCATCATTCACAGAATCCCCCACAAAAACCTCAATCTCTCCAAACCCAACAACAACACCAGGACCCGAACACTCCTCCACCTCACGATCCAATTCCTTAAACCTCATCCTCATCTTCTCTTCGGTCCCACCTTGTGTAACAAACTCGAGAATCTCGTTATCAACACAGATAACGCTTAAGCCAGCCATGCCAGGAGGGAACAACGCACCCCCTCGACCCTTTTGAACCGACTCGGTGAAACTTTTAAGAGCGCCTTTAGCGTAAACACCCATCAACAAAGGGTTCCTCTTGTTCTTTTTCACGAGAACCTCTACGATTCTTCTGGAATTCTCGTCAATCCCTAAAGGGAAGCCCAAACCGGGTCCGGTTCCGGGTCGACCCGGTTCAAGATTGCAGAGGAAAACGGGCGGGGACAGGGTTCGCGAGGGGAAGAACCGGGAAGAGGATTGAACAGGGGGTTGAAGTAACGCGAGCTTGACATCGTAGCTTCGAAAACCCGCTTCGGCGAAGACCCGACTCACGATCGGGTCGTCGAGAATGGATAAAACGAAGTGCTTCATCTCTACCTTCAATAACGACGACGACGTCGTTCCTTGCTGGTTTTGGTTGAACAAGTGGAAGCTCTCAGGGTGGCGACGCTGGTTGGCTTGTGAGCGTTTGATGGCGGCCATGAGGGAATTTGATACCGGCGGCTCCTCAGTCGCCGCCGCGCCCTTCGCCGACGGTAGCCGGTCGAGAGAGACCCCTACCGAAAGTTCAAGAGCTCGGAACTGGAGCCGCGGCGAGTACAACGACGGCGACGGCGCCGAGAATCTCCCGCCGCTGCGGGCTCGGCCGCACGCGTCGCGGAGCGCAGAAGACGGCAGCGCGAGTAAGGCGGACACGGCATGAAGCGACGTCGTCTGCGCGTGGCACCGCCGGCGTGCTACCGCCACCGCGTCGTCTAGCGCACGCGCGGCCTCATCTGTTAAGCATTGCCTCGCTGCGCTGACCGGTGTCGGCATCGCCGGCAACCATATATATAAACTATACTACTAATAATAATAATAATAATTTATATTATTATGATAATGTAAGTGTATGCAGATTGGGAATAAATTAATTGTATTGATATGTATGTGTGTACCAGGTTTTTGGGTTTGGACTTTTTTAGAGAGATGACGATGACGATGATTGATGAAATAAAAAGGTGTGAGGGTTTATGCACCCAAAAAAAAAAAAAAAAAGGTGTGAGGGTTTGGGTTTTACTTGTTCAGAGTTCAGAATAATTTATTGGAGTGACTGGGTTAAGACACAAGAGGAGGAGCATGGAGAAGAGTGCGAGAGAGAGAGAGAGAGAGTGGTGAATGGGGATGCCGCTTTTGGATGATACTTTCCTTTTTTATGGTGGTGATGTGGCAGATGAGGTACTACCTCCAACCTTAGTTATGAGAAAAAAATAATTTATTTTTTTTATAACACTCTTTTCAAATTATTATGTATTTGATATAGATTGTTACCACTTGAAAATTGAAAAATAACACTTCTCAAGACAAGATTTTCAATTTTTTCTTAAGCTGGGTAGTTGTTGCTTCTATCAAACGCTAATTGCTACCCGGATTTTAGATGCAAAAATCTCAAACAACAGACCTTAGGTTTATTAGTTTTTTACAAAATATTTCTAATTAATTTATATTATTTTCTTATAGTTAATAATAAATGTGATGACTATTTCTCTTTATTGATAATAAATTTTTTGACATTTTTTATTTTTTTTTTATTTTTTTCTGAGGTGTATTATGGTGGGGTGGATTGTTATGTAGGTGTGGGACCTTTCTATTTGGCCATTCATTGATCAAACAGATGGTGGGTATAGATTCTCTCTACCATTCCATGAGGGAAATAAGTGAGTTCCCTGTTTCCTATTCCATATCCACTGCCTTTTTGTACGTTCCTTTTGTAATTCTCTTTTTTTTTTTTTTGCATATTACTCTATGTCAGTAAATATAATTAACTTATCAATACCTTCAATTTTAATTATATTTCAGTTTATTGAATTTATTTATTTTTTCACAAAAGGCTTTTCTTTGATACAATATTATTATATTATTATTGACATTTAATTTTAAACTTTATTTTTTGCATAATTATGTTTACAAATTAAATAATATAACATAATCCAAACGTATCCTGAAAAAAGTAAATGGAATTTTATCTTAATTATTTTAGACAAATATTGTCAGTGCTTGTCTTGTCTGTCCCGGTGGTGAGATGCCGTGTCCACTTAAGCAAAGGGGTTATAAGAAGATCCCTTTCAAGCTTTTTAGTCTACAGGAACCTTTTTTTGTCCTTTCCTTACCAATTTTCATCTTCTCAAACTCATCTTTTTATCTTTCGAAATTATTATTATGATGATGATTATCATTATCATCTTACCATAAAGGTTAATATATACTGTAGTAAATATTTATGACAAATGGTTAGAAATTAGAATAATGCTGGATAGATTTTAAATATTTCAATAATAAAAAGCAATTTCAATATAATAATCATCTTTATATTCTAAAATATAAAATATAATTAATATAACAAATAAAGAAAAATATGCATAAAAATTTGAAGATTGAACTTAATAACGTGCTAAGCTAAAATAAAGAAAATTACAGTACATTCTGTTCCTGGGTGTTTGTAAGGGAGATTCTATAGTAAAATGTGGATCGACTTGAAAATAAAAATAAGCAAGTATTCACTTAATAAAAATTTCAAATGAAAAGAGTGTTGGAATTAATTCTTTATTAATAACAACAACAAGAATAAATATGTTCAAATCTCATAGATGAAATATCTTAGGCAGAAGCTATCAAGACATACAAGCATGCTCAACAAGAACAACAAGTTATCTACCCTTAGGATCTACGACATGTTGGATTATCAAGGATTAGAAGAATACCTGGACTCATAGCAATCAATCATCTGAAGTGGAATACCAAATGAATGATCACGAACAAACAACGAGCAATTGGATCCATGACAACAAACAACGAGCACGTCAGCGGTGACTTTATGGTTTTTCCTCAATCGAATCTTCTTGAGCTCTCTCACGAGACTTTGGGTCTCTTTGGTTCAAACAAGGTGAAGCAAGGGGAGGGATTTTAATAGAGGAGAGGGGAAGGGAGGGGAGGGATTTCATTTGATTTTATGTTTGGTTGAGAGGAGGGGAGGGAAAGGGAGGGAAGCCTTTGTTTCTTTGGTTCAGGAGGGGAGGAGAGAGATTTTAATGGAGGGGATGAATTAATTTACTTGTATATCCTAATAGCCTTTTATATTATATTATATATAAGGATATTTAAGTAAATTTATTTTAAATGATTTAATCTCCCCTCCCCTCCAAAAAACTCTACTTTTGGAGGGGAGCCAAAATTAGCTTTGGAGGGATTTTGCTCTCTACCCCTCAAAAAAATGAACCAAACATATAAAATTTAAAATAACCCCTCCCCTCCCCTCCCCTCCAAAACCCCCAACCAAACACTACCTTTAGGTTCTCTTCAGATGGGGAGAAGAGAATGGATGACGGCGATTCGGTGTATTGGGGACCATAGTCTTCTTTAATCTTTATAGTGTGTTAAACCTGACAGAGTACCCATTATTCTCTTATCGGGCCACACTAACATCTACACATATAAGACTCATATCAATCAAATTATGAGTATAATGAGCTTACTTTATTTTAACTTTATTTGATCATATAAAATATAATTCTTTTATAATAAATAGCTAATATAATTATTAATCATATCAGCCCATATTAATTATTAGAATTGTTGATGCTGGGAATGGTAGGGCTCTCCTCCTCCTGGGATTGGGTGCTCCCTCTTCCAGAGTCCGACGTAGGGGGGTGGTACCTGCAAAGACACTCTGATGCCTAAGTTAGATAAGGCTTTGGAGGAGAGGCAGCGCAGAATGTATTAGGGTTGAGAGTAAGTAGTAAGTGTCCAAACCTGGGGGGTCCAGCCCCCTTTATATAGTGGAGTTGCGTAGAAGGAAGGTCAACCACCGATCCGATTTCTACGCGCGGCAATTCCTCCCTGACAATTCGGGGATTAGCTGATCTCTTCCTGATATCTCGCGTCTGCCAAGCCCGTTATGCGCCGGCTACGTGATCTTCAATCTTTAGGGTGACAACGGCTCCAAGTGTTGTCTCAGGCACATCCCTTTCTAGAAGGTTCGTGAGTCCTGAGTTAGCTCGCCCCTCCCTTGCTCGGTGTTATCATCGGGATAGTCGTACCGAAAGTCGGGTCTGACGCGTCTCAGGTCGATGGCAACTCGTCAAGCTCGGATAAGCAGGAACCGAGCTGATCTCCCCGGACGGCGGGCGCACTAGAACTCGGCTCGGGACCGGTCCATAACATAAGCCCCCTAGACGCTTCGCGCGAAAGGGCGGAGGGTCTATCCAATGTCCTTGGGTCGGTATCCGAGTCGAGTCACTGAGGTCGGGGGCGTGTCCCAGAAGCCTGTTTGCCTGGGGGGCCACGCTCCACGTGTCGCGCTTTTATTCGGCAGATTACGCCACGCGTGATGGGACTCAGATGAGACGTTCACTCAACCGTTCCTCTTCTCACCGTCGATCATCTGACGCAATCCGGACCGCTAGATCTTCACTTGGTTCCGCAGATGGAGGGTTCGGATTAATTCGCCCCTTCATCTCCCTTCCGCGGGGGTTATAAAGCCGCCCCTTCTCCTTCCTTCTCTCTTCTTCTTCGTTTTCCTTTCCGTGAACGCTCCGTCTGCTATCTTCCCTGCGTCTGTATCCCGAACGGCTCCCACCCTCATTCCTTCGCATTTCCTGGTAAGTCCCGCTACTGTTCTTCGTTAATGGCTTTCTCCTCTTCTTCTCGTCGCCCCCTTCTCCCATACCTTTGAGTTCCGAGAGTGGCTCGTCGTCTGAAACGACGAGCACGTCTTTTGACCTTTCTACGCCACCCTACGCCGGAGGCTCTAGCCACCAGGGGCTACCGTCCGACGGTGGTCGCGGCCCAGTGCCTCTCTAGGTGGTTCCTCCCACCTCCTGGGTTCCAGCCTTTCCCCCCTCTGCGCCCGTTCCCTCGTACTCACTTCATAAGGGGGGCGAACGCCGAGTGGGAGATAATAGGTCTCCCTACGCCTGGGTGCACCCAGATGTACTCGGGGTGGCTTCCAACATTTTTTCAGACATTGGGGTGGTCGCTCTTCGATCTAGTGTGTCATTTACGCCGAACCGGGATCGAGACGAGGAGGTAATTTGCCTCCCCTGCTCTCCTGACGACCGAGTATGTTTTAACAAGGGCGAGTCTAGTTCCCCGACTTTTGTTTCTTCTACAAAACTTTCTTTACGCGAATTGGCCTCCGTTTTCCCTTAAGTAGGTTCGAGTGCGAGGTCCTCCAATGGCTGGATGCGGCCCCCTCGCAATTACACCCCAACAGCTGGGCTTTCATCCGAGCCTTTAAGCTCGTGTCAGAGTATTTTGGGGTTACCCCCTCTGCTGCTCTCTTCTTCAGTTTTTTCCAGCTCAGACTTGGTAAGCAACTTAAGTGGTGTTCGCTCAATAAAATACCCGGTTTTTGTATTCTTGAGCTTTTCGACTAGTCTTATAAAAACTGGAAGCCTGATTTCTTCAAAATCCGGGTAAGGAGAGGGGACCCCTTTTTCTTTTTCGCTCAGAACGAGCCCTTGTTTCCTTTTTACTGGAGCCCCAATCCTCGGCCCGTAAAAGAGGTGGACTTTAATTCATTGTCGGCCACCGACCAGACGATAGTGAACTTTTTTGCTCGTTTGCCCACATTGCATTGTGGTCCTCTCCTCACCCGAGGTCTAAAGGATCCGCCCCAGTGGAGGGATTACTTATGTAAGTCTCGTTGTCATCCTTTAGCATGATTTTCAGCCCGAACATGAGTACTAACTTTCACTCTATTTTCAGGTACGATGGCCCCGAAGATGAGCAAGAAAGAGATGGCCGAGCTCCTCCAGAAAACTCAAAAAGAAAAGGTCGGCCAAGTTCCAGGACCGGTTCCTTCTGGTGTAGCCGCTTCCCCTTCGTCTGTCAAGGCTACTAAGAAGCGACCACGCGCCTCCCCGACTCCCGGTTCCGAACAGCCCCCTTCAAAGGGGCCGAGGGGACCTCATGGGGGGATTCCTCTGAACATCCCTGATGGCTCTGAGTGGTTCCTCCACCTCGGAGAATTTACCGATCAAGGCGAGAACGCCGAGGATTCCCTTTGGAACGTCGGCTTCGACCGCTCCGACCATATCGATCAGATTATGCGTAAGTCCGACAACAGGTGTATGGCCGAAGCGGGCGAGCTGGGTTTATGTAAGGCACTGGGTCTCTACGGGCTCCGTACTTCCGCTATGGCCCAGTTCCTTTCTGATCGGATAAGGGCACGGGCGACTGAGGCCGAGCTGGCGAAGAGAAAGTACCAAAGCAAGGCCACCGCGCTTGGCGAGCTTGAGGAGAAGATGGGCCAGCTGCGAGAGGACTATGGCGAGCTTGGCGAGCAACGCTTCTCTGCTGGCTCAGCGGGAGGAGCTTCAGGCCCAAAATGGCCTTTTGTTGCGTCAACTGCGGGAAGAGAAGGAGAAGTCCTCGTCCGAGGCTGCTCGGGTCGAAGAGTACCGCGAGTCTGATGCCGTTCTTCAAAGATAAGGAAGGGTTTGATAGCGCCGTTGCGCAGCTGAAGGTGATCGCCCCCGATCTGGACATCTCCGAGCTCGATTTCACCAAGGTAGTGAAAGAGGGAAAGATTGTGGAAGAGGAGGACGAGGAAGAAGGTCGTGCTGATCAGGATGAGCCTGGGGATGAGGAGGCCGGAGTTGGTCTCGACTTGGCGGCTGTTAGTCAGAGTCTAGCGGCCTATGAGATCGTCGGGGACTCTGCTGAAGACCGGGGGAATGCCCTTGCGTAATTTGTTTTACTTTGCTTTGCTCTGCCTTGATGATGTACTCGCTCTTCTACGAGCTGTTCTTTTGTATTTTGTTTTGAGTTAATGAAATTGGCTAAGTTTAATCGTTGTCTTCCCTGTTTTCTGCTTTAGCAAATTGTTGGTTATTGTGCTCGGTTGGGGTCGACCTCGGTCGACCTCGGGTAGCTGCTGCTCGTCTAGAGTAGTCCCCGGATGGCTTCCCCCGAATAAAACTTGTGTCAACTGAAGTTGAGACAATTTCTCCGCTGACCGGTGTAGGCCGAGTAGTAGTTTTCTTACGCAACCTTTAGGTCGGATAGTGAGCTTCGGACCCTCTAACGAGGTTACCAAGTTTTTATGCTAACTTGGGTTTGAGATTGAATGTATCGTTTAGGTCGAGTAACACGTTCCGAGCCTCGGGCCGCGAGCGAGTTCGGGACCACAGGGGTCAAGTTGCGAATGAGCACACCAAGGCTTTACGCTGACTTGGGTTTAGGACCACAGGGGTCGAGCTGCGAGTGAGCCCACCAAGTCTTTATGCTGACTTGGGTTTAGGACCACAGGGGTCGAGCTGCGAACGAGCCCACCAAGCCTTTATGCTGACTTGGGTTTAGGACCACAGGGGTGGAGCTGCGAACGAGCCCACCAAGCCTTTATGCTGACTTGGGTTTAGGACCACGGGGGTCGAGCTGCGAACAAGCCCACCAAGCCTTTATGCTGACTTGGGTTTAGGTCAGCTCGGTGAAGACCTTCCGAGCTCGGGACTCGGTGATTTTTAGTTAAAACACTCTGAATGCAATGGGGGTTGACTTTTATTAAATGGGGAAGAAAGGGAAAGAAGGATGCGCCTCGTTAAAACCTTTCCAAACCAAAAACCCAGTGGGAAAAAGGGTTTGTAAAGGAAAGAGTACGCCATCCGTTTACAAGTGTTTAGCTAAAGTAGAGCTTGAGGTGCGTAGCATTCCAGGTCCTCGGTATTGCCTTTTCGGATAGTTCTTCTAGTCCGTATGCGCCGTGTTGGTGCTCCGTCCTGATGCGGTATGGCCCTTCCCATGTTGGCCCACTTGCCTCGCTTTGGCGTCTTTTCGAGCCATTCAACTTTCCGGCGACCAGGTCTCCTTCTTTGAACGCCCTTAGTCGAACTCTGGAGTTGTAGTGCTTGGCGACGCTTATTTGTTTAGTTGCGGTTTTGTACACGGCAAGTTCGGGTTTCTTCTAGAGATCGAGCTCAACTCTTGCCTCCTGGCATCAATGCCCGAGCGTGTTTCTTCTCGCCGAGGTGGAACCGAGCTTCTATCGCACCATGGCCTCCATTCCATATGTTAGCGGAAAGGTGTTTCATTTGTTGCTGACTGGGGGGTGGTGTGTGTGGTGTGGTATGCCCACAAAGACTCCAGAGTTCTTCCGTCCGCCGCCAGCCCTTTCCGGCCGCTTGCGGAGGCCATTGAGGATAATCTCGCTTGCGGCCTCGACGACCATTGGTCCGTGGATGCTCGACGAGGCGTAGACGAGTCGGATTCCTAGACCTTGCGTAAGTCCTTGAGCTTGTCTTTGGTGAGCGTGTCTTTGTTATACGTGATGATGGTGTGGGGTAGGCCATGGCGGCAAACCAGGATTTTCCAGACAAATTTTTGATCCTCTCGGAAGTGATGGTCGCCACGACACGCCTATCCACTTGGAGAAGTAGTCTATGGCGATCACGGTTGGTCTGCGTGCGGAAAGGGGCCAAGTATGTCAAGCCCCCAGGTATTGAAAGGCCAAGGGGCGATGACTTCGTGCAGGACTTCCGGTGGAAGATGGTCTCGTTTGGTGAACCTTTGGCACTTGTCGCACTTCCTTACGTATTGCAGGCAATCCGATCTGAGCGTCGGCCACTAGTAGCCTGCTCGTAGGATTTTAGCTGCCAAGGTCCGAGTTCCACAGTGGTTCCCGCAGATACCCTCATGTAGTTCCCTCATTACGTGCTGAATCCGATTTCACGCAGTGAGTAGTGGTCGTGAGAAACCTCTTCTGTAGAGTGCATCTCGATTAAAGTGTAATGTGCGGTTGCCGTTGGACCCTGCGTGATTCTGCCTGGTCCTCGGGCAGTCTTCCCTGCTTCAAGTATTCAACGATGTCCTTCATCCAAGAATCCGAGCTGATCACTGCGTAGTTTCCGGCTGTCGCGATGCTTGGTGACTCTAAAGTTTGGACGACCACTGTATGGAGCTGTCCCTCGGTCTTCATACTAGCCAACTTTGCCAGCAGATCTGCTTTGTTGTTTTGTTCTCGGGGGATGTTCTCGAGTTGGACCTCTTGGAAGTTCTGAATCATGGCGATCACTTTCTGAGCATACTGGGCGAGTATGTCATCTCGACATTGGTACTCGCCCTTGACCTGGTTGATCATCAGCTGGGAGTCGCTCTTGACTCGGAGTGTTTGGGCGCCCAGCTCCCATGCGAGTTTGAGACCGAGTAGTAGAGCCTCATACTCGGCTTGGTTGTTGCTAGCTTTGAATAGGAACCTGAGTGCCTGTTCGACGCTAATTCCAGCAGGCTTTCACGATGATTCTGCTCACGCTTTGGAATTGGAGGAGCCGCCCACGAGAGCGTCGATGCTCGACCTCGGGGGTCGGTGTTAGCTCTGCGACAAAGTCAGCCGTAACTTGTGATTTAATGGGTCCTCTGGCTCATACCGATCCGAATTCGGAGAGTTCTACCGACCACGCCACCATTCGCCCGAGAGTTCGGGCTTCGCAGGATCCTTTTGATCGGGTAGTCCGCTTTGATTACCACGGTGTGCGCTTGAAAGTAAGGCCTCAATCTCCTCGCGGAGGTTACTATCGTGAGCGCCGCTTTCTACCTTCGGTATCTTAGCTCCGCCAGTGGAGGACTTTGCTCACGGCAGTAACCGGGCGTTGCTCGGCCTCTTTCTCTTCTATCATGGCCGAAGCCGATCGAGGTGTCGGTGGTCGCAGGCAGAGGAGGAGAGGGCTCCTTTGGTAGGCCGTAAGGACCGGCAGACGCCGTAAACTCCTTGAGCCTCTGAAAAGCCGTTTCACACTCGTCGGTCCATTCGAACCGCGTCGGTTTCCGGACGACCTGGTAGAAGGGAAGTGATTTGTCACCGAACGAGTTACTTAACCTGGAGAGGTCGCGATGCGACCAGCGAAGTCTTTGCACTTCTTTGATAGAGCTCTGATCGCGCATTTCCATCACCGCCAAGACTTGCTCGGGTTGGCCTCAATGCCTCTGGGTGATCATGAACCCCTGAAATTTGCCTCCGAGCACCCCGAACGAGCACTTTTCGGGGTTAAGTCTGATGTTATGTTTTCTCATAATGTCAAATACTTCCTGGAGGTCTCGGTAGTGCGCCTCGAAGCTGGAGGTCTTGACTACCATGTCGTCCATATACACCTCGATCGTCTTCCCGATCTGCTTGGCGAAGGCCTCATCCATCATCCTCTAGTAAGTTGACCCTGCGTTCTTCAAACCAAAGGGCATAGTGACGCTGTAGTAGTTGGAGGTCTCCGTCATGAAAGCCGTCTTTGGGGCGTCGAGTGGGTGCATCTTGATCTGATTGTACCCGGAGTACGCATCCATGAAACTGAGCACCTGGTATCCTGACGTGCCGTCCACCAGAGCATCGATGCTAGGAAGGGGGTATGGGTCTTTAGGGCAGACTTTGTTTAGGTCGGTGAAGTCAGTGCACATCCTCCACTTACCGCTCTTCTTGACCAAAGACGACGTTGGAAAGCCAAGTTGGGTACTTGATCTCCTTGATAAATCCGGCCAAGAGCTTTGAGGTCTCTTCTTCCGTTGCTCGCTTCTTTTCCCGCAAGTCTTCTTTGCGCTGGGCAGCGGCGCCATGCTCTATGGCTTGACTTGTGACAGCCACTCGAGGTCTATTTCGGGCATATCCTCGGGCCCCATGCGAACAAATCCGCGTTGTCGGCGGGACCTTCGTCAGGACTGCTTCGCTCGCTTTGGGCGATTGCGTCCGATTCGTATGCTCTTACCCAATCCTCTTACTTGATCTCCTTGATGTCATCGGCCGATGCTGGCGAAATCACTCGCCTCGGGTCGAGCTCAATCATCTTGATTCGACTTGTGGCGATCTCTTCGTTGTCATCCTCAGGCCGTTGACATAACATCGCCTCGCCTCCTACGGTCGGCGTGTATCGTAGCAATCGCCCATCGGATAGGGGGAACTTCATCGCCAAATGGGGTGGAGACAATGGCCCCGATCCCATTGATGACGCTCGCCAATTATCATATTGTAGGCGGTGTCCGCGGTGAATCGGCTTCCACCACCAGGAGGTGGCTTCGATTGTCTTGACCGACGCTCACCTTGAAGGTGAGCAAGACGTCAAGTACCAGTCACCGGGCTTTAGCACCTGAAAAACCGACTAACGTACCTCGGTAGGGTCTTATAATCGAGCTCGGTAACTTGAGTCGATCGAAGGCTTCTTTGTAGATTACATCCGTCGAGCTTCCTTGGTCGACGAGCACTCTCCTGACGTTAAATCCAGCGAGGTGTACTGTGATCACCATTGGGTCGTCTTGGCGGCGATCTATTCCCTGATAATCCCTCTCCGAGAAGGATATGGTCGGTAGGGCCTCGGGCGGGGCCGCTAGTGATGTGGAGCCGTTGATGGATCTTAGGTGTCTTCTCCGACCGTTGCTAGATTCGACCCTTCCTGCGTTGACGGGCGGGTGAACGTCTTTCTTGTCCTCTCCGAGCCGGCGATCGATTGCGCCTGCGCTCTGGTGAACGGGATCTTCTACGACTTGTCCCGTTTTCTCTGGGGGTCGCCTCACTCCCTTTGTCCACGTACTTCGCTAAGTGTCCTGCCTGTATGAGTTTTTCAATTTTTATCTTTAGCGCCTGACATTCATTGGTGGTGTGCCCGTAGATTCGGTGGTATTCGCAGTATCTCTGGCGATCCGCATCGGGTGGGGAGTCCTTCCGAGGGGGCAAGGTAAGGAGGTTGCCCGTGTAGGCCTCCTTCAAGACTCGGTCCCTACCCACGGTCATAGGGGTGAACCGTCCTCCGTAGTCTTGCCGCCCTCGGCGCTCGTTTCTCCTCTCTGCCCTCTCTCGGGGCGGATCCTTACTCCTGTCTTGCCGATTCTGGGTTTCCCTTTTGGCGGCAGCAACCTCTTCCATGTTGATATACCCCACTGCTCGGCGACTCACCGCCCAAAGATCCCGCAGTCGACGAGCGCGGAGTCCGAGAAGGGCCCAGGTTTTAGTGCTGACACTATGGCGTGGAGCGCCACATCGGTGCTGAGATTCCTGATTTGAGCCGTTTCGTTGTTGAAACGTTCTATGAAGGACTTCAGTGTCTCGTCCGACCTCTGTTTGAGCCCGACCAGGCAAGTGGAGTTTCTCCGGAAGGCTCGGCTCGTGGTAAACCTGGCCACGAATTGCTCGGCGAGTTGCCCGAATGAGTGGATCGAGCGCTGTGGAAGGTTAGAGAACCACATCATGGCCGGTCCCTTCAGGGTGCAAGGAAAGGTCCGACATTTCAAG
This sequence comes from Calophaca sinica, assembly GCA_037113605.1. Classification (NCBI taxonomy): domain Eukaryota; kingdom Viridiplantae; phylum Streptophyta; class Magnoliopsida; order Fabales; family Fabaceae; genus Calophaca; species Calophaca sinica. Next base: position 98,485,666 of record CM073736.1, on the reverse strand, counting down.
CCCTCGGACGCGTCGATCAGCAGCATCCGCGCATTGAAGGAGGTAATGTGCTCTTTGGGGTCGGTCTTACCCTCGTACGCGTCCATGTTGGGTATTTGGAACCGCCTCGGGACCGGATCGACCATGACCTTCGCTCGTGCGGAGCAAGGTTAGCCCAATTTGAAGGTCGGTTCTCTCATTGCGGCGCTGCCGGATGTGGCCCTCGCCTCGGGCTCTCGTGGCGCTGGATGCGTCTGACTTGGACGAGTCCCGGTCATCTCTTCTGGTCCGCGAGGGCGTCTCGTGGCCCTGTCTCTCCTCGCGATCGCGGGCTTCCGTGATCTGGCGTCTTAACTCTTCGTTTTCTGCCCTGAGAAGCTCTAAAACGGGGTCTGGTGGTGGGCGTTCATTCTGACTGGCCGAGTGGTGACTCCGCGGTGGCGATCTGTGATTCGCCGTGCTCCTGGTGCGCACCATCCAGCTAGGGGTAAACTTGAGGCCTGGGTTAGTTTTACCGGGCCCCACGGTGGGCGCCAATGTTGATGCTGGGAATGGTAGGGCTCTCCTCCTCCTGGGATTGGGTGCTCCCTCTTCCAGAGTCCAACGTAGGGGGGTGGTACCTGCAAAGACACTCCGATGCCTAAGTTAGATAAGGCTTTGGAGGAGAGGCAGCGCAGAATGTATTAGGGTTGAGAGTAAGTAGTAAGTGTCCAAACCTGGGGGGTCCAACCCCCTTTATATAGTGGAGTTGCGTAGAAGGAAGGTCAACCACCGATCCGATTTCTGCGCGCGGCAATTCCTCCCTGACAATTCGGGGATTAGCTGATCTCTTCCTGATATCTCGCGTCTGCCAAGCCCGTTATGCGCCGGCTACGTGATCTTCAATCTTTAGGGTGACAACGGCTCCAAGTGTTGTATCAGGCACGTCCCTTTCTAGAAGGTTCGTGAGTCCTAAGTTAGCTCGCCCCTCCCTTGCTCGGTGTTATCATCGGGATAGTCGTACCGGAAGTCGGGTCTGACGCGTCTCAGGTCGGTGGTAACTCGTCAAGCTCGAATAAGCAGGAACCGAGCTGATCTCCCCCGGACGGCGGGCGCACTAGAACTCGGCTCGGGACCGGTCCATAACAAGAATATAAAATTCTAACAAAGAGCTCATTTAATAAATAGAAGAAATATTGCTAAAATTTCATCAAATCATAAAAAAAAATTAGTATAATCTTTTGTTGGGAATAATACACTCAGCATGAATTAAAAATAAAAACGTACACAGAATATACCAAAAGTAAACAAAATATTTTTTTTTATCTATGTTTAGGAAAACACTAACGAAAATATTTATTATCTCGAAATAAGAAAACAAATATATTTTTTTTTTACGAAAAGAATACAAAACTTAAAAAACACACCTCAAATTATTCATCACCCAAAATATAAGGATTTTAGTTTATCCCAAATGAAACTCACAAAAAAAAAAATTAACCAAACAAGCGATCATTCACACTCGTTCAAGGCGGTTTCTAGGGTAGAACTGTGTATCATGTGGTCTACAGTGGATTGATACTTGAAAATAGCTCGAAAATTCAACAACAATTGACACTGTCTTCTGTACGTAGAAGCTCACAGTCATCCACGTTTATACGACTGAGACGGTAATCTAATTGGTGTCGGTTTGACAAAAAAAACACTAATATGTTAAGTTTTGAGACACTCATATTTGTTTTTTCTTGTTTTTTGCTAAATCAGTACCGATTAGGTCACCGTCTCAGTCGTGTGGACGTGAAAGACTGTGAACTTCTACTTACGGGGGAGGACGACGATCGTCGTTACAGTTTCGAGCTATTTTCAAGCATCGATCCACCATAGACCATATGATTCACTATCCCACCCTAGCCATAGCCCTTGTTCAATTCTCTTAAACTTGAGACACGTTAAGTCATCTCAAGAACCCTTTATATAGCGGTGTTGAGTGGCCTCTAGGGGTGGGCATGGTTGGGTTGGGTGGGTTTTGGGGTGTTTAAAGACTCAACTCAATCAAATATACACGGGTTGAGTTGGGTGGTTTAGTCAATTTTTTTTACGAAACCCGAACTAACCCAACCCGACCTCATATGGATTGGTTTGGGTCGAGTGAATGGGTTTATTATTAAAATATTCATTTGTCGTAAAAAGCAAAAAGTTTGAAAAAAAAATCAAAGACAAGTAGAAAAATATTTATGAAGAAAAAAAACCCCTATCAAGACTCTAACCATTAATTTATCCAACGTTCACATAGCCTGATTGAAAAAACAACAAATACGCAACGCGATATTTCACATTTCATAATATATAATGTTTGCAAACGTGACATTATTTCATATTTCATAATATATTTCATACTTTATATTATATATAAATCATTCCAAATACAAATACATATTCCATATTTATAGTGGGTTTGGTTGAGTTGCTCGAGTTCGCAATTTTCAGACCTGATACCCAACTCATAGGCATTAGGTTTGCTTTTTTTAAAACCAACTCAACCCAAACCAAACCGGTTTTTCTGGGTTAGATTGGGTAGGTCGAATTCCTGGGTCGACCCGTACCCGTGTCCACCCCTAATGGCTTCTACCAAGAAGACATTGATTTATATATAAAAAAAAAAAAGGAGATTGTGATTGGTGTAACTCAATTGTTTCACGCCCTTTCAAAGTCATTGAAAATTATTATCATCTTTTTTATAACCTTCCCAAGAGTCAACTGAATTTCTAGAAATAGCAATTTAGTATGCATTGAAATCACTTACTTGGTTTAGTGTTTGAATTTAAATTGTTTTTCTCAACAACTCCTCCACAGTTAAAATTTACAAACTTTTACACCATCAGAAAATTTTACTTTCATTTCCTTTTTGTAATCTTCCTATGTCCTTCTCAAAGCTTGTCTTTCTGAGCTGCAATTATCATTTTTATTTTTCAGCACTAGCATGATTAAATGTCTCCGCTTGTGCACCTTACACCTTTTAAACAAATAAACTTGTATCCCTTACATCTGAAATAACTACAAGGAAACACAAGAAGAAGATTTGAATTGCTTTTCTCAAAGTCTTTTATAAACTATTTTTTGTGCAAAATAAAATCAAGTATAGAGACGGTTTAAAGAGATAGATAAACTAATTGTCTAGATTTTCATTGCTATCAACTAAGAAGTCAAATGATGTGTCTTACACTCAATAATTTTTTTAAAGAACTTATGAAAACTTTTTTGCAAAAGCTTTTTTTGGTGTATAAATGAGCCCCTTATTAGATACTATTAGATAATAATATAAGACAGTAAGGATGAAAAATACGTCAAACTTATCTCAGTTTACAATTAACGACTCACTGGTCACAATGAGAGAAAAACTAAATAAACTAGAAGTCATCTCTTAGTAATCACTAACGATGTGTTTAATAAACAAAAAATGCTTGATAACTCTCTAACTCTCAGAAAAAAAACAATTATAAAAATTTACTAGGTGTAAACAATAAATAATACAAAGAAGTGAAGGCCATAAGTATAATGAATATATGCAGGCTTTATTGAAGAAGGCAGCAACTAGAGGAACATCCATGGAGTGAAAATTTGTAGAGGAGCACCCACCATCACCCACCTTTTATTTGCTAATGATTTTTTTTTTCAGAAAAATGTAAACGAATTAATGGAGATATAACTGACACCAATTTCTGTCAAAAAACTAACGTTGACGTAGCCAGGTTATCTTTGGTCGCATGGGGGACATTTCTGCTGAAGAAAATTTCTGATTTATTGAAGTTGACCATCTGCCCAAATGCCTCCTCATACATCTAGAGAATGCCTTTCATAACCATGGCTTCCGGCTCATTTGCCCTAAAAAGTAGGAAACAGTCGTCTGCAAAGAGCAAGTGGGAAACAATAAGCGCTCCTCTACAAATTTAAGTTCCATGCAAGGTGCCCTGATCTACAGCTTGATGAATTAGAGTAGATAGGCCTTCAGCACAAAGAATGAAAAGATACAGTGACAAGCGATCGCCCTGACGTAAACCTCTTCCTGGGATAATGGGTCCAACTAAATCTTGATTCACAACCACAATATAAATCACTGATTCAACATACTGCATCACCCAATCAATCCATTGGCCATCAAACCTCATTTACTCATCACACCTCATAAGAAACCCCAGTCAAGTCTGTCATAGGTTTTGCTTATATCAATCTTTAGAGCCACATCACCTATCTTGCCTTTTGTCTTACCTTTCATGAAATGAATGAGTTCAAAAGCCACAAGAACATTATCTAAAATAGAGCGGCCCTCTATGAAAGCAGACTATTTTATCTTCTAAACATATGGGGGATCTCATGTGAGTCATATATATGGTAGGTATATTAGCCAAAACATTAGTCATCAACCCAAGACCAACAGTATTGCACGCCCAAATTAGTCCCGAAGCACATACCATAATGAAAACGTTGAGAACGAGAATGACACGTCGACACAAACCAGAACGCCATTGCTGTCTATTTGTACTGCTGTGAATCAGAAGTCAGCCGCCCAATCTCGTCGGCATCATATGCTCGGGCTCCGCCCCTCATTCTCTCAGTCTCATTCCGTTCTCTCACCGTCTCCCTATTTTCTTTCACAGGTAATTCATGCGGATATTCATTTATTATTTATTACGGGTAATTCATGTGGATATTTATAGATAACCATAAGTATTTTTGCTATGGCTAATTTCTATGGTACTTTATCTAAGTTTGATCCATATGTTTTTTTCGTTCTTTTTTCCCCGAAAAAGAAGCGATTGAAGCTTGCTCCATCAAGTACGCTGGAAGTAGTCTAGCCACAACTAAAAAGAGGAACTGAGGAGAGGATTGTTAGAGAGGATCCAATTCCCTAAAAAGAGGGTCGAAATAAGACAAAACAAGATAAGTGATAGCCATGTATATAGACAAGGTGACGTTTTCTATGGGCCAACGGTAAAATTTGACCATGGTGGTCAAATGGCCATTTAACTTACGATAGCCATTACTTTCCCAGTTTTTCAGTATATACATAAGAACCCCAACTGAGAACACTTTTAGATATATTGCCCATCATTTTTGAAAAAAAAAAATATCAAAAGTCGCACTCCCTTTGCAGCAAGAATCGCTGATCACGTGTGAAGGTGCCCACTACCACTTTATTAACATTATTTTTTATAAAATAAAAACGACATATTATTTATAAAATAAACACAACAAAATTTTTTTATTAGAAGCAGTTCGTCTTTTTTTTTTTTCTTGGCAAATGGGGCTAGAGACAAATGGTTAATGGACAAATTGATTTTTATAGCTATCCATGTCATAGCCATGTATGATGAGTATCATTCACTAGTGCAGAATGAACTCTTCACGCCGGTTAAAATGAAATTTTCACTTCTGTTTTCAAGTCGGCGTGTATTCTCCCAGCGTAGTATGATTGGACTTATTACGTTGGATTTTAAACCGGCGTAAAAAATCACTTTTTACGTCGGTTATCCAATAAAACCGCAATAAAAAATAGTTTAAAAAGAAAACTGTAACACTTTTTTGACTTTTAAAGCCAGTTATTATAAAAAACCGGCGTTAAAAATGACTTTTAACGCCGGTTTTGTGAAAAACCGCCATTAAAAATTGTCTTCAAAAACAAAACAAAAAATGGGATGACATTTAACGCCGGTTATTATAAAAAACCGACATTAAAAGTGTGAGGGATTTTCCAAAATATAAGTTGGAAGGTTGTTAATTCGTAATATTATATATATCTAACGGTTAGTGATTTGCAACAACCATTGTGTTGGTCTAGTGGTTTGGGCGCTGGACTTGTGACCATTTGGGTTGCAGTTCGAATGCGAACTGATGCATTTTTTAGATGTTTTCTGACCGTTTTAATTAAAACGAAAATAAAAGGCAAAAAATTGCGTCGGTTAGGAATCGAAACGCGCACCTTCTAGTGAAGGGGCGCAAGGACCAACCACCAAGCCATGGGTCGCGTTGTGTCAAGTGTGGAACGTTATTAATATATAATGTTTCAAATTAACCAGTGTTAAAAACTCTTGGAGAGTTGTTTCTCTTCACAAAGTGACATGAGTTGCTTTATAAATAGAGGCACTCCACATGCAGAAAAGAATACGAATTTCATTGCTTTCCTTGCCATTATCAAATTCTAAATCATTTCTTCTCTTCTCTAGTGCACGAGAGTTAGTGAGGAAACTTTATTCTGTAAACTATTATTGATTGATAGGCTTGAAGTGTGTGTGCAAACCACTTCAAGGAATCCAAAGTATCCTGAAGGGGATTCGCCAAGAACCCTGTTGCATCCAATTTATTAAGATTGGTGGGGGCGAATCGAACCTAAAGCTTAGTGTTTTACACACGCTTTGGATTTATTTGTGCAACCATTTTCTTCTCTTTCATTGTTTAGGTGCTGCAGAATCTCCCACAACATCTCCATCAACTCAAGTTTCTAACAATCTTTAGGTTCGATTTCCATTTGTGATGGCTGCAACTTTAGAAGAAGATGTATTTCTTTTTACAACTTGGAAGAGATGAACACTCACGCTTCATCAAAAATTGTTATTTGTGACTTGGTGAAAGGTACACAATTACTTTCTATGAGTATGATATTCTTAAAGTTCCAAATTCATGTTTGTTATCACAAAGTTAATCTAGTTTATGTTAGATTTAACATGTGGTGTTAGAGTCTTTAAATGCATGATTTAGAATCCATTTTTATATGGGAATATTAGAATTATAATATATGTATGCATGTATATGTTAACGTGTTAAGTTATAATTTCATGCATGGAACTGTTGTTTTGAAATATAAATTGTTTTGTATTACAGTGTGTTGATACACTTTGAATTATTGCATTGATAACCCCAACCCAAAACAATATATAATAATATAGATTTATCTAAGTTTTGTTGAGGTGCAAACAAAGTCCCACATAGGATAAACAAGAGGAAGAACATGGGTTTATAAACAAGGAAATGTCCCATTGGTATGAGGTTGAGGTGCAAACAAAGTCCCACATAGGATAAACAAGAGGAAGAACATGGGTTTATAAACAAGGAAATGTCCCATTGGTATGAGGCCTTTTGGGGAATGTCCAAAAGCAAAACCATGAGGGCTTAAAGCCCAAAGTGGACAATATTATACCAATGTGGAGACATGTAATACCCCTCGGTACCCTACAAGTGGTATCAGAGCCGATGGTGTCGGCTTGGGCGAGTATTGGAATAGCTGTTGGGATCTGAGTCAAAGATCCTTGTGTCGAAAGTCTTCCTGGCGGTGTGGTGATCAGGCGGCGTGTCCCGGCGGTGTGGTGAGCAGGCGGTGTGTCCTGTTAGTCGGCGGTACAAGTATAAACAGACTAAATACTCGGAGGCTTCCGCTGGAGGGGAGGATGAACCATGGTCCTTTGTTTGAGGGGAGGATATAATGTTACAGCAAGTCCCACATCGGTGGGTTCTTGCTTTGGTGAAAGCTTTGGAGCCTATATAAGGAGGCTTAGTAATGCTTTTATAAATCATCCCAAACATTTCTCTTCTTCCTCTTTTATTATTTCTTATACTCAACAAGAGTATTGTGAGAGTATTTGTGAGGTATTTTGTGAGAGGTATTCTTGTAATATTTTTCCACATAGTGAAATTCTTTTGGTCTTGCCCCGTGGTTTTTTCCCTTATTTGTTGAGGGTTTTCCACGTAAATTTTGTGTGTTCATTTCCTTATTTTTTCGTCTCTTATTTTAGTTGTGTGACACCATTCCGATACTCTGGTACCTAACAGTGGTATCAGAGCTCCAAGGTTGGTGATACTATTCCGCCAAGGCCACTCTAGGAAGGTGTCGGTTCTTAGTATGCTCTGTGGTTGCAAAGATTGTCCGATCTTCCACATCGTAAAAGAATTGTTGCCGGAAATAGTGTGGTAGTGTAGAAGTGCATGTCTAGGAAAAGTTACGGCTAAGGAAAGACTTGGTATTTAAGCGTGTCCATTGGTGACCCACCTCTCTTTCCCCGGGAACTTACCTGGTGTACTATTTACGGCCTACAAATCACTATTCCAAAGATATGATACTATTCCCATATACGGTTACTATTCATACGTGTGGTTGTATACTTTTACAAAGAATTGTTAGCGATACTAGTTTGTTACGGTGTACGGGATACGCATAATACCGTTTCACGATAATCGTACTATTCACGGTGAAATAGTGTAATCCGGTTTGGTTCGTGTACAACCATGGCAGCAAAATTTGAGATAGAGAAGTTCAACGGGAGTAACTTCTCCCTGTGGAAATTGAAGGTAGCGGCAGTTCTGAGAAAGGATAATTGCTTTGAAGCAATTGAAGGCAGACCCACAGATATGACTGATGAAAAGTGGAAAGAGAAGGATGGCAATGCTGTTGCCAATTTGCACCTAGCAATGGCGGATTCAGTTTTGTCAAGTGTTGCAGAAAAGAAGACTGCAAAGGAGATTTGGGATGTACTTAACAAATTGTACGAGGTTAAGTCACTTCACACAAGAATATTCTTGAAGAGGAAACTCTACACTCTTCGAATGAGTGAATCCACATTGGTGACGGATCACATTAACACCCTGAACACGCTATTTGCTCAGCTCACAGCATCAGATTTCAAAATAGCAGAAAATGAACGTGCAGAACTTTTACTTCAGAGTTTACCAGATTCGTATGATCAACTCATCATCAACATTACAAACAATAATGTTGCTGACACTCTTCACTTTGATGATGTTGCCGGTGCAATTCTTGAAGAAGAATCCAGGCGCAAGAATAAGGAGGAAAGGTCAGAAAGTTCGAAGCAAGCAGAAGCTTTATCGATGACGAGAGGCAGATCAACGGAACGTGGCCCCAGTGGGAGCCAAGATCATGGTAGATCAAAATCTCGAAGAAGAAAGAATCTCAAATGCTACAACTGTGGCATGAGAGGGCACTTGAAGAAGGAGTGTTGGAACAAGAAGAATGGAGAGAGGACCTCAGAAGCATCAACCTCGCAAGGTTGTGTTGCAAGTACCTCAGATGATGGAGAAATCTGTATAATGAGCGCAAGTCCTAAAGGTGGAAGGAAACTCAATGATGTTTGGATAGTGGACTCAGGTGCGACATGGCACATGACTTCACACCGTGATTGGTTTTGTACTTATGAGCCTGTCTCGGTAGGATCCGTGTTTATGGGAAATGATCACACCTTAGAAATTGTTGGAATCGGTACTGTCAGAATAAAGATGCAAGATGGTACTGTTCGTAAGATACAAGGGGTAAGACATGTGAATGGCTTGAAAAGGAATCTATTGTCCACTGGGCAATTGGATGACCTCGGGTGCAAGATCTATATTGAAGGTGGAATCTTGAAAGTAGTGAAGGGCAATCTTGTGGTGATGAAAGCATAAAAGAACACAAGCAATCTATACATGCTTTTGGGAGATACGTTGCAAGAGGCGGATGCATCAGTTGCATCAGCGAGCCATGAAGAATCAACGATGATGTGGCATCGCAGGCTAGGCCATATGTCAGAACGTGGCTTGAAAGTTCTTGCGGAACGCAATCTTTTACCCGGGCTCAAGACGGTAACTTTACCCTTCTGTGAGTACTGTGTGACAAGTAAGCAGCATAGATTGAAATTTGCAAAAGTAGCTACCGTAAGCAAACGATACTAGACTTGATACATTCGATGTGTGGGAGTCGCGGAAACATCCATGGGGAGCAAAGTATTTTGTATCATTCATTGATGACTACTCCAGAGATTGTGGGTGTACCCAATCAAGAAGAAGTCGATGTGTTTCCAGTATTCAAGGAGTTCAAAGCACAAGTAGAGCTTGAGCGGGAAGAAAATCAAGTGCTTGAGGACAGATAATGGAGGAGAATATGTAGATGGTAACTTTCTATCATTGGCAAGCAAGAGGGTATTACGAGACAATTCATCGCTGCACATACACCTCAAAGAAATGGTGTAGCGTAAGCGGATGAACAGACTCTCCTAGAAAGAACAAGAGCTATGGCCGAGAACAGCAGATTGGCCAAATCTTTTTAGCGTATACCAAAGCGCCTGTTACGTGATAAATCGATCGCCATCAACGATTGGTTTGAAGTCACCAATGGAGATGTGGAAAGGAAAGCGGTAGATTATTCTTCTTTACATGTGTTTGGATGTCCTGCGACGTAATGTACAACTCCCAAGAAAGAACAAAATTGGATCCAAAATCCAGAAAATGTATATTCTTGGGTTATCTTTGACAATGTCAAGGGGTATCGCTTGTGGGACCCCACTACCCGCAAGCTTATTGTTAGCAGAGATGTAGTCTTTGCGAGAAAATGAACCGCAAAGTGAGCGAGAAAAATGACAAAGACTTTCCAAGGAGATCGCTATAGTGCGGTTGGAGAGAAAGACTCAAGAAGATGATTCTTCCGGGCGTAACGAGCACATAGAACAAGAACCAGGATGAGGTCAATGATGAAGGAGTTCGACGATCAACACGCCGATAACGGCACCATCATGGCACTCGGACTATGTTATGGCTCGCCATGATGCATCTTGTCTTTTGACCGAAGAAGGTGAACCATCGCCTCTTCAAGAAGCGTTGAGCAGTTCAGATGCTTCTCAATGGATGACAAAGAATGCAGGAAGAAATGGAAGCCCTACATAGAAATAAGACTTGGGAACTTGTTGAACTTCCAAAGGGCTCGGAAAGCCATCGGGAACAAATGGGTGTTCAAAATTAAACGAGACGGCAATGATCAAGTGGAGCGGTATCGTGCGGACTTGTAGTCAAAGGTTATGCTCGAAAGAAGGGATAGACTTTGACGAGATATTTTCTCCAGCTTGTCGGACTTACTACTATCGGGGTAGTGTTGGCAATGTGTCTTTGCATTTGATTTACATCTTGAACAGTTGGATGTAAATCGCTTTTCTTCATGGAGAGCTTGAAGAAGAAATTTATATGTTCCAACCGTAAGGCTTTAAAGAACAAGGAAAAGAAAACTTGGTTTGTAGGTTGACCAAATCTGCATGCGGTCTAAAGCAGGCGCCCAGATGTTGGTACAAGAGATTTGATTCCTTCATAATTAGCCTTGGTTACAACAGACTGAGTTCAGACCATTGTACGTACTACAAGAGGTTTGATGATAATGATTTCATCATTTTGCTATTGTATGTGGATGACATGTTGGTGGTAGGCCCCAACAAAGATCGAATCCAGGAATTAAAGGCACAGTTGGCTAGGGAGTTTGATATGAAGGACTTGGGACCCGCAAACAAGATTTTAGGGATGCAAATTCACCGAGACAGAAATGATAGGAAGATTTGGCTTTCTCAAAAGAATTATCTAAGGAAGGTCTTGCGGCGCTTCAACATGCAAGACTCAGAAGCCAATTTCTACCCCGCTCGTCAATTTTAAATTATCCTCGTATGAGTCCTAGCAATGAAGCGAGAGGATGGAAATGTCTCGAGTACCGTATGCATCGGCGATGGGAAGCCTTATGTATGCCATGATATGTACAAGACCGGACATTGCACAAGCTTGTGGGAGCGGTTTGTCGGTTTATGGCAAATCCAGGTAGAGAGCATTGGAATCTTGTTAAGAGGATCCTTAGATACATCAAAGGAACCTCGGATGTTGCATTATGTTACGGAGGATCGAATTCATTGTCAAGGGTTATGTTGATTCAGATTTTGCGGGTGATCTTGATAAAAGGAAATCCACTACTGGGTATGTATTCACAATTGCGGGGAGCGGTGAGTCTGGTTATCTGTTACTGCATCGTTGTAGCTTTGTCTACTACAGGCCGAGTACATGGCGACTACCCAGGCTTGCAAGTAAGCTATCCGGATTAAAGGTTTAATGGAGGAACTTCGGGCACAAGCAACAGATGATTACCGTGTATTGTGGCGGTCAGTGCCTTGCACATTGCAAGGAATCCAGCTTTTCATTCCAGGACAAAGCATATAGATACCCGTATCACTTTGTTCGTGAAGTGGTAGAGAAAGGAACCGTGGATATGCAAAGATTCACACCAAAGATAACCTAGCAGATGTGATGACGAAGCCAATCAATGCCGACAAGTTTATTTGGTGTCGATCCTCCTATGGCCAATCGTAAACGTAGCGACATGGAATGGCAAGGCAGAAAGAGTGGTGTGAAGATATGATTGGCTCAATCAAAATCTTCAAGTGGGAGAATGTTACAGCAAGTCCCACATCGGTGGGTTCTTGCTTTGGTGAAAGCTTTGAAGCCTATATAAGGAGGCTTAGTAATGCTTTTATAAATCATCCCAAACATTTCTCTTCTTCCTCTTTTATTATTTCTTATACTCAACAAGAGTATTGTGAGAGTATTTGTGAGGTATTTTGTGAGAGGTATTCTTGTAATATTTTTCCACATAGTGAAATTCTTTTGGTCTTGCCCCGTGGTTTTTTCCCTTATTTGTTGAAGGTTTTCCACGTAAATTTTGTGTGTTCATTTCCTTATTTTTTCGTCTCTTATTTTAGTTGTGTGACACCATTCCGATACTCTGGTACCTAACAAGTTTTTCTCTTATCCCCACTTTTGATAAATGCTCTGCGAGACACAAAAGGCATGAATCTTGGGAGAAAAATGTTTCTATTGATATTCATGCTGGCATTAATCAATGCAAATCCTTACTATTATTATATTGGTTTTTTGGTTTTGTTATGCAAGAGTTTTCGACATATTTGGATACGATATATTTTAGTCATGAAAGTTATCTCACAGGATTAGAAATCAGTTTTTCTTGATGTGATGCAATTTTTTATTGAAAAATCACATTGCTTCATGAGAGGTCTCGATGGAACCTGTTCAAAATTTCAGTTTCATTTTTTATATGGAGTTCCATTTTTGTTTTGGTTCTGATATATATCCAAATTGATTATGGATGAAAGCCCAATTAAACAATACGAAATGGTATGGGGTTTTTGTGAAGATTCATGTTGTTTGGCAAAGGGTCGCGACTGGACACATTTCGGAAACTGGTTTCGGTTTCAGATTTTGGGCACTATTTTTGGTCTGTTTTTGATCGATTTGTGCATTCAAAAACTGTCTATTTTGATTCCCTGTAATGCAAGCTTTACAATCCAATTAATTTCGTTCAACTCGGTGCCAAAACGAGTGAGATATCATGTCTCAAAGTGGTTGGTCGTATTAACCCGCTTTTCTGCAACTAGGACCCGGCTGAAGGTTAGGGGTGACCCTTCTATCACGTTGCAAAGCCCACTCTCAACATCTGGGGAGTGAGGGAGAGTGTGGATTCTACAAAACTCCGTTTTCTGTACGGTTTTTTGCATTGTTTTTGTCTTGACATCTAGTTATTGGATAACTAGGTTTCATATTTGATGCATACATAAAATTATATTTTAATAATTGTATTTTGTTTAATACCTTTTAAATCATTTAAAAATTGCAAATAGTGATTTTGATTTATTTATTTTGGCTTGGAAAATATTTTGGCATTGTTCTGAACCTATTTATGATAGTCACTCTCCATGGATACTATGTTATGATGGTTCACTCTCTTGATACATTTAAATGTTATGATGAGTTCATATTTAATATTTAACAAGTAGTTTTATGATGCACGTATTATTTGTATGCTAAGTCATATAACAATGCTTCTAATAGAGTTGACATGAATTCTAAAGTGTTAGAATAAATTTGTTGTTTATGATTTACATGATTGACCCACCTAAAGTAATCAAAGGTAGTTTATGATCTTTAAACAAGATTGTACTAGTTGTTGCTAGGTTTCTTTTAATGCATTCAATGTATGATATCTTAAATATATTAAGATAGCTAAATAAAATTAGAATTTCATATTGAATGTGTGTTGAATGCCTTAGTAGCAATGAAGTAAAGTTATCTAGAAACTTGTTGTATGATATATTAATCACTACTAGAAATCAGCTATTTAGCGACCGATTTAGAGACCGAAAAAAATTGGTCACAATAGCGACCGATTTAGAGACCGAATTCTTAGAATTATTGATGAAAAACGTAAAATATATATTAGCGACCGATTTAGAGACCGAATATATAGCGACCGATTTTTCGGTCGCTAAAACGAAATTTTATTTGGTTTTAAAAAATTTATTAAATATTTATCAATTGTAGCGACCGATTTAGAGACCGAATACTTAGCGACGGAATAATCGGTCGCTAAACCAGAATTTTATTCGGTGTAAAAAAGTTAAAAAAATTTATTAATGTTAGCGACCGAAAAAGCGGTCGCTGAACTTCTCTTTAAGTTTTTTTTTAAGTTTATTTATTAAATAAAGAAAACAAAAGAAATAAAACAAAACAAAGGGGTGGGGGTGGGGGTGAGAGAAAGGTGAGAGGCGAGAGCGAGATGGGAAAGGGGGTGGGAGCGGGAGGCGAGCCGAGCGAGAAGGTGAGAGAGGCGAAGGAGATGGGAAAGGAGGTGGGTGAGATCCGTGGTGTGTGGGGGGAGGAAGGAGCTAGGTGTGGTGACGAAGAAGGGGAAGAAAGAGATAGATAGAGCGAGAGAGAGGAGCGAGAGAGAGAGAGAGGAGCGGAGCGAGAGAGAGAGAGAGAGAGCAGAGAGGGAGAGAGAGCAGAGGAAGAATGTGGGAGAAGAAGGAGGCAACGACGAGGATGAAGGAGAGATACAGAGCGATGGTACCGCCCTTCATCTTCTCTTTCCTATCTCTCGATGCCATCTTCCTTCTCTTTCATTTATCCCCAAATTCTTTTCATTTTCTCCCAGCAGACTCCCAAGGAACATGAACCCTATCCTGTGAAAAAAAAAAATTCTTCCTCCTCCATCTCTTCCCCAAAATATCTCGCCACCATCTTTTCCATTTTCGCTCCTTCTTTATATTACGTGGTTTCATTTATTATTTTGTTCTTACGTTTTCTATTACATTAACTGCTGATGTTGCCTGCTTGTGTTGTTTTGCGTGTGTTATCTTTGTATGTGTGAGATGTCCAAGGAGGTGAGGATTTTTACTCTTCCACTTTTGTATTTCTCTCCACCACCATCGAGGTAGGATTCCTCTTCCTCTCTCAAGCTCTCTTTTAGATCTATATCTTCAACATGCTTCATTGTTTCGCTATGGTCTTTAAGCTTTTCCTTCATGTTCTTGCTTCTTGAAGAACAAAACAGGGTTAGGCTTTTTTCTTTCTTTTTTCCTCCTTCAGGTCCTGATTTCACATGGAATAATTTCAAACAACTCGTTATTCGAGTATATTTTATCCTCTTGCTTTATACTTTCAGAATTTAGGGGCATTTTTGCATTCTGCAAATTGACACATGATAGTGTATTCCCAAAGGTGTTTATTAAATTTTCATAAATTGATAAACAAAATAAAATATTGTGATTTGACCAACCATTAAACCGGGAGGTTAGCTTTTAAAGTATACCAAGCACTTTCTTTTTCTCCATTCTCCTTGTCGTTTCAAAGTAATTGACTATCTCTAGCTTGAAGAAAACCAATGAACTGCTTAGCATAAAAGAAACCGAAAAACAATGCCAGATGCCCACAGAAAGTGGACGAGAATGGTATTGGTCTTGTGTCAATTAGAACAGCCCTACGAGATGTCCCTGCATTTTTGCAAGGCTTCCAGTTTTTGAATTGTATTTTGGTCTATTAAATAGCATCTTCATTCAAGAAAGGTTAAAGCAATGGAAAAAAGGTGTTAAAGATTTAAATTTAGAAGTTGTGGAAGGTAGCTGTGAGGAAGAAAATTCAGAAGGCAATGCAGAAAGTGATATGTTTAGTCAATGACTTCATGATCAACGAGTTGTACTTGTTAATGAGGACTTTGTTTACCATAATCTCTCATGTTAGAGGGTCTTCCAAAGTGTACTTTACATTATCTCTCATGTTTTCTGAGTGAATTAGGCATCTGGTTAGAGTCAAGGCTTTCTAGTAAAATATTTACTACTTTTTGGAAGACATATATGCAAATCTTCTTGTTCTTGATGCTTTTGAAGTTTTGAGTAAATTTTTGCAGTGATAAATACCATGTTAACGTTAAATTATGGGAAAAGAGTGGGGTAAATATTTTTGTAATAAAGATAAACATTGATAGAAATTCTAGCATTGATCACAATGCTTCTGTTTCTTTCATAAGCTTCCTTAGTAATTTCTGTTTGTTCTCAAGTTTTCTTCCTTGTTTATGAAGCAGCATAACTTATTGTTTATTCTGGTCACAGATCTCAAAGCAGGTTCCAGGTATTGCCTTATCCATTGAGCGAGAAAACCACACCCATGGTTTCTGTTGCACTGAGGCTGGCTCGCTATGGGTGGCTCAGCATGTTGCAAACTTAATTAAGAATCGATGGCATCTACAAACCAATGAGGCTTGACTCTTTGGCTATTGGCTTGTGTAATGTGAGTTTTCCAGGTTAATCACAAGAAGGATTGAACATTTGATAAATTTGCAACATGATAGCTCTAAAAACCAAGTCAATTTCTTTATCATTGCTACTTTGGTGCATTTTTTCTTCGCTTTATCACCGCTAACAAAGATTCTATGACTTTGTGGCTCTCATCTCCTACTAGTAAAAATCATAATTTGATTCCTCACAAAAGGGAGGCATTTCAAAGGGTGAAACATATAATTTTAATTGTTGATTGAAAAATCGATGTGTAGAATTTAATAATTTGTTATACACTTATACTATACATGTAATATGTATATGTATTTTATCACAATCACAGTTGTTGATTTTTCAATCAACAGTTATAATTTCACATTTTTTCCTCCAGCTAGTGTCCCCGTTACGTGTACATGTAAAAAGTAAATTGATGCTATTAGAATTCTAGGGTTTTTTTTAAATTGAGAGAATTATGAGTGAAAAGGGAATGGAATATTTTTGTTATTTTATTAGAATGGGGAAACTAATTCAGATGAATACTGAACCAGTATTAAAGACATACAAGTGGTTTGCTTAACACACTAACTGAATTCTTACAGAGTTGTAACAGCAATGAGTTCGTTAGATCTACTAACTACTCAAACATGAGCAGCTATACAAATTGTGACACACACTATCGGATGCCAACTACATTCTATGACATTGTAGCACTCATCTCCCAGTCGTAAAAAGTAAAAACCATCCCAGGTGTAAAAAGAGGGGTAAATATTTTTGTAATAAAGACATTCATTGAAATGCTAGCCATCACGGTGCTTCTGTTTGTTTGATAAGCTTCCCTAGTAATTTCTGTTTGTTCTCAGATTTTGTTCCTCATTAAGGAGCATAGAATAATTATTGTGGCATAATTTATAGTTTATTACGGTCATATATTTCAAAGGTGTTCCGGTAGCGTGTATTGCCATATCCATTCAACGATAAAACTACACCCGTGGTCTCTGTTGCAATGAGGCTGGTTCATTAGGGTGGCTCAAAGATGTGGCAAACTTAATCAAGAATAAGGCGGGGTGTACAAACCAATAAGGTCTGACTCTTTTGCTATTATTGTCCCATGTTATGTGAGTTTTCTAATTTAATCACGGAAAGGATTGAACCACTTTTGAAACAATGATAGCTTAAAAAAGCTGAATTGCATTTCTTTAGCAATGCCACTACTACTAGTGCATTTTTTTTTTTTCAAAATTTTATCTTCGTCCACTGGATTCTATGACCTTGTAACTTTCTCTCCTAGTAGTAAAGCATAGAATTTGGCTTCTCTACAGTGAAATCAATGAGGAGTCTCAACTTCAAAGTTTGTCATGTGTGCATGTCTCTTTTTTTTTTTTTTGACGGGAAACAAATTCATATTCGTTCAACAAACTGCAAATGGTTACAATCAGAATTGCTCAATTTTATGTGTAGGATGTTGTGTCTGTTCAAAAAGGGAAGTCAATCTCATGTGCTGGTAATGAAGAAGAGTTAATAGATAGTGTGAGTAAATACCTACGTACCTAGCATACTTTTTTTTGTCTGCATACATTTTGAAGATGTAATTTCACGTTTTGACTGATGTGAAGATCACTTACAGATGTTAGTATACATTTTGACTGATGCTATTTTCAAAGGACGGTACCTCATCCCATTGACTTGCTAATAATCTGCTTTCTTTAAGCTTTGAGCTACCCCATGGACAATTTAATTATTTTATAAAGCATAATTTGGGGTTTAAGATAGGGAGAATTAGAAACTATTCACGTTTGCCACTCAATAATAGAAGCTACATATACCATTATGGCACAGAGTACAAGTCATTAAAATATTTGCCCAGCATACACAATGTGAATACTCCAACAGAAACATGATAGGAAAACTAAAAAGCCCTTATCCTCAAAGAGTAATTAAGAACACTATCAGAATAACTAATTTCATTCTGTAGTGTAGTGAACTAATGACATCTTGATAGTCTTTCTACTGTTGTTTGTGATGTTAGATTTCACCTACTATTTGGGGTTTTGGTATTGCTTACTAATTGTATTTCTGAAATGCTTTGGTTGAATTTTGTAGGTTTGAATCAAACAATTAGCCAAGATGATGGGGGTGCAAAATTTTAGCACCACTTGGTCCAATATTTATTTACACTTTTGATTTGGCAAATTCATGAGCCGCATCATCGATTTGGCATACTGACTTTGATTTAGAGCATTTCGGTGATTAATAAATAAAAAGCTTATGAAAGGAGAAAAAGTATCCGGTTCTATATTAAATGAGAATATGGATTTATTAACACATCTTGCACTAACTATCACCAATCTGTTCGCTATGATATGTTACACATAAAGTAAGCATTTTTCTTCTCTCCGTGTCTGTGCGTGTGATGGAAGATTTGTTACATTGTCACCAAGAAGATACTCAATGAAAGCCTTTTCTTTCTCAGATAAAATCAGATTTTAGACATTGTGATAGACGACCACCTCTCAAATAGTGGCAATAAAGTGTTCTTTTATCTCAGAATCAAGTTTATTACACATATATGTGTGAATAGATACATGTGTGTCGCTTTCTTGGATAAGGCCCCGATGGTATTTGATATTTTTTCAGAAACCTATAGCCATAACCTGAAAACTTTAAATATGCTTGCTTCTTTCTCTTGAGCCTACTATCTTCTAAATATTGTATTTCTCCATGATCAACATGAAAGGAAAAGATAAGTCGGTGTTGGATTTTAAGGAACTCTTTTGCTAACTTAAGTTGCTATATGGAAACTTAACCTTGCCAAGGAATCTTTAAATTTTTGATGTTTGATCATTAAATCTCAGATTTGGTGAAATAAATGGATTAGGTTGTCTTATTTAGCGTCTCACTTAATAAAACTCCATAGAACCAGCTTCATATCTAATTAATTGAATTCTTAGAAATCGAAGTAAATTTTTTTTCCTTAGCATAGATTGTAAAAACGAAAAGTATTTAACGGCCATTTCTAACAAGCTTCATGCAGATTTGGTGTAATGACTTTTGTCTCCATTGAGAGTACTAAAATTCATCACTAGGATGGTCATCTCTGTGCTAAGTGTTTGTTTGTGTTTGCTGAAGTGATGTAACAGGAGTATATAGTACTACAAAGCTGCAAATGGTCATAAAGATTACATATTTTACATGAAATATTTAACATGCAATTTTAGGTTCTCCACATAGAATACTCAACATCAAATGATTGGAGGTTCGGTTTGTTCCTCGTTAGCTTGGGCTCAACAATTGAAATTTGCCATGATGAATTGATGATTGTAGCAATAGAAAAGTTGTTTAATTTGGTTGGCATGCAGTCATGGCCTTTATTTTGATAATTATCAGAGTTGTTGAAATTATTTTAAATGGTATTATTGATAATCTTTAGTTGCTAGAGTTAAAGGTGAGAACCATAATAAGGAGTTGCTGGAGAAGCTTGAGGTTAGTGAGAGTTTGATCAAGAATTTGCGATCTCGGAATATAAAGCTCACTCAGGAGTCAGAACCTTGCTGTTGTTGAAGCTAAGATAGCAGCCGTTGGAAGTAGAGGACACAAACCAACGAGTGATATGTGTGACGAATATGGATCCCGAAGACATACTTCTGCATGCAACCAGGCTAAGGAATGCGTTGGGAAGGAGTAGTGAAACTCGAGGACAAGACACGTAACCAAACACACTAGTGTGCAAGGTTCTCATGTTGACATTGTACTATTTTTTTGTAATAGTTCAGTTTGAATGAAATTACTGTTATATTGTTTTGTAATATTTCAGTTTGAATGAAATTACTGATGTATTGTAACATCTTACATGGTGATGAATTTTATTTTTATTCAAATAAAGTTATATCTAGGGTTTGGCCTTTAATAAAATTTATTTGATTATAAAAAAGTGATAAAGTTTAAGGAATCTGATAAAATGTGTTGAAAAATAGATTTTTGAAAGTTTAATTTTTTTTAATAAACATAAATTAGCGACCGATTTAGCGACCGATTTTAGAGACCGATTTAGAGACCGGTTTATAAAAATATAAAATCAAATTAGTCAAATTCGGTCTCTAAATCGGTCTCTAAAATCGGTCGCTAAATCGGTCTCTAAAATCGGTCACTAAATCGGTCTCTAAAATCGGTCTCTAAATCGGTCTCTAAAATCGGTCGCTAAATCGGTCTCTAAAATCGGTCACTAAATCGGTCTCTAAAATCGGTCACTAAATCAGTCTCTAAAATCGGTCTCTAAATCGGTCGCTATATATTCAGTCACTAAATCGGTCGCTAAAATTAGCGACCGGCGTTTTAGCTACTGATTTTTGTTGGTCTCTAAATCGGTCGCTAATTCGATTAGCGACCGATTTTAGAGGTTTAGCGACCGAAAAATCGGTCACTAAAAACTGATTTTTTTGTAGTGAATTTGGTCAAAACTAATGGTACAAGTATACATACATGGTGATAGTTAAGGCTATCAAAGACATATATCCATGTGGATAATGAAAAGTATATGGGACAAATGGTCCATAATTTGTGATAGTTATTCGATACTACCAAGAGTACATTAATTAATGAATAGTAAAATGTCATGGGACATTGGATTAAGGCATAGCTATGTGAAAAAGTTACATTTAAATTTTATAAGATAAGTAAAGAAATCTTGCAACCCTTTGACGAAAGGATTGACAAGGGATATGATGTCTTTTGAAACATCATTGGGGATGGAACTCAAGCCCATATCTAATTGATCATCAATAGTAGAAACCCAACTCACACTTGAGTAAAATCAAGTCTTGAGTTCAATGGTGAAAGTATACTATCAGAGTGATTGCAAGTACTTGTTAATAGATACATCCCAAGGTTATAAAGTACTTGGACCATAAGAATAAAAGGTGGAAGGTTGAGCTTTTGCTCTTAATAGACATATAGCATATATTTGCTGAAATGCATATTATGGGTGCATTTCCGATATAGTCTACCTATATGAGAATGAAATGTGGCCGTTTCATAGAGTTAAAGGGCTTGACTCTAAAAGTTCTCATGAAAAGGGTACATGACACAAGGCCTTATCAAATGTGTCATCTTTATAATTCAATCAATGATACCGAGATTTCATGTGTGAGTTATGCACACTTGTTCTAATGAATAGTTGGTTCAAAGCTTGTCTACCATTCTATTTCGGGATGAGTGAAAACATAGCTTACTAAGTAAAGGTTCAAGTCGCGAGACACCTTTATCTGAAACCATGAGATTTCCAGAATAATGGATTTAGATCTATTTTGAAAAATGGTGGGGGATTGTGAGGGATTTTCCAAAATATAAGTTGGAAGGTTGTTAATTCGTAATATTATATATATCTAACGGTTAGTGATTTGCAACAACCATTGTGTTGGTCCAGTGGTTTGGGCGCTGGACTTGTGACCATTTGGGTTGTAGTTCGAATGCGAACTGATGCATTTTTTGGATGTTTTCTGACCGTTTTAATTAAAACGGAAATAAAAGGCAAAAAATTGCGTCGGTTAGGAATCGAAACGCGCACCTTCTAGTGAAGGGGCGCAAGGACCAACCACCAAGCCATGGGTCGCATTGTGTCAAGTGTGGAACGTTATTAATATATAACGTTTCAAATTAACCAGTGTTAAAAACTCTTGGAGAGTTGTTTCTCTTCACAAAGTGACATGAGTTGCTTTATAAATAGAGGCACTCCACATGCAGAAAAGAATACGAATTTCATTGCTTTCCTTGCCATTATCAAATTCTAAATCATTTCTTCTCTTCTCTAGTGCACGAGAGTTAGTGAGGAAACTTTATTCTGTAAACTATTATTGATTGATAGGCTTGAAGTGTGTGTGCAAACCACTTCAAGGAATCCAAAGTATCCTGAAGGGGATTCGCCAAGAACCCTGTTGCATCCAATTTATTAAGATTGGTGGGGGCGAATCGAACCTAAAGCTTAGTGTTTTACACACGCTTTGGATTTATTTGTGCAACTATTTTCTTCTCTTTCATTGTTTAGGTGCTGCAGAATCTCCCACAACATCTCCATCAACTCAAAGTTCTAACAAAAAGTCACTTTTAACGACTTCTAACGCCGGTTTTACTAAAAATCGGCGTGAAATGTGTTGTTTTTTATGCCCTTCTGCAATTAGTGCAACAATCTTCCAATTCAAGTGTTTACGATTAAAACAAGTAGCAACTAAAGTCAATAAGCCTTGGAACCACGTATAGTCATATACTACATAAACAAAGTTAACAATTAATCTAAAGAGAAGCACATAACAAAATAGAAACTAATTTAAAGAGAGAGAGAGATATCATACACTACATTTACTGATGCGAAAGAGGGGGAGAACATTTACACATAGCCAACCATTTTACCCACATTCGTGGCCTGTTAGACAATTTTATGATGTAAAATGTTCAACAATTTTATAATCCTTGTACCTTATTTTCTTCCTCCAAGAGCTCTCGAAAAGGCTTATATGTTGCAACAATATAGAGGTTCTGCAATAAATGGAGAAATCTATTATTGTTAATAATATGATAAGTAAACATGTTAACTATTTTCTACTTGCATATAGTTAATTACTGAGTGTAGTATTAATTATCTTTCAATCTGAATGTATCTTCAAAAATCATGAATACAGAAAAACTATTAGTGGCCTACCTATCATAGATGCATAATCACTTGTCCAAACTTCTCGCTCCCACTGGCCGGCTGATGTTTAGTTGTCTATTAAATTTCGGACCTAATTTGGTTTTTTTAATTGGTCTACTGTACCTAAAGCACCTTCAACCTGTCTCAAGTTTTGTATTTCAAAATCAAATCATGCAACATTTATTTCAATAATTAATGATTGTTCTATCAATAACAGTTACTGATTTTATGAACTGGTTAAGCTTGTAGCTTGATAAAACTAAGCCTATAAGAACTTAAGCACTTGTTTTTAATTTTCTGAACTTATGATTCAGTACCAAAATCCTTAAAATATGGTATTAGCACTTGTATTTCCACTTGACCAGCTCTTGAGAACAAAATTAGCACAAAATTCTCCATTAAGGCTCTTATGAGAATTGTTCGACTTCGTAACCTCAACTCCATTCAGTATACCATCAATGACATGTGTAATGCTGCTCTTTGAAGGACCAACAATAACACTCAAAGCCTCTACACCACTGTCTCCATCAACAACAAAGTCAGCATAAAACTAACTCTAATGATAAAATTACTCTATTCGGATAACGTGCATGTTTTTAGTTTTTGCCATGACTACTTGTGCCTATAAGAAGCTAATTATAAGTTCCGCAAATTGGTTTTAATGTAAATAATGCAGGGTAGATAAACATTAGTTGAGCTTGATCAATTATTTACAATTTTACAATTAGCTTTTAGAATATAAAAAAAAAAAGGCTAAATTATAAAATTGGTCATCTACGTTTATTTTAGGTTTTAATTTGGTCATCTATGTTTTATTTGTTTCGTTTTGGTCCCCTACGATTCAAACGTTACAACATATTGGTCTTTTCCGTCATTAAAAGCCAATTGTTCGTAGGTAAAAGTCCATTTTGAAACGTACAAGAAGACCTATACTGACGGGCAATTGGCTTTTAGTGACGGAAATGACCAACTTGTTGTAACGTTTGTAACATAGGGGACCAAAACGAAACAAATAAAACGTAGAAGACTAAATTGAAACTTAAAATAAACGTAGAGGACCAGTTTTATAATTTAGCCAAAAAAAAAAAAACTTCAAAATAACATCATACTGAATGTCGCTTAATGGATTTAATGCAGCATAAATGATGACTTCATGACAGTACCTATTATCTTTTATGTATGATATTGATATGATAAAACAACACAAGAAAGTCAAGAAATTATCTAAAATCGCCCATTACATATTGCTACATTAATCATTCAAGGAAAAACAAAAATCATTAGATTTCTAAGACTGAACACTGCTAATTCTCTTTGGTGAAGTACCAAGTATGGCCTAGCACAATTCAGTATCAGATTCAAGTTGACCCCATCAAAGACTGATGATCTCTTAATTGAGGCAGGTTAGTCAAACACTCAATGAAGTTTGTACATTAACATTATCTTTTTAGATTTACAGAAATGGAACAGGATGAGAGCTACCTCAGCATCTCATAGAGTGGAAAGTTCCATAGCCTTATTGATCAACCCAATTCTGCTCTCCTCTCTGAGAATGTGACTTCCTTGCTGTTGGAATTCTCAATCTTTTTCATATCAGTCTTCCAGCGACCCATGTAAGCCACAAGAACAAACACACCCAACTGGAGAGCTCTGCTTAAAAGGGTAGTGATGTTAGAGTGAGGAAGCATTTCATTTCAACCCCATATGGCGCAAGAACCTGGAAACGGCAGCAGAAGCTAGTTAAAAAAGTACACAAAAACTGAATTTCCAGGGAACATCAAATCTAACACAGAGAGCATGCTACACAGAATACACATTAAAGATGTTATCTTAGGAGGGATATGTGTTGCTCAAACAACTCAGCCAATATTTAGAACCAACAATCAACAAACAGTGCACCTCTTAGTTTTCATTTCTACCAGCGTACGCAGCCAGATATTGAGATTTCAGAATTGTGAAACCAAGTCTTAGACCCATCAGATGATTTTAAAATCCCAAGTAATGATATTTAGTAGTTTTAGTTTTTTAAAATAAATTTTTAAATTGTGACAAACATATTTAGTAGTTTTAGTTTTCTAAAAATGGAGAAAGATTGAGAGTATTCAAACAGAGAAAATAATTATACGACAACATGTAATGTTTACCCGTCGGGATTTAAAACTAAAATAATTATTTATAAATAATAAAGAGATTTACAAAATTGTTACGTACTCAAAGACAATAAAATTATACTAATATGTTATGTTTTCCCATCGAAATTCACAAAGCAAAAAAATCATTTATAAATAATTTAAAAAATTATAAAATTGATATATGTTGAAAGACAATAAAATTATACCAATAACAATAATGTTTCTCCTTCGGAACTCAAAAGGAAAATAATCATTTATAAGTAATAAAGAGATTTCTAAAATTGTTACGTGCTTAAAGACAATGAAATTATATTAATAACATCTAATGTTTCCTCGTCGGGATTCAAAAAGCAAAATAATCATTTATAAAATAAAAAATATTATAAATTTGACATATGCCGAAAGACAATAAACTTATACCGATAACATGTAACGTTTCCATTCGGGACTCAAAAGCAAAATAATCATTTAAAAATAATAAAGAGATTTATAAAATTATTATGTGCTCAAAAACAATGAAATTACACCGATAACATGTAATATTTCTCCATCGTTACTCAAAAACAAAATAATCATTTATAAATAATAAAAAGATTTATAAGATTGTTATATGCTCAAAGACAATAAAATTATACCGATAACGTGTATTGTTTCCTTATTGTGACTCAAAAGAAAATAATCATTTATTAATAATAAAGAGACTTATAAATTTAATATGTGCTCAAAGACAACAAAATTATACTGATAACAAACAATATTATCCCGTGGCGACTCAAAAGTAAAATAATCAATTATAAAAAATATAAATATAAAAAAATAAAAATAAAAATAAAAAGTAAAAAAACACAAAAAAAAACAAAAAAGTAATGCTCGAAAGCGATAAAAATATACCTACGTGTAATGTTTCCCTGTCGATACTTAAAAGTAAAGTAATCATTTATAAATAACAAAGACATTTATGAAATTGATATATGGTCAAAGACAATAATAAAACAACAAAAAAATAGGTTTTTTCGGTAAAAAAATTAGAAATTAAAACAACATTTATAACATTTGATACGAGTTCAAAAAAAATGAAATAAAAATACTTAAAAATTTAAAAAATGAAAAAATGAAAAATATTAAGAAAAAATAGAAAATTAAAATGTAAAAAACAAATCTATGTAGAAACTCATAAATAAAATAGTCATTTATAAAATAGTAAAACATTTATAAAATTTAATACATGCTTAAAGACAATAAAATTATACGATTAACATGTTATGTTTTTCCACCTGGAGACAAAAGAAAAGTAATCATTTATAGTGACGACAAGTAATATTTCCCCCGTTAAGAACTAAAAGTAAAATAATCATCTATAAATAATAAAGACATTTACAAATTTTGATATGTGATCAAAGACAAAAATTATACTGACAATATATAATGTTCTCCTATTGTGTCTTAAAAGTAAAATAATCATTTATAAATAATAAAAAAAATGATAAAGATAAATATAAAAAATAAAAAAATAAAAATTAAGAAAAATATGAAAATGTAAAAACGTAAACAAATTAAAAATAAAAAAAGAATAAATCAGAATATAAAAATTAAAATATAAATAAGGAAACAAAAAAATAAAAGAATTAATAAACTGGAAATAAAAAAGTAAAAATGGCAAAATGAAAATTTAAAAAAGAAGAAAGAGAAAAAAGTGAACTCAAAAAGTGGAAGGAAGAGAGAGATAAAAGTTTTTGAAATTTGAGAAGAGATAAGAGAGATGAGAAATAGAGGGAAGATGTGAAGTTAAATTGACTATTTTACCCTTAAAATTAATGAGGTTTCAAAATTTTAAAAATGGGTAGTTTAGTATTTTTGTTGGTAGTTTGTTTTTTTAGATTGATATAGATAGATTAAGCAAAATAAACTTTTCACGTGAATTTTGCATATTTTATGTTAGATCTTCAATATCAGAGACATGCAAGTAGAGAGAATTGGAAGGAGTGCAATCGATGAGAGCCTTCTTGAGATGATGGATACGAGGCCCATTTTTTTGTTGGAACCGTTTTTGCAAATCGTTCCAGATTGCAACGGCAGAAGTGGAGAAAATCACACTGGTTGTGAGTTCTTTAGAAATTGAATTCAGCAACCAGGACGCAACCATATTGCTATTTCTTCTCCAAGAATGGAAAAGAGGATCGTCCTCTGGTGGAGCCACAATTGAGCCGTCCACAAACCCTAGCTTGTTCCGAGCAATTAGCGCTATGGTCATCGCGCGCCGCCATGACATGTAATTGTCACTTCCAGTGAGAAGATGCGAAACGAGAACACGATCGGGATTATCAGAGTGATGAATGAAGTATGGATTTGCATTAGCATCCATGATTGAATCTTCAGAGAAAAAGAGATTGAAGCCGAGAAAGAAGAAATTGAAGAATTGATGAAACAGATAATGATCGGAAACTCACAATCGATCGCAGCAGAGAAAGAAGATCAAGAAACAAGATCGAGAAAGAGGAGCTTCGCATAGTGAAACAGAAGAAGCGATTCAACTGATATCATGTTAGATCTTCAATATCAGAGACATGCAAGAAGAGAGAATTAGAAGGAATTCCATTTCGTTGAAACACTGAAAATGAAAAATCTAATCTAAACAATAACAAGCAGTGCTTATATACACAAGTTGACGTCTAACTAACTCTGTTTGCAACTAGCTAATTCTGTTAACAATTGATTAACTCTGTTAACAACTAACTAACAGCAAAACTAACTTTCTAACTGACTTTAAATACAGAAATATTAGAAATATTAAATATAGTGTGTAATATTTTATATTTAAACGAAAAAAATAATTTTTTTGAGGTTAATCAGACCGAAGGCTTGTGAGTTTTTGTTTTAGCAAAAGATACTAGTATTAGATGTGTGTGTGTGTGTGTGTGTTTTCCCTTGCTATAATGTACTCTTTTTTATTTTTTGATGTAATGCTATTGCTGTACTCTTAAAAACAGAGCTTTAGAGACGTAACACAAAATTGTTTGTCGGAAATCTACTTGGATGATGACCTCTTGAAAGTGCTACTTGTGGCATTGCTGAAATACACTAGTTTGGTAAATGCTAATCACTAATCAGATTGTTGGGCAGAACCACATCAGCTCCACTGGGAGGAAGCACCAAAATAGAAATGTCACAATCTGAACATGGGATCTATGATGGGCATGTGAGAAAGGGTGAAGCGCTAGCTACTAGCTAGCCCAAACCACAGGAGTAACTGAATTCGTAATTAAATCTTTACCGAAGCCACCTATAAGACTTTAAACCACAATTTCGTATCAAAAAATGTCCCATTATACGAAATTTCGTAAATAATCAAATTTCAAGAGGACTAATACTTGAACAGCAAAAGTAGGTTTTTTTTTTTTATTTGATTAGTGTAATTTTTCTTTTGAAAACTAGCAAGTTACCCGTGCGTCTTATTCGTTTTTACGTATGTGTGAAAACACTTTATCCGTTTACTATATATTTAAAAGCTTGTTTATACTATATTCATGTTCTGTTAAATTCAAATAAGCTTAAGCATAATAAATAGATGCATAAAATTGATATGTGTTCAAAGACGATAAAATTGCACCGATAACATGTAATGTTTCTTCGTAGGGACAAAAAAACAAAATTATCTTTTATAAATAATAAAGATATTCATAAAATTGATATGTGTTCAAAGATGATAAAATTACACCGACAACAAGTAATGTTTCTCCAAAGGGACTAAAAAGCAAAATTATCTACTATAAATAATAAACATATATATAAAATTGATATATATGTGTTCAAAGACGATAAAATTACAATGACAACATGTACATGACTAAAAAGGAAAATAATTATTTATAAATTATAAAGACATTTATAAATTTGATATATGTTCAAAGACAATAAAATTACACCCACAACTTGTAATGTTTTCCTGTAGGGACTAAAAACAAAAATAATCATTTATATATGATAAAGACATTTATAAATTTGATATATGTTAAAAGACGTCAAAATTACGACGACAACATAATGCTTCCCCGTAGGGATTAAAAAGCAAAATAATCACTTATAAATAATAAAGATATTCATAAAATTGATATGTGTTCAAAGACAATAAAATTACACCGACAACATGTAACGTTTCCACACAGGGACTGAAAAGCAAAATAATCTTTTATAAATAATAAACATATTTATAAAATTGATATATGTTCAAAGACGATAAAATTATACTGACAACATGTACGAGACTAAAAAGAAAAATAATTATTTATAAATTATAAAGACATCTATAAATTTGATATATGTTCAAAGACGATAAAATTACACCCACAACTTGTAATGTTTCCCCGTAGAAACTAAAAAATAAAATAATCATTTATAAATGATAAAGACATTTATAAATTTGATGTGTTAAAAGACGATAAAATTACAATGACAACATGTAATATTTTTCTACAGAGACTAATAAACAAAATCACTATTTATAAATAATAAACCGTTGGTTTCATTCACGGCTTTGTCTTTTTTTTTTTTGTTGAAAAAATAATGTCAAAGTCATTGATGCAACAAACGACTTTTCATTAAAATTAAAAAAGATATGAAAAGTGAAGTCACGGGCGTCATCCACAACTTTTCCCTAAAAACTTTAAAAAAATATATAAAATAGCAAGTCGTGGATGGCATCAGTCTCTTTGCTCTATTTCTTTTAAAGTAACTAAGTCGTGTGTGCCATACCCAACTTTGGTTTATTTTTTTTTTAAATATAACCCAGGCAAGTTATAGGTACCATCTACGACTTCCCCAAAAGCATAATTTAAAAAATAAAAAAAAACTTCACCATAACCATAATTTTCAAAAGAAATTGCACCATTTACATAAAAAAAAGCGCAAAAGTAACTAACAATGATATGTAATATATATCTAATCTAGGGGATCTTTGGGAAATAATAGAATGAACCATCTAATGGTGACTTTTATGGTATCCAAATTTATAAAAGAAATATCAATGTAAGGGTAAAATGGAAAATGCTCCCATCCCTAACTCTCTCTCGTTACCTCTATCCCCCTCTTCGCCACCACCATCACCACCCCCTAATTGATTTCCCCTCCCATATCCCACCACCATCCCCATCCCTACTGGCCACCACCACTACTACCCCGCGATGACACAACAACAGAAGAAAAAGACTTGGGATTCTTGTAAAAAAAAAATCTAGAAATTCGAAATACAAAAAAGCAACCTCAGATCAAAAATTTTACATATAAGTATTAGCAGAATATTGTTTAAGAAAACCATGATTTTGCATGCAATGTTATCAAACTCAAACTGGTCACCGATTTGGTCTGGATACTGGGCCAATGGTCGAACTGGTGGATCGTTAGTTGAATCGATATATAGCATATAACATATGAATTATATACTCAAGTTTTAAAACAATAATACAGTACATATGATGCCCAGATCACCACCGACGAATAAGAAGGCCTTGACCAAAACTAAATCTGACGCTGCATCCAATGACGATCATTTTGATACCCAATATGGTTTCCATGTGGGTTGGCTTCCTATTGGGGGTTTGAACAACTTTGACCGTGGCATTAAGCCCTTTGTTGGACGGGTTGGATCCAAATAGCATGCCAGTTTGACTAGTGGCGTGTAAGGCACCCCCTAATCACATGTAAGTAGAATGTTGTAGGAACCGAAGTGACTGAGCATGAAAGCGTTGGGTGAAGTGTGGTTTCCGTTTTGATTTTAGGGCCACAACCAATGTTTTAAGAATCTAACTGAACTGGATTGTTCAACTAGGTGAACCGAGAACTGGCCATGCATGTCTATGACTTGGTTATTTGGGCTATTCGATCTTCAGTTCATGTCGGTTCGAGTGATTTAAGCAATTGAACCAGAATTCAGATGTCTCATCGGTTAGGTTTTGAAAACATTGACCACAACACACCATTCTTAGTTTAATTAATGTAACAATAAAATTAGAAGATAGAAGATAAGTAAAAAACAAGAAATATGATTATTCTATGTTATTAGGAGAAAAAAAATAAAAGGATGAAAACTTATTGATTGAGTAAAAGGTGAACATATATATTTATAGTAAATGATTATATTTCGAGTACGTAAATTATACTCCTTTGAGAGAAGTTTGATTTACACTCTTTTTTATATTAAAATAGATTAAGTTAACAGGAGCATATATAGGTTTTAGTACAAGAAGAGTGTGTATTATAATTTAAGTTTCTCTAACATGAGAAACGAACAATTTTCTCATATATTATTTGGTTATTTGATATATAAGTAAATAAAATAATAAATTTATCATTTGATGCCATTTTGTTCTTTTGGGGTTTCTTCTCATGAAAGCTAATTGTTTTGTGTGTGAATTTCACGATAATTTTTCCTTTTTCTTTTTTCCACAACTGCACTAAAAAAATACTTTGTACAAACATTTTCTCTCTTTCATATTCTTTAGCTTGTTTATTCTAAAAAAACTTCAAAAAATAGGGCTAGTAGAGCATGACATGATTTCTCTCCGATAGGTTGTAGGTTTAAGTTCTCACTTATCACTTGGGATGAGAACCGTAAAGTAAATATAATTCACCTAGGTGTTCAATAAATCTAAAGGTTTTTGGTTCACTCTAATTTTTTTGTAAAAAAAAAAGAAATTCAGAAAAACAAACACATGCTTCATGAGCGAAACTGCATTAGTGACAAAAGAGGAAAGGTATGCGAGTACTAGTTAGTGGTGCATGCATCAACATGTCTAATCAAGCCAGCTAGGTCAGTGAATCTCATAGGGAGAGGCTCACTCGCTTTCCGCAGAAAGTGGCTATTTTTTTTTTTTTTTGGGTAAAGTGGCTATTTCTTAATTTTCTTGTTTTGGTAAAAAAACCAATCCAACTTTGTTTTGAACTACCATAACCACTCCCCGGTCTCGCACTTTTTCACAGCTCATGCCCACCAAAAAAAAAAAAAAAAAAGAAGCTTTGTGTATTACTGTTTTTAGGCCAAACCGGTGGACAACCTATACGAGACGGTGCTGTGAGTCATCTTCATATGCCATTCTTGTACATATGTACTAACTAGTAACTAGGCTTCATATATAGCCTCCAAGTTCATTGTATTTTTTTATTTTTTGATTGAAGATAAGATTGTAATTTGCTAGGTCATCGCTTCTCGGATGTAATTATCATATTATAGTCAGAAAAAAATGATGCTTAAATAATACATTTTCTTTATATTTTAAATAAATATTTATCATTCTTGTTTTTTTAATGAGATATTATCCACCTTTATTTGTAATTTCGGAATTAGTAAGTATTACTTACTTAAACAAATAAAATAATGGTGAGTGTTATTTAATGAGATACTAGTGTATTAACCCGTGCGATGCACATGTGAGATTCAAAAGTTATCGAGTCACTTAAAAAATTTTAATAGATAAAACTATTTTTTAAGAGATAGCAAAAACTATCAAAGATATATTTCTAATTTGTAAAAAAATAAAATAGTATATTAAAAATCATAATTACACATTTCTTTATTGAATATGTTAATATATAACTTTTACTGCATTTCACATCCTCTTTCCTATGATATCACTATTGATTAAACGATTGATAGTTAAAAATCGGGAAGTGATTTTAAGAAATATATTTTTAATCTTTATAATAATTAGTATCAATTAAGATATTGTAATAATGATTGTATTAAAATAATAATCATAATCATAAAAATAAATGAATATAAAATAAATAATTAAATAATTAAAATATGTTTTGGAGGGAAAATAAAAACTCCTTTTTATATAATATATAGTTGATTTATCATTCTTGTTATTTTTTAATGAGATATTTATCATTCTTGTTATTTAAGTATATTTGAGAAAAGGTGAGTGTAATTTTCTAAAAAATGGGCAAATCCCTGAAATGTGATGCATGTGTCATGCTTAGTTTGGAATTTGGATGCAAAAAATTAAAAAAATAGAAAACTGATGAATTTTGTAAATGATATAAATATGGACAAAAAAGAAAAGTTAATTTTTTTTGATTTGATTGAATTGAAAATAAAAAATATAATATTTTTTATATTTGATAAATGAGAATAATTAAGTGGCCCCGTGTTATGATAAATATAAATAAGGCTTAATAGCATATAAATAAGGTTTAATAGCACTTTTAGTCCCCCAAGTATCACAATTGTGTGATTTTGACCCCTAAGTTTCAATTGCACAAATTGAGTCATGTAGGTATTGCAATTGTGTAATTTTGGTCTCCTAACTTCCAATTGTGAGAATTGGGTCTTCCAGTTATTGCAATTGTGCGATTTTAGTCTCTCTTGCCATTCAATTTCTAATAAAAAAAATGTTGATGTATCACGTGTGGGTATAACCTAACATATAATTTGATCTAGGTGGCATGTAAGTTGGCTTAAAAATTAAAAAAACCTTTACAACATATTTTCAGTTATAAATTGAATGACAATTGAACGGAGGGACCAAAATTGCACAATTGCGATACCTCTCAATTAGAACTCGGTGACCAAAATTGCACAATTGCGATACCTAGAGAACTCAATTCGCTCAATTAGAACCAAAATTGCACAATTGTGATACCTAGATGACTCAATTCGCTCAATTAGAACTTGGGACCAAAATTGCACAATTGGGATACTTGGAGGACCCAATTCGTCTAATTAGAACTTGAGAGATCAAAATCGCACAATCACGATACCTATAAGACTAAAAGTACAATTAAGCCTATAAATAAATGTGTAAAATTAAAAAGAGAAATTATTTTTTTAAGATTTGTGTTTTCTCTGTATTTGAGGAGAGAAAAAAAAGTTGATATAAACCTCATATCAAATATTTTTTCCTTCATGTTTTACGCTCCTATGCAAAAATATTAGTTCCCCTCATGTAAATTTTTTTCACTTGTATCAATGTAACAACTTTCCATATAGAATTATTGGCATATAAAATTTTCCATGTACAATAATAACATTGGCTTATTGGCAGCTTTATTCATTCTCAAATATGTAGAGAATTAATTTTTTATTATCTATATAAACATTTATTATAATTAATATTTTAAAAGTAGATAGTAATTTTTAACTAAAAGTATGCTTGATTAATTTATTTTTTAAACTAATTAGGTTCCTGTTTTATTTCTTAATCTACTTTTATCTTTATTTTTATTTTTATTTTTAATTTTAACCACCCCGTAAAATGTCATACCTATAGGATATAACATTCCTGACTCTCTTAATAAACTCGGTGCAGCGGGTGGCATCGTGGCTCGCATTATTGTTGAATTGGCCTTTTATTTTATGCTACAAGTGAACAAACTATATAATCCAACAAAGAGTCACTAGTGTGAAATACACTTAAAAAATATACTTATAACGCCGGTTTTGGAGATAACAGACGTAAAAAGTGACGCGGTGACATTTTTGAAATTAACGCGTCACTTATAACGCCGATTTTTTAAAAAACCGGCGTTATAAGTGAACAGGTAAAATGTGTCCATTTTTTTCACGTCACTTTTAACGTTGGTTATTTTAAAAACCGGCGTTATAAGTGAACAGATAAAATTGGGGCAAAACTTAAAAAATGCTTAAACTTATAACGCCAGTTTTCTCTAAAAACCGCGATTAAAACTAAAAAACACTAAAACTTATAACGCCGGTTTTTCTCAAAACCGCGATTAAAAACCAAAATCAATTTAAAACTTATAAACGTTAAAACACTAAACTTATAACGCCGGTTTTTAACTTTAAACCGCGATTAAAAACGAAAATAAATTCCCTCTCAAATAACATCACCAGCAGCTTGGTCTCTCATTTGCGAACTCAAGCTTAACCTGAGAACTCAAGCTTCATCTCCTCTCCTTCGCGCCGTAACTCTCTCCCTCATGCCATCCCTCACCACCGCGCCGTCCCTCTCCCTCGCATCGTCCCACTCTCCTCGTACCGTCCCTCTCCCTCTGCTTCGTCCCTCTCTCCTCGCACCGCCACTCTCCTCGCGCCGTCCCTCTCCACGCGGACGCCATTCTCTCTAAACCAGAGAATCTGTAAGTTTCTTCCCTCTCTCTCTTTTTGGGGTACATTTCTAGCTATTGGGATATGAATAATGTTAGGAGAAAAGGAATTTGGTTTTCAGGAGAAAAGGAGAGGGGTACGTGAAGGGTTTAGTGTTGTTGAAGGGTTTAGTGTTGAAAAGGAGGTGACCCAAGAAGAAGACGTGTTCAATCGTTTATGTCACTAACGTTTTCAAAGAAAATAGACATTGGTGTCTTTTGTTTGTTCTGTTTCATGATTTGGAAAATTTCACATTATTTTGCATATAATTCTTCTGTGTTTGCCAGACTAAATTTTTTAATTCTTATTGAATGGTTTTGTCTCATGATTCATCTCTTTGGTAGGGTGGTCTACGAGTTATAAGATTGTCTACAGGTCTGAGGTCAAGCATTAATAGCTTAGTGATTGAGTTTATACTTATAAGGTATGTTTGTTCTTTTGCATTTGACATTCCTCTTAGAATGCTTTTCATGGAAACTCAAAGTGGACTTTGTAATTTATTTGAAGCTATCGTTTATATTCCCTGAACTTTGGTTTCTTATTATAGTCACGTAATTGTCTAAATGATAGTGAAGATTCTGTCATGATCATATACTATACCTTTTGCTTCTTTTTCGTAGAAAATATTTTGTTTTGCTTCTCTTAACTTATTCACTTGACTTTTAGTTTTCATGATTCAATTTGTGCCGCTATTGGTATCATTCTTGAGACCAACGATAGTAAGTAAAAGGTCCCCTAAACTGAATTGCTTTTGTAATAGCTCCTAACGATAGCGCTTCTTTTTGGAAGTTTTATAAATGATGGAATCCGAGATAAGGACTCGAGTGCCTCGTGGCAAGCGGTAAACAGTGTGTATGTGTGAACATGTCTCTATTATTGGGGTTTTGTGTTGTTGATGATATGCAACTTGATTTTTTTTAATGTTTTTTAAGTTCAATTTTTTAATACCCTTGTTGTGTATTGTGAATTATGATGTGGGAAGTGTTGCTTTTGCTCTGATGAATCGATCAATGAGAAATTATTTCAATTGGAAATTTTGTTTTTGTGATGTGGGTTGGGTTTGTGGGATGGATTGGTTTTTGTTCTTTGTAAGTGATGGTTTTGATTGTGTGCGTCTAATGTATTGAACAATGAGAGTCTTTGCTTGGCAGTTGCTAATCCTGTGGTGACGTGCTTCGCTTTCGATTCTGGTTTTCCCAAGAATTTTGTTGCTAACCCTTTTCATTTTATTCAGGTAAATGCTTCTTGTAACCCTTTGTTCGCTCATATATCCGGTGTTTTAGATTCTATGAAATTGTTTTAGTTCTTTTCTTTCAGATAAACTCCTTTTTATTTTTACTTTTTCTGTTTTGCTCATTCTTTGCTTCCTCTGCTAAGGTTTCTCGCTTTTGTGTACATAGTGTTGCCAAATAAGATCTCAATTTGATCCCTTTTTAATTGCCTAATTTTGAGGCGTGCATACATCTTTCTATTAATTGTTCTAACAACATGTCAATGTTAGTTAAATATCTAAGCATAAAAGTATGTGTATATTATTTCAGAACACAGTTATGGATCGTAGTTGGATGCAAAAACATCGCTTAGGTGATGAGTATAAGAACGGAGTCGAAGACTTCTTACAATTTTCCCAAGCAAAACTTCCTAATCAAACAACTTTCTATTGTCATTGTGTTAAGTGTTTGAATGAGCCAACACTAAAAGTTGAGGAGATACGGAATCATCTTCGTGTTTTTGGGATTTGGCAAAGATATACGACATGGACCTGGCATGGTGAAGTGTTAAACAAGCCAAGTGTGTCCACAAGAGAGGAAGTTGATGTAGATATGGACGATCGACTAGAGGACATGATTCGTGATATTGGACAAGAGTCTTTTCAGCGGGCACATGTGTATGAAACTCTATGCAAATGACAAGGAAAAACCTTTGTATCCGGCTGCAAAAATTTCACACGGTTGTCGGCGTGTTGAAATTGTTCAATCAAGGCGATAAATGGGTGGGTGATAAGAGCTTCACTGAATTGCTTAAACTGTTGAATGACATGCTTCCGGAAGGTAACACATTGCCAAACAGTAATTATGAAGCGAAGAAGATATTATGTCCGATGGGTGTGGAGTATAAGAAAATACATGCATGGCCGAAGGATTGCATATTGTACTGGAAAGAGCATGAAGACAAAGAAGAGTGTCCCGAGTGTAATACACCACGCTATAAAAAGAAGGACGGTGATGATAGTTGTGGTGATGTGAGCAAAAAAGGTCTTCCTGCGAAGGTGTTATGGTATCTTCCAATTATTCCTAGGTTTAAGCGACTGTTTGCCAATGTAAATGATGTAAAGAACCTTAGATGGCATGCAGATGATAGGAAATGTGATGGAAAGCTTCGCCATCCGACCGATTCTTTGCAATGGAAGAGAATTGATTCATTGTTTCCGGAGTTCGGCAATGAGCCAAGAAACCTTAGGCTTGGACTTGCTACAGATGGAATGAATCCATATGGTAACTTAAGTAGCATCCATAGTTCATGGCCTGTTCTCTTAGTAATTTACAATCTGTCTCCTTGGTTGTGCATGAAGCGCAAGTACATTATGTTATCTATGATGATTTCTAGTCCAAAACAACCGGGAAATGACATAGATGTTTATCTAAAACCCTTGATTGATGACTTGAGAACATTGTGGGAAGAAGGCATTGATGTGTTTGATAGGTTTTCAGGTGAAGATTTCAAGTTACGTGCCATGTTGTTTTGCACCATCAACGACTTTCCAGCATATGGGAACTTGTCTGGGTATAGTGTTAAGGAGCATAAAGCATGCCCTATTTGTGAAGACGGCACATGTTTCTTTCAACTGAAAAATGGGAGAAAGACTTGTTACCTTGGGCATAGAAGATTTTTGAGACGTGATCACCCGTATCGCAGGTTGAAAAAGGCTTTTAATGGATGTCAAGAGAACGAAATTGCTCCGAAAGCTTTAACCGGAGAAGAAGTTTATCAACGGGTGAACTCCATCAATGTTAATTTGGGGCAAAAAAGCGGAAAAAATATTCTTTTGTGAAAAACATATGGAAAAAAAGGTCAGTGTTCTTTGATCTTCCATACTGGTCAAGTCTTGATGTAAGACACTGTATTGATGTGATGCATGTGGAGAAAAATGTGTGTGATAGTGTAATTGGTACGCTTCTCAATATTCAGGGTAAGACAAAGAATGTAGTAAATGCTCATCTAGACCTTGTTGCCATGGGTATAAGAGAGGAGTTAGCTCCTCAGTCAAGAGGTAACAAGACATATTTGCCACCAGCTTGTCATACATTATCAAAAGAAGAGAAAAAAAGCTTTTGCGAGTGTCTACGAGGTGTGAAAGTGCCACAGGGTTACTCTTCAAATGTAAAGAGTCTTGTATCGATGACAGATCTCAAATTAGTTGGCTTAAAATCTCATGATTGTCACGTCTTGATGCAACAATTACTACCGGTGGCTATTCGTGGCATCTTGCCAAAAAATGTTCGACATGCCATAATTAGATTGTGTTTATTCTTCAATGTAGTATGTAGCAAAGCTATTGACCCTCATAAATTGGACGAGTTGGAAAATGAAGCTGCTATCATTTTGTGTCAGTTGGAGATGTTCTTTCCTCCCTCATTTTTTGACATCATGGTTCATTTAATTGTTCATTTAGTCAGAGAGATTAGAGTGTGTGGCCCGGTTTACTTAAGGTGGATGTACCCTATCGAGTGATACATGAAAATATTGAAAGGGTATGTGAAGAATCTATATCGTCCCGAAGCATCTATTGTTAAAAGGTACGTAACAGAAGAAGCCATTGAGTTTTGTTCATATTATTTGTCAGAAGCGGCGCCTGTAGGGCTTCCTAAGTCTCGTCATGAGGGAAGATGTGAAGGTAAGGGTACACTAGGTCTAAAAACTAAGAGCATGGGTCGAGCGGAAGTGTTGCAAGCACATTTGTATATATTGAATAATATTGATGAGGTTGAACCTTACTTGTCTGCTTACAAAAATCATGTCAAGACCAAAAACCCTCGAATGAATGAAAATTGGGTGTTGAAGGAGCATAACAAGACATTCATACCTTGGTTTAAAGAACAGATTTTGAGTGATGATACTGCTTCTGAGACATTAACATGGCTAGCACATGATCCTAAATTTAATGTCTTGACATGGAGAGGATACGATATCAACAAATTTTCTTTTTATACAAAGTCACAGGATGACAAGAGCACCGTACAAAATAGTGGGGTTATGGTTATGGCTTCTTCTATGCATTTCTCTAGTTCAAAGGATAAAAACCTCGTTCTGGCATCGATAGCTTATTTTGAGGTCATTGAAGAGATTTGGGAGATCGATTATAATAAATTCAAAGTGCCTGTTTTTAAATGTAAGTGGGTTAACAGTAATGGTGGCGTACAAACCGATGAGTTAGGATTTACAATGGTGGATCTTAACAAGATAGGTTATAAGGATGAACCTTTCATAATGGCAATTCACACCAAACAAGTGTTTTATGTCAAGGATCCTTCTAACAAAAGGTGGTCTGTGGTTCTCCAAAGAAGAAGTATGCATGAGAGTGATGAAAATCAAGATTCAACACTAGATATTAATGACACCCCTTCTTTCTCAACACAAAAACCCATCTTCATTGATGAAAATGAAGTAGACGATGTATATGCCACTCGTGATGATCATCAAGAAGGGATATTGGAGGACATTAAAACTTGACTACTAAAGAATTTTATAGGTGAATACATGTTTGTTAGATTATATATCCACAATTAGTATCTGTTAGATTATCCATTATAATTATATATATTGATACATATTTGTTAGATTATCTCACATTATTTCTTATATTTGTTTGTTTGTTTAAACAGGCATCATATATGGCTGATCCATCCACATCAGAATCCTCCAAAAAAAGGACTAGAGGTGTAACCACTACATCACAATTGAAAAATAGACTTCTTCCTGGTCAGAAGTTTTCTATTGAATTTGATCCAGATACTGGGCGACCTGATGGTGATAATGCAGCCAGCTTTTGCACTTATTTGGCGTACCTTGCACGAAGCAAGGCCTCCATTCTGATACCTAAATGGAGAGATGTCCCTGAAAAAACTAAAGATATGATATGGCAAGATGTCGTGGTATTGACCTTTATCTCTAGTTGTATGCATATTTGTATTTAACTTTATTGATCTTTGTGTGTATGTATTTACTAACACCACCATTTTGTTGTGTATTGTAGGATATTTTTGATGTTCCCCATGATAAAAAGTTTAGGGACCGATGATTGTCCTATGCGGGTGAGCGTTGGAAGGATTTTAAGTCTAAACTCTCCAAGACATTTGTATTTGGGAATGGAGACAAAATTGGTTGCACAAATCCTTGTCAGAAGTATAATTTCCTTTCAGAGGACATATGGGATGAGTTTGTTAGGAGCCGCAAGGAAGAAGCGTTTCTGGTTAGTTTGAATTATATTTTTTAACTTGCTTAATATAATTTTTTACTTATTTTAATTTGTGGTGTGTTACGTTATGTGTAACAGAAAAAAAGAGAAATGGGAAGGACAAATACTGCAAAGAATATCTACCCCCACTTATTGTCTCGTGGGGGTTATGATAAACTTGAGAAGAATGTAATGACACACAGAAGGAAAGCCTCGCAGGAAGTGGCTGGAGATGAAGCCTTAGAATCCCCTCCAAAACCAAACCGGTATGAGCTATGGACTATGGCTCGAACAAAACCATCAGGATCCTATACATCCGATCTTTGTGGCCTCGATTGCTTCTAAAATTGTAAGTGTATCTACCTTATTTAATATTATGTGATTTGTAACCAATTTAGGTCGATCGACCAAAGACCTCTTTGATTGAATTTAGTTGTAGGAGTCATTGGTTGAAGATGAATCTCAGTGTACTTTTATTCCAATCGACGTCAAGATATCTTGACTATCGCTTGGAACACCCGAGCACTATGGTCGTGTCCGCATCACCGGGTCGAGGTGTGGGCTTCAAGAAATACTGAGGAACTTCACGCTTGTGATCGATCAAAGCAAATGGACATGGATGCCATGAGACATCAGATCATACAGGAGGTTAGTCAAATGTTTGAAGCTAAGTTTGAAGCTTACAGATCTCAGCTCAAGTCAGATGTGGAAGCCCAACTAAGTCAGCAGATAGTGTCTTCTCCTAAAGCCACTGCGCATGTCAGCACCAAGGATAGTTATTCGCCAGAAAATGAGGAGGATCCTAAAGACGATATTTTAAAATGCATTGGTCACATGGCTTTTGATCTTCCTGATGGACAAGTTGGGATTACCTTGGAGCACAACAATCTTCCAAATTTTTACATTTTTGCGAAGGACTTAACGGACCTGTCGCTCGGTGACGAGTTCTGGCTTGCCAATCAACACTTGCAATTATGGTGCACGTAAGTATTAATTAACATATTTGTATATTTTTATCTCCTTTGTATCAATTATATATAATTAACATTATTTTGTTTTAACTCCTAGGTATCTGCATCGTATCTGTATTCAGAACAACAACAGTGATGTATATGGATTCTTGGATCCAACGTCGATGGTTGTGAAGCCCAACCCAAAAGAGTCTAATGAATCTGTTCAAACTTACATACCGGATAAGCTAATTCAGCAGGACAAAGATGTTTTCTTAGGACCGTACTGGCACAGGTGAGTACATTTTTATTCATAGCATACGTTTTTCTCTCTGTGTTTCTAATATACCTTTATTGTTGTTACCTAGTAATCATTGGCAGTTGATTGTCATTTGTCCTAAGCATAATCTCATAGTCTGGATATGCTCACTTCATCAAAGGCCAAACCTACAGATTAAGCGTGTACTTGAGGGGTAAACTTTTAATTTATTTGTCATACTTGTGATGTCATATATGTATTTATCTTATGTCTATAACTTATATTATTTTATCAGAGCTATGATGGACTATAATAGCAAGAAAGGTCTGGGAAAAGGAAAGAGGCCTAATTGGAACATACTCGCGGTAAGTAGTTTGTCTTTATATGATATTTACATATTGAAAGCCGTATTAGTTATGTGTATATATAATTTGTACTAATTTATATTGTCATTTGTAGGGGCCTTACCAAGACAACTTATGGGCGTGTGGTTATTATGTCATGAAAACCATGTTATCCATTGTCACGATGAGGATTACCTCTGGATGGGATTTGGTAATAAAATATTTCATAACTTGTTATTCGATCTTTTTGATACCTTACACTATTTGTAGTTAGTTAATTACATATATTTTGAATTGAACTTGTAGTTATTTGATGGTCATGGCACAAACTCATACAATCATGAAGAAGTTATCGAGATTCGGAAAACATGGGCACGTTTTTTTGTGACTAAGATTGAAGAGAAAAATCTAAACCTAGAACCACCAAGACGCCGAGCAAGAAAAGCAACACAACAAAAATGAGAAGGTTTGAAGAGAAGAAAAAAAGGGATAACAGAATTGTGTAACTAATAATTCGTAGCATTTAGGAGTTGTCTGAATGTTAATTAGAGGATAATTGAAGTTTTGTTTTTTTGACGATAGAGTATAATTGAAGTTGTAACAATTATTTTGTTGAGTGAATTAGGACAACTACCAGAACAAAGTTATCATGTCAGAGACATCATAAGATTCGTTACCACTCCCAAGAATAATGTAAGATGTGTTTTCTTCTTGTGTGTGAGTTGTGGAGTTCATGATGATTGTTGCATGACTGGATTTGTATGCAGTGGTTTGTGAATTATGTATAGTGGTTTGTGAAATGTATTGGCAGTTCTGTTGTTGTATATATTGGCAGTTCATGATGATTGTTGTATGTATTGGCAGTTCTGTTGGCAGTTCTGGAAATGGAAATTTCAAAAAGGTAGTATTAAAAAAAATTGATACATCTATGGCGCCGATTTTCCTTAAAACCGCGGTTAAAGGTGATATATGGAGCCGGTTTATTGAAAACCGTGGTTAAAGGTGATATAGGGCGCCGGTTTTCAGAAAACCGCAGTTAAATGTGACATACGGCGCCGGTTTTCCATAAAAACCGCGGTTAAAACTTTTTTTCCAAAATTTTTTGTCCCATTACTATAGGATCTAGCGCCGGTTTTATTTTAAACCGCGGTTAAAACTTTTTTTTCCAAAATTTTTTGTCCTTTACATCATGATTTAACCCCGATTTTATTAAAAACCGCGATTAAAACTTACTTTTAACCGCGGTTTATAAACCGGCGTTAAATATTTACACTTACAACGTCGGAAAAAAAGACGCCGGATTGAAAACCGACGTTAAAAGTCCAAAAAAACCGCGATTAAAGGTGGTTTTTGCACTAGTGAGTTTAAAGATCTCCTGGGTCACAAACCCCTTAGTCGAACCAACCCCCTGATAGAGGCAAAGATGTTTGTGTTTTCTTTTGTGACAACGTGTTAGGATCTTCAACAGCTCCTCCAGTGCATGAAACTACTGGTTTGATCGCCCAAAAATTGGTATGTATCTATATTTTTAAAAATCGAACCGAACCGAACGGTTCAGCCGGTTGAATCATGAACCGGCCACGTCTACGTTCCAGTTATTTTGGCGGTTCAACTGCAGTTTCGTCCCGGTTCGAGTGATTTAAAGTGGTTGAACTATGACTCGGAGGTCTCGCCGGTTCAACGCTTGGTTCGGTTTTTAAAATATTGGTTTGTATTGACTATGAAGGTGGGAATAGACTACTTCCTAGAGCCAATCTAGATGAAAGAAATTTCAAGGATCTGTGTAGTCTTTGGGTGGATACCCTAATTATCAAATTGCAAGGCAAG
The DNA here is from genome assembly GCA_037113605.1 of Calophaca sinica. NCBI lineage: Eukaryota > Viridiplantae > Streptophyta > Magnoliopsida > Fabales > Fabaceae > Calophaca > Calophaca sinica. The sequence goes on along the minus strand of CM073736.1, from coordinate 98,441,557 downwards.
AATGTGATGTACAATACCATGAACGATAGACTAAAGAAAGTATAGAAGCTCTCTGGCGGATTTGATATAATGGATGTTTACAACAAGTTCTACATGATCTCAAATTATAATAAGATAAGGATAAGATCATCAAGGGAGACCCTTGGATAATATTTGATCACTACCTTGTTGTCTCAAAGTGGACTCCAGACTTTGTTTCTCCAAGTGCTAGGGTTAACCGCATTACGATTTATATTTGATTCCCAGGTCTTAACCTGGTCTATTATGATGAAAGTTTTCTCATGGTAATGGCCTCTGTAGTTTGACGACCTATCAAGGTTGATCAAAACACATTGAAGGTTGAACGTGGTAGATTTGCTTGAGTATGTGTGGAGATCAATCTACTGTAACCCGTTGTAGGTAAAATATGGCTAAAAGGCCATTGGTATAAGGTTGCATAGAATGGACTACACCTAATATGTGCTTCTTGTGGATGCTATAATAACGTAACAAGGAATTACACTACTAAGCAACCACCCATGGCGATGTAAGAGCACTCTCACCCGGTGCAAGGCTCTCTGTCACACTCACAAGGAGCCTCTCAACCTAACCCTAAAGAAGATTAAGTTGGATAAATCGTGGAAGATCCCTCAAATTTGGATCATATCCAATCAGATCCTTCTTTTGATTGGAAGATTCACGATGATTGGCTAACAGTATCTCGCAAAAAGAAGAAACATATTAACAAAATGATTATGCAAAAGAAGGTAACTTTGGATGCTAATCATAACAGATAACAGTACCTTATTCGAGTTCCTCGCAAAAGACCAAAGCTTCGGTACTCCAACCAAAGAAAGCCACAACAAAAGAGAAGCCCATCGCCATGCATCATTCCTTGCTTTGTGTAGAGAACACACCGTCCTGGACTCTGCTCACTCCTATGCGATAAACACTTATGGCTCCTTTCTCTTCCGCCATGAATATAGAACAAGTGAATAACAACCACTTTAGAATCATAGAAGATCCTCGACCTCTGACACTGGTCCACAACTAATCTCAATAGGAATGACATCATTTGTAAATAAGAAGAACTCGTCTCCTAATATCATGATCAATAATGAAACAAAGATGGTCATGGAAACATCGAGGTACGCCAACCCAAATCACTAGTCTCTCTTGGAGACTTTCTACTTGCCTGATTATCCTTTTGAATTGTCTAATAGGAACTATAGAGAGCAGGAGGCAAGTTGTTTCCCTCTCATATCAAAGATTTCTTGCATGTTTATAATCTTCACTTTGTCGCCATCATTGAGTCACAAATTAGTGGTGCTCATGTTGATAAAGTCATCAAGAAAATAAGTTTGGTTGGTGTTGAAAAAGTCGATATTGGTGGCTTTTTCGGTAGTCTGTGGTGCTTATGGAACCCTTTTTCACATCCACATCACAACTATCTATGCCTTCAAGTACAGTTTCCATCTTTGCATTAATGCTAACACTACAAATTATTGGGTCCTCTTCGTTATTTATGCTAGCCCTAATGATGGCCACTGAAGCAGTGTTTGGGAAGAACTCATAAGTCTTAAGGCTTCCATCTCTGACCCTTGGCTTGTTATAGGTGATTTTTCAACCGCGTTTTGCATGAAAAGGAGAAGACTAATAATGTCTCCTTTAGCTATGCCTCATGCATAGATTTCTCTGATTGTATCAACACATGTGATCTCACTAACCTCGAATTTAAGGACTCTATCTTTACCATTGTGCAAGGAACCTTAAGGGAATGACTTGATCGAGCCCTAGATTCTTCCTCATGACAAACAATATTTTCACATGACGATGTTATTCATTTAACTCTTGAATCGTTGGACTACACAAGTCTCTGGATCTGAGTAGATCCCCAAGCGTCAAGGTTCAATATGAAGCCTTACTTCAATTTCTGAGTCCTTTGTTGGACCACTGGGACTGTTTTCATCAAATTCATTTGTCATAGAGTTCTTGTTGCACTTGGGGTGCTAACTCCTCTTGTCTCACAAAGACACTTAGGACATGGAACAATGAAACATTTGGCAACATTTTTCTCAGGAAACACTGCATCATCCGTCGCTTAGAAGGTATCAATAGTGCTCTTCAGTCTGACACTGACTCCAAAGAACGACTCAATGAGCTTAAGAAAGAGCTTTGGGGTGAATATGAGGCGATTTTTCTTCATGAAGAGGCATGCTAGAGCCAATAAGCTCGCTCAAAATGACTATCTATGGGTGATAAAAATACATTGTTTTTCCATCTCTTAACCTTTGCCAGGAGATTTCGTAACAAAATTGTTTCTCTCCTAAACTTAAGAAATGATTGGATTTATGAGGAAGACCAACTTCAATCATTGGTTGTGGATTTTTACAAGAGCTTGTATGCTTTTCTCCCTTATATAAACTCCATTTTTTCAAATAGCCATCGTTTCCCTATGTTTGATGATCTAGACAGGGTCAACATTGGACACGAGATAACTATGGAAGAAATTATAATCATCTTCTTTCATATGGGTAACCTTAAATCCCCTGGGCCAGATGGGTTTCACCCTTTATTTTTCAACTCTCAATGGGAAATTATAGGCGACTTCATCCATCATTTTGTGCTTGATGTCTTCAATGACCCTACCTATATTTAGGAAGTGAATGAGACCCTTCTCACCCTCATTTTGAAATTTGAAGAGCCCACTCGCATTAGCTAGTTTCGTCCAACAACTGTAACGATATTTACAAAGGTGATCTCTCATCAGCAAAGTAATATTGTGCCTAATAGATGTACATCAGATTACATCTCGGTACTTCAAGAAGCCATCCATTCCATAGAGATCTTAAGGAAACTATCTATATACAACAGCCGGAAGGGTTTGTAAAAGATAAGACCATAGTATGTCTCTTGAGATGATCTCTTTATGGCTTGAAATAAAGTATGTGTCAGTGGTATAAAAAGGTTGGCGAGTTTATCTTCAGATTTGGGTTCTTGAGTTGTAGTTAAGATAGTTGTGTTTACATATTGAGAAGAGAAGAAAGATGTGTTATTTTCTTACTTCTATATGTGTATTATATTCTTATAGATAGTTCAAGCAAGGATGAAATTGGTAAACTCAAGGACCAATTGAATTATGAGTTTGAGATGAAGAATCTTGGTATTGCGAAGAGGATACTTGTGATGGATATAGTCAGGGACCAGAAAAAAGGGGAATTGTTTCTATCACAACATGGTTACTTGAAGAAGGTTGTGAAGAGGTTTAGGATGCATCAATCTAAGCCGGTTAATTAGTATACCGTTCGGTCATCGCACAAAGCTTTCTATCACACAAGCTCCTAGCACTGAAATGGAAATGAGAAAGATGAGTTCTATTCCATATGCCAGTGGGATTGGGAACATCATGTATGGTATGCTTTGCAGTGGACCAAATTTGGCACACACTGTTAGCATTGTTTATAGGTTTAATGTTGACACAGGAAAACTCATTGGGAGGCTTTGATGTGCGTGCTGAGGTATTTGAATGGTTCTCCGAGTCGTAGACTGATGTACAAGAAAACAGCTCAAGGGGAAGATGTTATTGTGGGGTATGTTGATACGGATGATAACACCAATATTGTATCATTTTTATAAGGATATTAGAATGTGATTTGAATAATTATTGAATATTATCAATTGAAATTCACTCTCTTTTAATCTAAATTGTGCAGAAATGGAAAATTAGGCAATATGGTGGTCAAATACATTTGGGCTTGAAATAGGCCCAGAATTCTAAGTACGGCCTTCGCATAATATAATAAAGCATGTCCATGCTTACCTGAAGCAGCACTTAGCCACGAGCAGGCCTCACGCGCATCCACGCGCTCCCCGGATAGCTGGTTGGTATTTTAATCATATCTGGAGCTGTAGATATCGGATTAAGGCGTTCTTGGTGGCGTTGGAAAGCTAAGAGAATTTCCTACAACTTTGTCACAAATTGGATGGAGCACGGCCTCTTCATCATGGAGCTCAGCCGCGCTCAACCAAAAATATCAGAAAATCATGTCGGCAATGTCGGTGACGTGTAAACAGGCTATAAAGGGAGCACGGGCGTGCTGGTGCCGTGCTGAGCCCAAAATTTTGCCTATAAAAGGAACGCTCAGCAGAACATTTGAAAATTCCCCCGGGATTGATTCTCTCCCAATTCTCTTCTTCTCTTGTTACCTTCCAGTCTTATTTTGTTTGTTTTCTTATATTATGTTGTGTAACTAATCCCGTCACTGAGGTGATGGGGGATCTTTTACTTTATCTATGGTATCTTTATGATTTATAATATGAGTGTTTAAATCCTTTTGATTAAATTATTCCTGGTGATATTTTTTTAATATAAGGATTGGCCATTCTTTACATAGTTGATTAATTGTTCGGCGATCATACCTTGAATTAATTAATAGAACTCTAGGATTAATTGAATCTGCATGCTCTGCCGGATCAAGGATTGCGTGTTCTTTTCCAGTCAGTCATTGAATTGGTAAATCTATTGATGCTTTATGCTCTTTCTATTTACTTGCTTTGAATGATCAAACAAAGTAATAAATTAGGAGGAAGACTGTTAACATTGCATGATCATTAGGTGTTAATAGCTTTTGAATAGATGAGTGGTAATCAGTAAGAATTGTTACTTATGTTATAAATTAATCAAATACACAGATATAAGTATTAGTGAACCCATTACCTTAGTGCTTTTATTATCTAATTTCTTTCTTAAATATTTTATAATTTATTTTCTACTTATTTTTATGCACTCTTTGTTTAAGTTCACTCGAACCATTTGTCTAAATAACAAATTGATCTAAGTAGAGCAGTAATCATTTCAATTCCCTGTGGAGACGATAATCTTTTATACTATAACTTGACAAGATCGTATACTTGCAATTTTGACCGAACAAGTTTTTGGCGCCGTTGCCGGGGAATTGTCAATGATATTGATCGAAATGATTAATTATTAATTTAGACGCTTTTTGTAATTATTTTTCTTTTTCTTATTTTATTTTATTTTTATCTTTTTTTTTTCTTGTCATTTTAATTCTATTATCACCTCCTACATGGATGGTTTTACCTCCTACATGGACGGTTAGGTTTTATTTTATATTTTGTCTCCTGGTTGGAAGACTAGATTTTATTTTGTGTAGCGTCTCCTGGTTGGAAGACTAGATTTTTTTACTATTTTATTAATTAAACTTATTATTTTGCGTCTCCTGGTTAGAAGACTAGATTATTTTTCTTTCTTTTAATTTTTCTTTTCTTCTCTTTAAAAAAAAATAAAAAATATGGAGTATTTTTCCCTCTGTGAGTGCTGTGGTTTTGCAGGACATGAAAACAAATATTGTCCATCATTTGACACTATGGAAAACAACATCAGTCAATTGAATGATAGGGTCGAGGGACTTACAAAGACAGTAAATACCTATGTAGCAAGCCAAAAATCCTTAGAACATCAAATATCAATTTTGGTGCAATTGATGATGCAAAGGGAAGGAGAGACCTTGCTTAATCAACCGGAGGCCAAAAATGAAATCATCATCAATGATGATGAGAAGTTAATTGAAGGTGCTATGTCTGACGCTTGGTTTGATACTGAGTCTGATAGTTGGTCTGAGACTCACTCTGACACTTGGCCTGAGCCTGAGATTGAGCCTAAGCATGACTCACAACAATCCCTAGAAAAGATTGAAGTTCTCACGGAAGAAAGTAATTCTGAGGAGAGAAAGAAAAACCTCTCAGTTCTTAATGAAGATCAACAGATAAAAACTCCAATTACTTTGGGACAGACTCTTATTGTCAATATTGGTGAGGTAGCCATTGAAGTTCACAAAGGAAAGGTAACTATTAAATCTGGTAAGGTAGAGGATATTCCACAACTTTTAAATTTTAACCCCATCTCCTTCAATTTCTAGTTACTATATTAAAGATATGGTTGATGTTAACAATCCTCCTTTAATTTCTTGTGATTTTATTGATAAAGTAGTGGTTGTTAACAAGCTTGTTGATTTAAGAATGCAGGATTCTTTAAAAGATATTACTAACATGCAGGATCCTAGCATATTGGTGGGGGATGTTAAAGTAAAAATTGCATCACTCCTTGAGTATTCTCCACCACCAAAAAGAAAAAGTTCTAGCAACTTGAACCAGATGGTCAAGAAATGGCGAAGAGGGAATGCGCTAAATGCAAAATTCACTCTTGGGGAATCCGCTGGTTGACCACTTCTAAAGCAATCTGTCAAGCTCAGGACGCTAAATAAAGCGCTTCGCAGGAGGCAACTTGTGTTTATATTATTTCAGTTTATTTTATGTTTACCCTTTAATTTTGTCGACAGTTCTCTTTTCACTTGCTTCATCTTGACAAAACTATCGTTTTGGGAAGAAATTTGCCTACTACACCCTTTCAAAATCGGCTCGTGAAAACTTCCACAGGGAGTCCCTTTCCACTCTTTATTTTTAGCACTTGATTTTGTTATTATATCTTTATGTGCTTATGCTGTGATTACTAGCATTGAGGACAATGTTAGAAATAAGAGTGGGGAGAGTTAACCACTTGACATTTGTGATTACTATTTTGAAAACAAATTGAACCTACTACTTTTGGGGCGAAAACTTAAAAAAATTTCGAACTGCTTTTTGATGCTTATTGAGATGATATAAATTTTTGAAAGCTAAAAAATTAGAGATGAGCCATTGATTGAAATTTTTTCCATGAAATAGCTTCTAAAGTGAGGATTTGAGCCTGATACGGGTTTGCGTATTGTTGCAAGATTATTATAAACCTATTATTCATGAGAGTTGTTTTTTATTGGCTTTGTGTTCTAGAACTTGATATGTGATCATTCAAATCGAAACTAATTTTTAGAACTTTTGGAAAACGATTGGGGCATTTATGATTTATTTCTAGCCAGTTACACTTTGCGATTAAATTTCACCACTTAGTTGACCACTTTGAGCTTTAAAAAGAAATTTTATTCTATACCCTCTGATTTGATTGGAAAAAATAGATTTGGGTCCGTTTTTTAAATGGAGCAACTTGGTTTTGGTGACAGATATATATTCAATGGAAATGTGATAAGGCAGAGACTTACTCCTAAAAAAAAAAGATAGTTGTAATGAGGAACTCTGATAAAACAAGAAAAATGTGAAAAAAGAAAAGTTTGGTGCTCTGTTTAAAAGTGAACATATATCTGAAGCTCCAATTTGATTCAAAAGGATAGTTGCTTGAAATTGATTATTTACTATAGCTCTTGAAATATCCTTTCTTTGAATTTTCGTACCTTAAATTTTCACCCCTGGCCTCATTACAACCTTATAAAAGTCCCCTTGATTTCAAAATTGTCTATAAATCGTTAGTCGAGTCTTGGTCTATCGTCAAGCTTATGGTAATGCTTTGTCTATGAAAAAATTTGTCTGAATTCTCCTTACCCATTGATACACTTGAGAGATTGAAAGGGAGTGACACATTCTTGGTTGGTTTGATTTCAAAGGTGCTTATTTTTCTAATTATCCAATCAAGTGAAAAATATTTCTCTCAAAGAGATAAAAAGCCGTCTTTTAAAAATATTTGCTTTGTCCCATTAATTGGTCAGCTATCATTGATAAAAAATTTGGGAAATCAAAAACCAATTATTTTGCTTGAGGGCAAGCAAAGCTCAAGTGTGGGAGAATTGATAACACCAATATTGCATCATTTTTATAAAGATATTAGAATGTGATTTGAATAATTATTGAATATTATCAATTGAAATTCACTCTCTTTTAATCTAAATTATGCAGAAATAGAAAATTAGGCAATATGGTGGTCAAATACAAATTTGGACTTGAAATAGGCCTAAAATGCTAAGTACGGCCTTCGCATAATATAATGAAGCATGTCCATGCTTACCTGAAGCAGCAATTAGCCACGAGCGGGCCTCACGCGCGTCCACGCGCTCCTCGGATAGTTGGTTGGTATTTTAATCATATCTGGAGCTGTAGATATCGGATTAAGGCGTTCTTGGTGGCATTGGAAAGCTAAGAGAATTTCCTACAACTTTGTCACAAATTGGATGGAGCACGGCCTCTTCATCATGGAGCACGGCTGTGCTCAACCAAAAATATCAGAAAATCACGTCGGCAAGGTCGGTGACGCGTAAACAAGCTGTAAAGGGAGCACGGCCTTGGAGCACGGCCGTGCTGGTGCCGTGCTGAGCCCAAAATTTTGCCTATAAAAGGAACGCTCAGCAGAACATTTGAAAACTCTCCCGGGATTGATTCTCTCCCAATTCTCTTCTTCTCTTGTTACCTTCTAGTCTTATTTTGTTTGTTTTCTTATATTATGTTGTGTAACTAATCCCGTCACTGAGGTGATGGGGGATCTTTTACTTTATCTATGGTATCTTTATGATTTATAATATGAGTGTTTAAATCCTTTTGATTAAATTATTCCTGGTGATATTTCTTTAATATAAGGATTAGCCATTCTTTACATAGTTGATTAATTGTTCGGCGATTGTACCTTGAATTAATTAATAGAACTCTAGGATTAATTGAATCTGCATGCTCTGCCGGATCAAGGATTGCGTGTTCATTTCCAGCCAGTCATTGCATTAGTAAATCTATTGATGCTTTATGCTCTTTCTATTTACTTGCTTTGAATGATCAAATAAAGTAATAAATTAGGAGGAAGACTGTTAACATTGCATGATCATTGGGTGTTAATAGCTTTTGAATAGATGATTGGTAATCAGTAAGAATTGTTACTTATGTTATAAATTAATCAAATACACAGATATAAGTATTAGTGAACCCATTACCTTAGTGCTTTTATTATCTAATTCCTTTCTTAAATATTTTATAATTTATTTTCTACTTATTTTTATGCACTTTTTGTTTAAGTTCACTCGAACTATTTGTCTAAATAACAAATTGATCTAAGTAGAGCAGTAATCATTTCAATTCGCTGTGGAGACGATAATCTTTTATACTATAACTTGACAATATCGTATACTTGCGATTTTGACTGAACAACGGACTATGTCGGGAATATTGATAATAGAAAATCTCTTTTCGGGTATGTGTTCACCTTATTTGGGATTGCTATTAGTTGGAAAACAAAATTACAACCTGTAGTAGCATTGTCAACTACTTAAACTGAATATATAGCTCTTGTAGAAGGAGTGAAGGAAGCTCTATGGTTAAAAGGGATGATTGGTAAATTGGGAATTATGCAACATAATAGGACTGTTCATTATAATAGCCAAAGTGTTATACATTTGGAAAATCATCAAGTATACAATGAGAGGGTGAAGCACACTGATTTTAGACTTCGTTTCATTAGAGATGTGGCTGAAGCGAAGGAAGTTTGGATTGAGAAGATTGCATTGGAAGACAATCCGACGGATATGTTCACAAAGTCTCTGCCAAGATCAAAGTTCAAGCTTTTCTTGGACTTGATCAATTTCATTGAAGCGTAATTTCGAAGAGTGGGAAAGCAACAATATGGTAGAAGGTTTAATTGTCTTCTCTAATTTGGAGTCAAGGTGGAGAGTTGTTGGAAGTGACTCAAAATCATCAACATTCATTTCTACGTGATTTGACAGCATTTATCAGTTTTGTTGTCTTGGGAATTGATTCTAGGCAGCATGGAAACCGATTCCCGAAGAGGTGTTTTAATGGGAACGGATTCCAGAAAGCATGGGAATCGATTCCCACAGGGTTGTTTATGGTGGGAATCGATTCTTAGGACATGTGATTCGATTCCTGCACGACGTTTATCAGTTTTGTTATGCAATTGCGTTAGATTCTGCGGTTTCGATTGCTTTCCCTCTTGTGTTATGGCCTTTGTTTGAGGTATAAGAGGTTTGAGAAGCAGATGTTATTCTCTTCATTTGGCATTCTACATGTTCTTAGAGAATAGACAAAAAATCAAGAGAGAGTGGGGATCAAGGGTTTGTGAAAATAGAAAGTAATGCTTGAGTTTTGCTGTAGTTCTTATTGAATATTGAAAGGGGCAAGAACTAAAGGTTCTCTATTGTAAGCTTGATCTGATTCATAGTGGACATTGCTCTCTCCGTGGATGTAGGCCACACTATCTGAACCATGTAAATCTTGTGTGTGCATCTCTTTTTGTTGTTTATTTTTCTTGCTATGTTTTATGCAATTTTACTATTGCGAATTTCTTCTCGTTTTGCTCCCTTTTTTCTTGTTTTTTGCGATATTTGTTTGTGCCATTTCTTGTTGCTGTCGTTTTGTTTGTATGTATTTGTTTCAAAGATATTTTTTGGGTTTCTTCCATACCACACAAACCTCAACAAAATTGAAATTTGTGTGGATCTCATCACTTTGAGAATGGGTTCCACCGCATAGAAAATGGATTCCACGTAATTTAGTGAAACCCACGTGAATTTCAGTCAATGGTAAAGAGAATGTTAAAAAATAGAATGTTAGAAAGTGTGTCGCTAAACTTCTCAACTATAATTGATGTATCTGGTTTTAAATGGAGGCACGAAAAGACACAAAGTTTGAATAGAGAATTTTAACCCCCTCCCTCTCTACATACACAACTCATTTTAATTTTTTTAGAAAACAAAACTTATTTTAATTAATCATTCAAAACACTGCGTTGGGCTCGCGGGTTCAAAATGGAAAACTATTTACTTGAACCAAACCACTCCAGATTTGATGCTGTTGGTTCAGGTTTGACTCGGACTAGACGGGTTCAACCTAGACTAGGCGGATTCGAGCAAACTGCTTTGGATCGGGTTGAGCAACTGGGTTAATCGGATTGGCCTGAATCTATGTTCACCCCTAATCAATTTAGTAGTCGGCACTAAGAGATAACCACAGCCAATGCACTCATATCGACTTGATTCACAATAGGAGGCTGTGACGGCAGCCGCTGGCATCTATCATAGAAAGTCGTTTTTTCTCCTATATATATCTATCTCTATATTGGAAAATAAACCCCCTTGGGGACACATGTCACCCATTGGGGATTTGTGTTTCCCTCTCTTTTATAATATTAATATTATTTTAATCTTATTTATGTTTTTTAATTTTTTTTGTCAAAACACGTTTTTTAGTTTTTTATTTTTAATACTATTTTAAGATTTTTTTATTTTTTATTTTTTCATTTTAAATTATACTTTGTTTTTATTTTTTTATGTTGTATTTGAATTTTTTTACTTTTTGGCTTTTAGATTTTTTTGATTTTCCGAATTTAATATTTTTTATTTTTTTCCTACAATTTTCCAATTTTTTTTTACATTTTAATTACTTGTAGATTGTTTACTTTTCATATTTTTATTTTTCGATTTTTATATTTTTTAAATTTTTGTTTCCCTATTTTTATTATATTTATATTACTAATTTTCTTTTCATATTTTTTCTTAATGTTTTAGTTTCTTTGGTTTTCAAATTTTTTATTTTTTTAAGTTTGTTAGCTTTTTTAACTTTTTTAAAAAACGTTTTTTAGTTTTTTATTTTTTACTACTATTTTCAGATTTTTTTTAATTTTTAATTTTTGTTTTAAATTATATTTTGTTTTTTTTTGTAATTGAATTTTTTTTTGCTTTTTTACTTTTATATTTTTTTGATTTTACGAATTTAATATTTTTTATTTTTTCTTACTATTTTCCAATTTTTGTTTTCTATTTTTAAATTTGTTTTTATTTTTTCATTACTTATAGATTTTTTTTACTTTTCATATTTTTATTTTCCGATGTTTTTTAAATTTTAGTTTTTAAAAAATTGTTTTTACTTTTTATTTTTCCTATTTTTCTTATATTTATATTTTTTATTTTCTCTTCATTTTCTGTTAATGTTTTAATTTCTTTAGTTTTAAAATTTTTTACTTTTTTAAGTTTGTTAATTTTTTTTACTTTTTTATTATTATTTTTGAATCATTACTTTTCTTTTACATCTTGACGAGAAAAATTTAAATGTTGTCGAAATAATTTTATTGTCTTTGAGCACATATCGAATTTATAAATGTCATTATTATTTCTAAAGACATTATTTTTATTTTAGGTCTTGATTGAGAAACATTACATATTGTCGTTATAATTTTATCACTTATCAAATTTTGTTCATTTTTTTAGTTGTTCAATTTTTTATTTTATTTTATTTTTTGTTTTGTTCTTATAAATGTTTTTATTATTTATAAATAATAAATGATTATTTTATTTTTAAGTCCCAAGGGGAGATGTTATCGGTATAATTTTATTGTCTTTGAGCAAGTATTAAAGTTTGTAAATGTGTTTATTATTTATAAATGATTATTTTACTTTTAAATTTCGACGGGAAATATTGCATATTGTCGGTATAATTTATTGCTTTTCTTTTGCGCCACAACGGGAAAACATTATATGTTGTCGGAATAATTTTATTGTCTTTGAACACATATCAATTTTATAAATGCCTTTATTATTTATAAATTATTATTTTACTTTTAAGTCTCGATGGAAAAACATTACATATTGTCGATATAATTTCATCACGTATCAAATGTTATTAATTTTTTTAGCTGTTTAACTTTTAATTTTTTTTGTCGTTACAAATGTCTTTATTATTTATTAACAATAAATAATTATTCTGCTTTTAAGTTTCAACGGAAAATATTATATGTTGTTGTTATAGTTTTATTGTCTTTGAGCACATATGAAAATTTATAAATATCTTTATTATTTATAAATGATTATTTTACTTTTGAATCTCGATGACAAAACCAGGAAACATTACATGTTGTCGGTATTATTGATTACTTTTCTTTTGCATCCCGACGAGAAAATATTAGATGTTGTCGGAATAGTTTTATTGTCGTTGAGGATATATCAATTTTATAAATGTCTTTATTATTTATAAATGTTACTTTACTTTTGGATCTTGACTTTGAAACGGGAAAACATTAAATGTTTACGTCTTGACGGGAAAACAATATATGTTATCAGTGTAATTTTATTGTCTTTGAGCACATATCAATTTTATAAGTGTCTTTCTTATTTATAAATGATTATTTTGTCTTTAAGTTCCGACGGAAAACATTACATGTTATCGGTATAATTTCATTGTCTTTTATTAAATAATAATTTTATAAATCTCCTTATTATTTATAAATAATTATTTTGCTCTTGAATCCTAACGAAAAAACATTACGTGTTATTTATTCTCATCTTTTAACATATTTAGAGAATTAAAACAACCAATTATTGTCGTAATGTAAAACTTTCATTTTATAAACAAATATATTTCAAAAATATATAAAAATAGAGTGATCCGTGGATATGCATTAGTATCTTGTTTGTTATTAAAAAAATAATATAAAAAGGAAACTGAGAACATAAATAGTACTTTTGTATCCGTGATATAATCACTCAAGATTGACATATGGTTGGTTTTTATTTTGTGTGTACAAAGACAAATTATCAGAGTTTACTCTTCAATCTTTTATGACATGAGTGGGCTCATGAATTTTGATGACTTTAACGATAAGATAGGGATTTTGGTTTGATGTGACATCCATTTTAAATGTGATAAGGACCTTAATTAAATGGTGGAAAAAGGTGTCATAAAATGAAAGAAAATGGGGTCAATTCGCTGGCGTTGGGGGACCATCTTGGATTTGCAAAATCTCTAATATTCTTGAGGAACGATTTCATTCCCTATGTCAGTAGTTGATAACTACGCCAACCATTTTCATATATAAACAATAAAATATTTTTTATTTTTTAGTTTATTAAATAACTTATATATTTAATTTATAATAAATTAAAAAAGTATTTTACTGAACGGAGGGAGTAGTATTTAACATTTGCAAAAACTAGTTAGCAGGTTGTCTCGACTATTTGAATTCCATTCTTATCTAATACTTGATGGAGTTTCCTATTTTGGGCAACCATCGTTTGAAATGCTAACTACGACAATGTCATTTGTCTTTGTAGTAGCGATATTTTTTTTATAACGAATAGCGATGTTTCTTTTTGAACAGTTGTAATAGCGATGTTATACATACTACATTTTATGATAATTTTTTAAACATTTTTTTTTTGGTAAATTAAACATATTCTTTATCACTAGAGTGTTTGATCCATACAATCCACGGGCTATACATCGGAATTGAGATTCTAGTGATATCTATAAGCTATTTAGAAAATCTTTTATTGAAAATTAAAGTTTTTTTTTTAAATTTATGAATCTTTTTATAAGAATAAAATTTAGAAGGCGAGACACACCATGGATAAGGCTAGGGAGAACTACTAACTTCAACGACGATTTACGATAAAATCTACATACAACCTTCTAAGAGAGAAATAAAAATTTGAACCAAAGTCATAGTTAGTATGAGCGAAAAGTCTAATCAATTTTTACTAAGTTATTATCATTTACTCATTTGATAATCAATTTTGGATTTATAAAATTCAGGATTTATGCAATTTCATAAACCAAATTCGAATCCAAATCACTTTTAATGTTGCGATAAATTTGAGATGAAATCAATTGAAACACACAACATCTGTTCCTTATTATAAGAAAATTTTTGGAGTTTTTTTGTCCCAATTATAAGAAAAAGCAACTAATTTCAATATGTATTTCTTATCCAAATTCCTTTTATACCCCTATGTAATGAGAAAGAGAAACTTACATTTTTCCTATGCACACATATTTCCAGACTTCTTTATTTCTATGAATTAATGATATGAGGGGTATTATGTGAGAGGTATATTTGGAATAACATTTCAATTTTATGATACTAAATAAACTTCGTTGGTCTTTATGTTTGTTGTTTTTTATTTTTATAATAAGGAACAGATGTAGTATTTCATAGTAATTTAAGATTTATGAAATTGCATTAAAAATAAAAATTGTCTCAACATACCCAACAATAACTTAATAGATATTTATTTATTGTAATTTAGATATTAATGTGCTTTTATGTAAAATATTTATTTTGTCTACTATATTTTTACCGTATAAAACTTAAGTTATCAACTTTAAGTCAAGTTGGTCATGTTCCTCTCCCAAAATGGGATAGAAACTGCTTTGATAGAGGGCTGGTGAAAGGTTGGAGATAGTGGAAGTTGACAGAGAGAAAAATTTTAATCCATTTTGTGAGGAGAACATGACCAACTTGACCTAAAGAACGTAAGCTAAGTTTTATCCATTTTTACTTATAGGGCATCATATGTTATACTATTGACAAACTTGTATTACATTAAATATTACTATCTACAAAACAACGTTTCATGCCACACACAGTTTATATTAAAAATATACATTTTACGTTATAAATTTATATTAATATGTAATTTTTATTGAAATTATCATCCATAATAATTTAGGTACAATATTCTTTCATGTAAAATGATCAATCTCCTTACAATATGTTTTCTCTGTAATTGAAGTATTAATATATTTATATTTAGATATTAATATGCTATAATGCAAATCGTTAATCTTTTAGTATATTTTCGTCTTAGTTTATCGTATTTTTATTTATAATAACATATAAGACTTAAAAATTAACGTGCTTCCATGTAAATTTTTTATTTCTATATGATGTGAGTATTTATCTCTAAATCACAATATGTTTTTATGTTAACTTTTCAGTTCTATATAAAATAGATTTACCGTTTTGGATCATATAATAATAGGGGTTTTATGCAGTTTCTGTCTCTATGAGATATAAGTATTCACTAATAGCTTAAATTTATTCTAAAATTAGAAGAGTCAAACTTTAGTAAGAATTAATGATAAGAATTAAAATTCTATTTAGTAATTTATTTTACATTAAATTTTGAAAACAACATAATTATAGCATGGTGGCTTGTGCTATGCATGTTTTGTTTAAAAACTAAAATATTCATATTACAAAATTATTTTAATATATGTTTTATATTAAAATATATTAATCCTTAATAGTTGAAATATTAATGTTCTTTTTTTGTAAAATGTCTAATTTCAATTATAATATATTTTCTTGTAAGATTTTCACATCTATTTGGTATATCCTGAGAATATAATTACATCACCAACAAAAGCATATTAACATAATTCCACCTCATGTAAAATATTCAATCTCTGTGTAATATATTTTTACTCTATAATTCTAATACTAATAAATTTTCCCATAAGTCTTAATATGTTTTCATGTAAATATTAATCACTATCTAATATACCATTACTCATAGATTATCCTGCTTTTTATTTTTATTTACTTCTATTACTTAGATATTAATGTAATATATATGTGTGTGTGTATATATGCTTTAAGTCAAATCAACTCTTAGTTTATACATTTATATTATCAAATTTTTCCATGAGGTTGCTAAGTTTCACATCTATGTTAGTAGCCTTTGGTCGTATTTAATTTCTAGGAATGATTAAGTTTTTAAAATTTAATAATTCATAGTATTTATGGTTTTCTGCTTCCAGGAGCATGAGCAAACAATTTCACATGCATTTTTCTAAGTACTATGATAGATCTCAACTTTATCTTCACTGTTTATGTATATGCAAAACCAATGCCATTTTTGAGAACAAACTAAAATTGGACTTGTGCAGCAAATGGAGTGTAAAAACATGTATGGTTGATAACAACAAAACTTTGCAGAAAGTTCTTACCTCTCTCCTCACAAGTGGACCCATCCCCCTTGGGCACATGGCAATTACACTAATGTTCAGTTAAAAAATCAAGTTCAATTGACCGTAAATGCCCAATAATAGACCTTATGGGACAACCCAAGTATGCTCTTTAGCTTCACGTGGAAGAATACCTTTTCATAATTTTCTGCTTGCAAGATAAGTAAAAATATTAGAACTTTTTTCATTGGATCTCAAGAGGTTAAGCGCATACCTTTGGGTATGATAAATAATGGTTCTACTTCAAATAAACATCGAAAAAGAGAAATTGGAATATATGCTCTAATAAACAAAGTAAAGTCATGGTTTTGTTTATCTCTTTGGAATCAATTTTGTTTCTATGAGGGGAGAAGGATTTTGTTGTTTATATGCCAAAAAGCATTGATGCCCTCCTACCTGAATTGCCAAGGGAGGGATTTTGTTGCTTATCTGAGTAAAATCTTGGTTTTGCCTCACCATTTGACATTATGTCTTTATTTTACTTGGTTGCTTTATTTGCTCATTTCAAAAACTAGAATTGGAGGAAAGCAATTCTACTTTCACGTAGAGGAGGGATGACCTGTCAATTTGACATTTTTCATATCTCTCGGTTAGCCTGTTATTTTATCTTTTCGATCTCTGGTGGATTATGCTATTGGATGGAATATGGGACATGCTTCTATGGTCTCTAACATTGCAAGTTCAAGATTTCTACATAGCTTTTGTGTTCTGTTTCTTTAGAGGAGTTATTGATTCTATTTTATATTTTCTCTGCTGTTATATTTCCATTTTGGAATCTATTTAATGCATGAATTTTTTAATTACATTGTTGCAGGTATTAAATTTGAATCAATTCGGAAATCATTGCTTAATGGGAATTTGAATGTGAATTTATGAGGACAATTATGCTAGGATTATAGGCAAGTTATCATATTTATGACCGATTATTTTACTTCTAAAAATAGTTAGAGAAAACGGGTAAAATTTTGAAATGGGATTAAATTCTATTTAAATGATATTAATTGTGTAATGCTGCAATTTATTGTCTATGTATGGAGTTGGTCTGCTTGGTTTGGAGCCTATGAATTGTGACACCTGTTATCCAAACCAATTTTGCTCATTCTTATGGTGACACGTGTATTCGTCATTGTCAGTTTCATGCGAGCCTAACATGTATCTGACTCTCCGTTTGTTGGATTCCGAATTGTATTATTAGGGATTGTTTTTGGAGCATTTACCCCTTCCCTTTTCTGTTATTTGACTCTTTTTTTATGATCAGAGATGCCCATAAAAAAATTCATGGTCCGGTTGATATGTGTTCTGATTTGATTTCATGTTTGTGATCCTTATAATTTAATTGCAGGATATGCTATTTATTTTAGTTGCAGGATCGATTGACACTTTTTTTTTGACTGAATATATGTTTTCATTGATATTTCATTTTTATGTAAATTTAATTACTGCATTTATAATTAAGGAATTTGATAAATGTGAATTCTAGTGATATGGTATTTTGATTGTCCTATTTTTGTTAAAAACGATGGTAAATATCCAATTTAGGAATGTATTAATTTTGTTCGTCCTACAAATTTTCCTTATTTTCGTATCTTCAATTGACATCGTCTGCTTGCCATTCAAAACTTTGGTTGTCATCCATTTTTTAAAACGTGACTTTTTTTTGTGTTCGATTGTTAGCCTTTAAAATGTGAGTGGCATCTAAAGTGGACCTTTACACATATGATTCACTGGTGAACCATGATTAATAACCGTTGATTAAAAAATTCTATCGGATGCTATGATACACCCTACACACAGTATAAGTTTTTCACCTTCCTTTCTTTCTCTCTCCTGCTTTCCCTCTACGATCATCTCTCTCCCGTTTTTCTTCTTTCACGTTCCAACACAAATCAACAAATTGGGGGAAGGGGGTATCGCACGAAACAAAAACAGAGAGGGAGAAATTTAGAGAAAGGCACAGTAAACGATGGTGAGGCACGGCGGAGGCAAATCAGTGGCAGAGATCGTGAGGGGGAAGCAAAAGCAGTGGTCTGGTGGATGTTGCGAGGTCACGGTGGTGGTTTCGGGTGAGCCCTTGGTGGGTTCGAAGATGGAGTTCATGGCGAGCGCGGAGCAGACCGGTGGAACGAGAATCGAGTCGCAATGGGGATGGAACTGAGATCACAGCGGAGCGCCGTCGTCCGTGGTGGTTGGCCACCCGTCTTTTATTATTTCTCCCGATTTCTTTCTTTCTTCCTATTTTTTTAAATTCTCTCTTCTCTTGGAGAACGAGAAAGCACCCAAAGTTGGGGGGAGAGAGAGAGAGAGACCTCGTAGATCGGCCATGGCATCCTTCACCAAAGAAGGAGCTGAAGAACAAAAGTTGGCATCTGCTCGGGCCCCTGTAGGATATAATGCAGAGTAAAGTGACGTGCGGGGAGTTTGTGGTTGTAAATATGACATACTAGTCTCTATGCAAGTTCTTTTTTTTTTTTTTGAAACAGTTCTGGTATTTTTTCGTTTCCATGTTTTTTCGTTGAAGGAAGATTTTAGCTTACCATTAGGATGTTGTAGTTGAAGATGAAGTCATTCTCTAGGAAATAACAAATCCTGGGGCTTTTTGTCTTCATTTGACTATGGAATGCAGCATCGTCAATGTTGCTTTAGGTTTTGTTTCACCATCGGAAACTTAAGATCCATGGTTGGCTGTAATTTAATTGGTGGTTTGATTTTGCATGTATCTATCCAAAAAGATGTTGTTTTACATTTTTTCTTCACTTTAACGGGAAGTAGTATTTATCTAAACTTTCATTGCGAAAAAAAAATTCTCTCTTCTCTCCACCTTTCACTATCTATTTCCCTCCTCCTTTTGATTGCTTCTAGTTCTCTCTTTTTTTACAGGAGGTTCTCTTCTCTTTTTTTGACTTGATGGTGTCTCTGTTTTTTGTTATTTGGTTGATGGTTGTTGGAAGGGTTGGTGGTGGTACCATGCACAGTGGCTTGCAGAAGAAAAGAAGAATAAATTTTAGTGAATTGGTGTGATGGTGCTGGATGGATTGGTTCTCGTTGCTACTAGTTCTCGTCAGGGAGAGGAGGTGAGAGAATGGTGGAGGCAATGATTGTGTGGGGGAATGAGTAGATGTAGTTTGAGTGAGAGTGAATCAGAGCCGTTGATCTAATGGTCTACCGGTGAACCACATGATATAGTGGTTCACCGTAGATGCCACCTTAAAATGTGACCCATACTTACTATCATTTAATACAAATATTACAATTCTTATAGCTTTTGACAGCTTATTAAGTTGCCAGGTTCGAAATTAAACTCTTACTCATTTTGATTCTCCATTTGCCATGTGTTTTTTTTTTGTTTGGTTATGTTGGATTATTGCGAAGCTGTCGAGTGTGCACCAATCCATTTTGTTGATTTCCAATAGTATAATAAAGGATTACTATTACCCTCCGTCTTTCCATATTTTTATTGCGTTACGATGAATATTTGCCAAAAAATATGAATAGAATGTATAATACTTCAAATAAGAAGAAAATACATAATCTATTTTTTTATAAGGTTAGTATTTTGTGAAATTGTTTTAGATAGAAGTGTGCGGTTAGTCTTTTGTGTAATTGTTTTAGATAAAAGTATGTAAAATAGTTGTGAAATTGTGAAATTTTAAATTTAAGAAAATTTGAGTGAAGATATAATGGTATTAAAAAAGTGATACACTAAAAGTTAGTTTACTGGGACTACTTTCTTTATTAATAGATAATAGATTAATAGATATAGATTTATTAAACAAAAATTTTAGGTGGATTTCACAAAATAACATAAATTTAAATTATTCAATGAAATTCTTAGAAAATTTATTTAATAATAAAAAGTATATTAAAAATTTCAATATCTATGTTGTTTTAATTTTTTCAAGATTAAATATGTTTTTAATCCTTATAAAATATTGTTCTATCAAGTTTAGTCCTTACAAAAATTTCAACATTTGTTTAGTCCCTAATTTGTTGATTTTGGTGAACATTTTTTTTATGGGAAAAAAATTTGGTGAACATTTTCATCAATGTTTAGTATTGCCGTGATCAAATTGAGACTATTGAGGACTAAGTATCGATAAATTTTTTTATAAATACTAACTTTATAAAAAGATATTTTATAAAGACTAAAAACATATTTAACTTTTTTATTATACATTAATTCATTATCACATTTTTGGTCGTTCGGGATAAACACTTTGCACTTACCAGTTTGCCTTGCCGATGAATTCCTTTCTTAATTATCTGCTACTATTTGCTAATGGGTCAGTCTTTTCAGCTATGTCAGTATGTCACCCTTTCTTCCAAGAAGTTCTTTTGTACTTTATTTTTTGACAAATATATTAACACTAACGGTAATGTTAATTGTTAACTATTTTTTACAGTTAACAATTTCTCGGTAAAAAATGAACAATTGAAACTATATTATTAAATAATACTATTAAATAACGACACTATATTATTAGAATTACTATTAAATATACAATTTTATATACACACAACGTACACTACATTAATAACAATATTAATTGTTATTTAACTATATTATTAAATAATAAATATCAAATTTAAAAACATCTTTATATTATGTTATATATAGATTGATAATTAAAGTTTTGATATATTAATATAAAATGGCTCATACATAAGATCAAAATCTATGCAACTTTTTCTTTAAAAAAATTCATTTGCTTTCCCAACTCTCTAGCAGACTGAGTGTTTGGATCGGAAGAAAGAGAGAGAAGGGTAAGGAGATTTTGAATTTCTTTCATTTTTTACCCTTGTATTGGTACACAAACTTTTGCTTTGGGTATCGTAATAGGCACCATATTTTTTGTCATGTAAAACTTGTGAATTTTGTTTATAGTCTCTTTAAAATTTTCACCAACTATTAATCCTTTATTAATTTTTCATTAGGACATTTGGTTCTTGATGTTTAATACTATAGATTTCGTTGAGTGATGATGTTTGCACTTACATGGATAAGTGAGTTGATGTGGTTGTCACATCAGATACTATGTGGCAGATGTTGTTTGTGTTATTTTAAGTATGTTATTCGTCACTATAAAATTCAAAATTTAATGGAGTCCTTACTAATTATTTTATTAAATTTTAGTCTTTTTTCGAAATTTTCAATCTGTTCTTCATCCACATCCACTTCCATATAACCAAGATGATGACGAATGACATATAACATGGTCTGCTCTGACTTAAGTGTTAGGAAGTAATATTTAGGTGGCAAAAGCAAGATTTGATATTTGTCCAGTAGCACTTAAGCAGCAGAATCAACATGGCCAAAAAATAGAAAACTTTAGAGAATTTAGCACTTCAAGTGCCACATCTAGCTTTTAAGTGCCAGATTCAAAATTTTAATTAAGTGCTAGTATGGGCGCTTAAGCACCGACGTTTGGAATCAGAAAATTATAATTACGAGTTTCAGAGAGAGAAAATGAATTTGGACGCATTGAGAGCAAGATACTTGAGGAATTCTTCATCCATTGAGCTTTGGAGGCCTAATTGGGAAAGGATGTTGAAGATTTAATGCATCATCTATAACTTCTCTACTCATTATTCTTTATTTCTATGTATCTAGTGATGCATTTCTATATTTCTTTAGATTATGGTAGATGAACGTCACTTGGATTTGTATGTAATTTGGTTTCTTCAATTCAATACAAGTTTATTTCATGATAATTGAGTTGTCATCTCTTTGCTTTTTTTTTATTGGTCATTATTGAAATTTATGAATGAAACCACAAGAAGTAGGGTTGAACTTTGTTTTCTTAATCTCAAAACTTTTTCGCAAAACATGTTATGAGCTTTAAATAAGATGAAGGATTAAATAATAAGATGAAATATGCAAGCCTATAAAAAAAAAAAAAAGCTTCTGAAAACTATTTAGATAAAATATCTTTATAAATTAAGATTTTCAAACTTCAATCCATAATCGGTAATGCAAATAATAAATCATATTATATTAAGAGATATAGTAAAGAAGATTGCACGCGATATTTATATTGGTTTAAACTCAAGAGCTATGTTGAGTCTCTTTGCCTAGAAGGATTTCCATTATGGCTAACTAGTTACGAGTATTCTTTTACCGCATCTTGAGGCTATACAAGTATTCTCAACATCTTCAGGTTTCCTAAGTATTCTCAAGCTCTTTAGTATATCCAAGCATTCTCAATCTCTTCAGATTATCCAAATTTTCTTTAAGCCTTTTCATGCTCTACAACAGCCAACAGGTAACTTTTTTTTCTTCAAGCCTCTTCAATCTCTACACAACTTTACAAATTAAAAAAAATTCACTCAATAACTCATAATCAATGAGGGTGAATGTTTTCAGAAATTGGTAGCTCATATGTGAGAATATGAAAATTGAAACTCAGTTGTTTTGAAAAATAACTCCATGAGAATAAAGAATATAAGTTCATAACCTTTTTTTTTGAATGAAAGACAAGAAAAATAAATACAAAAGCTTCGCCGGTAAATGTGCGCTTCTCTGCACACAATATGTTCACCGGAAGAGTGCTATAAACACTCTTTAACATTCTTTTCCAAACACTCTCTCTCTTATCGGTTAAAATTCAAATGAGTCTCACTAAATTATGTAGGTCACTCATAAATTTGGTGGGACCTATATGAATTACAATCAATAGGAGAAAGTGAGTTGAAAAGAGTGTATTAGAGAGTGTGTGTGTGTGTCGCTAGCATTTCTTATGTTCACTGCTCTTAATGTAAGTGGCAAGGAAATTTGTTTTTCTTTTTGAATAAGGTTTCACATTCAAGAAAAGGACTCGTGTTGGAATTAATTCATTATTAATAACAACAACAAGAACAAACATGCTCAAATCTCACAGAAGAAATACCTTAGGCGGAAGCTATAAAGACGTACAAGCATGCTCAACAAGAATTGTTGGAACCTAAACGATTGAGAAGTTTAGACCCTCATTAATTTTGATGATAACAAAATATTCACAAGAGAACAATTTATGTTCTAACAATTCTTGAAGTGTGCAGATACTAATATTACATATATTTCTAAGCCACTTAAACAAGAAGGAAGAAGCTCTCAAGAGAAGGATACACTTCATGTGTCAGCATCCGACTCATCTTAGTAAACTGTCTTCGTGAGCGTCTGGAATTATCTTTTTGCGACACTAGTCTTATCCATTTGCTAAGAGCGTCCGATCTTCCGTTCTGAGCGAGCGTCTGAACTTCATTTTATATCATGTGATGGTCACGTTGTTGCTCTTCCTCTCAGAAGCATCTGGAACGGATTTCGAATTTGATCTTATGCGCCAAAATTGTTGTACGAGGTATCAAAGGAGACACCTTTAGCTACAAGACAAAAATCGTACAAGCAATTGTGAAAAGCAAGGTAGTACGAAAACGGTAATGTGTACTACTGAGATATTCTCTAGAAAGAAAGAAAGAGACAGCTTTTTGAAATCACCTCACTCAATGGAAAGGAGCCATTTTTACTGTAACGGTAATATCCTTTATAACTCCTATAAATACCCCAAGGTATCCATTGAAGAAACTGCTGAAACTCTACAAGAGAATATTGCTTCATTTACTGAGAACAAGCTCTATTGCTATACACTACAAAGAGTCAATACTCTGAAAGCACTGCTTCTGTGAGCAATCAAGTTTCGAGCCAAGTCTCTGGACTACAAGAACTGAACTCAGCGTCCGACACTTTCTTTTAGAAAGCATTTCTATATTGAGCTTATTTTTTATCCTCTCTGTGAGAGTTATTTATACTTGTATTCAACTTACTTGTAAAAGTTGTTTTGGCCTAGTTAAGGCTGTTTCCTCAAAGGCTCGACTGTACTGAGTCGTTTTGAGAAGTTGAGAGTATTGTCAAGGTTGTGACAGTAGAATACTCATGAGGAAATTGTAATCAGTTGATTATAGTGGAAAATCCTTCAGGAACGAAGGGACTAGACGTAGCTACCAGTTTGGTAGTGAACTAGTATAAATCTCTGTGTCTCTTGCTTTACTGCTTTACTGCTTTATATTTATCTTTATCTTTATCTTACTGTGTTAAAAACAAGTTTTCACTGGCCTTTTAGTGTCAGGTTTATTTCAGCGTCGATATACAAACTGCTTTGAAAACCTGTGTTCTAAGTGTTTTTAACTTAAAGTTTGCGAAAAGTTTTCAACACAATTCAACCCCTTCTTGTGTTCACGTCAGGTTGGTATCGAGCTCGGCCTCTTGGTTGAGCACTTAACAGTGTTAAGAGTAAAGATCCTACTGTGAACATGTCTGTTGAAGGTGGTCATATGAACCGTCTTCCTCTATTCAATGGAGAAAAATTTGATTACTGGAAAGATAAGATGAAAGCATTCATTGAGGCACAAAATCTTGATTTATGGGATATAGTTGAAAGTGGATACATTTCTCCCGCTAATGCCCTTGGTGTTGCAATACCTAGGGAAAACTGGACTGATGATCAGAAAAAGAGATATCAAACCAATCAAAAGGCTAGATTTATTCTCATCTGTGCTATGACAGAAAGAGAATATGATAAATGTGGTATGTTTGATACTGCCAAAGAAATCTGGGATTCTCTTGTTTTGTCTTATGAGGGTTCTGCCCAAGTAAGAGAAACAAAGGCCAGCATGATGGTTCGCCAGTATGAGCTATTCAAAATGGAAGATGGAGAAAACATTGAAACTATGTTTGGAAGGTTCCAAACACTTGTTCATGGGTTGCAGGCCCATGGAAAAAGTTATACTACACCTGATCATGTGAGAAAGATCTTGAGAAGTTTGATAAGCAGTGGAGACCCAAAGTCACTGCTATTCAAGAAGCAAAAGATCTAAATGTCCTTCGGCTTGAAGATCTTATGAGTTCTTTGAAAGCTCATGAACTTGAGCTAAATGAAGAAGAACCTACCAAGAAGAGTAAGTCTATTGCTTTAAGAGTTAATCAACATAAACCTAGTACTTCTAAAGCTTTTCAGGCTGAAGAAGAAGAATCAGATGATGAAGCTTCAGAAGGAGATTATGATGGATCAGATGATGAGCTAGCTTTCATATCTAAGAAGATCCAGAGAATGTGGAAGAAGAGAAACTTGAAGGAGGTTTGGAAGAAAGATACAAAGGACAAGAAGGAAAGCAAAGACAAGGACAAAGCCCAAGTCATTTGCTATGAATGTAAGAAGCCTGGACATTTCAAGTCCGAGTGTCCTAATCTTAAGGAAAAGCCCACAAGAAGCTCCTTAAAGAAAAAGAAGAAAGGTCTCATGGCAACATGGGAAGATCTTGACTTATCCTCCTCTGAGGAAGATAAAGAAGAAGAAGCTCACATTGCCCTCATGGCAGACACTGATCTTGATTCAGAAGAAGAAGTTGAAGAGGTAATAATATATGATTCTTATTCTGAACTTCAACTTGCATTTGATGATCTGTTAAAGGATTCTGCCACTCTCTCTATTGAGTATAAGAATTTGAAAAAGAAATTTTCAAAACTAACACAAGATTTTCATTCTTTACACAATGAAAACTCAGACTAATGAAGAGAACCAGTAAAACGAAAATCAGCGTCTGGTGGATAACCAGCGTCTGGAAGCCAACAAGCAACCAGAAGCTGAGAGCTCTCAAGTCAAAAGCTCTGTAGCTACAGGCAATCCTAACTGCAAATCAAATGACTATAAACATGCATTTCAAAAGTTTCTTACAGAGAGTGTAACTCGAAGCAAGCAAGCTTTTATGATTTGGGGTGTCAGTAAAACGACAACTCATGGTCTTGGTTATATATCAGATGAACCTCTTTTAGAAAATGATTCAGCATATGATAAATCCAATAATCATAGTAAATGTTTGTATTGTACTTACTGCAATAAATCTGGTCATTTGAAAAGTGCATGTACTGTGTTTACAACTAAGAAGGACAAGTATCCTTCAAGAACTAACAAGAAAGGACCCAAAAAGATATGGGTACCTAAAGATAAAATAGTCTATGTTGCAGATTTGCTTAGCAACAAAGTCAACACACCTATCCTGGTACTTAGACAGTGGATGCTCGCATCACTTGACGGGAAAAAAGCATATGTTCCAAGAACTAAGACCTAGAGAAGCTGGATTCGTTGGTTTCGGAGGAAACCAAAAAGGTAAAATAGTTGGAATTGGTCGCATTGGTAAAGGCTCTCTTCCTTCTATTGATAATGTTTTATATGTTGAAGGACTGAAACATAATCTATTGAGCATAAGTCAATTATGTGACAATGGTTATAATGTTGTCTTTACAGAAAATGGATGTTTAGTAAAAAGCAAAAATGATGGATCTATATTCTTTACAGCAAAGAGGAAACAAAACATTTATAAAGTTGATCTTTCTGAACTTGCAAAAGAAGATGTCAAGTGTCTTATGTCTGTTGAAGATGAGCAATGGATTTGGCACAAAAGATTGGGTCATGCCAATTTGAGGTTAATCTCAAAATTAAACAAGCACAATCTTATTAGAGGCTTACCAAATCTTAAGTTCCAATCTGATGCCCTGTGTGAAGCTTGTCAAAGAGGAAAACAAGTTAAAACTTCCTTTCATTTAAAAATTATTGTTTCAACCTCGAGACCACTTGAACTTTTACATCTTGATCTTTTTGGTCCCACAAGGACAGCCTCTTTAACTGGAAAGAAATATGGATTAGTCATTGTTGATGATTTTACTAGATGGACATGGGTTAAATTCTTTGCCCACAAGGATGAGTCTTTTAAGGTATTTACTGTTTTCTGCAAATCAGTTCAAAATGAAAAAGGCATCTGTATTTCTTCTATTAGAAGTGATCATGGGGGAGAATTTGAAAATGAAAACTTTCAAAAATTTTGTGAAGAAAATGGCATCTCCCACAATTTCTCCTCTCCTAGAACACCTCAACAAAATGGTGTTGTAGAAAGGAAAAATAGGTCCCTCCAGGAAATGGCCAGGACCATGATCAATGAAGCTGATATTGCGAAACATTTTTGGGCAGAAGCAGTAAACACAACTTGTTATATTCAAAATAGAATTCTTATAAGACCTATCTTGAATAAGACTCCTTATGAATTGTGGAAAGGTAGAAAACCAAACATTTCTTACTTTCATCCTTTCGGTTGTATTTGTTATATTTTGAATACTAAAGATCAGCTTGGTAAGTTTGATTCCAAGGCTGACAAAGGAATCTTTTTGGGATACTCTGAAAGATCTAAAGCTTTTAGAATATGCAACAAAGAAACTTTGTGATTGAAGAGTCCATTCATGTCAAGTTTGATGACAAGAAGCCCGACATTGCTATGTCGAGCTAGATGAGTTATTTTGAATTAAACCTTGATGACAAGTCAGACGGTGAACATGCATCTTCATCATCCGGTGGTGACCAGACGAAGAATTCTACTGAAGCAAGAAAAAGCTGGAAGTACAAAACCAATCATCCAAAAGATCAAATCATAGGAGAACCTGGTGATAAAGTACGAACCAGATCGTCTTTCAAGGAGCATGCTGATTTTGCACTTCTCTCTGAAATGGAACCTAAGACGATTGATCAAGCTTTGGAAGATGAAAGGTGGATTCTAGCAATGCAAGATGAGCTAAATCAGTTCCAAAGGAATGATGTATGGAAGCTAGTCACTCTACCAAAAGATAAACAAGCTATTGGTACTAAATGGGTATTTAGAAATAAGCTTGATGAAGATGGTAAAGTTGTGAGAAATAAAGCAAGGTTAGTTGCTCAAGGTTACTCACAAGAAGAAGGTATTGATTTCACTGAAACTTTTGCACCTGTTGCAAGACTAGAAGCTATTCGCATTTTACTTTCATTTGCAGCACATCATGAGATAACACTATATCAAATGGATGTGAAAAGTGCTTTTCTAAATGGTTTTATAACTGAGGAAGTTTATGTTAAACAACCTCCTGGTTTTGAAGATATTGAATTTCCAGAACATGTTTTTAAACTTAAAAAGGCACTATATGGTCTTAAGCAAGCTCCCAGAGCATGGTATGATAGACTAAGTTCCTTTTTAATGGAATATGGATTTACAAGAGGTTTAGTTGACACTACTCTTTTCAAAAAATCCTCTAACAAGCATTTCATACTTGTTCAAATCTATGTTGATGATATCATTTTTGGAGCCACTAACGAAAGCCTTTGCAAAGAATTTTCTAAGCTTATGCAGGCTGAATTTGAGATGAGCATGATGGGAGAATTAAAGTTTTTTCTTGGAATACAAATCAAGCAATGCAGTGATGGTATCTATATACATTAAAGCAAATATATAAAAGAATTATTGAAGAAATTCAAGTTGCTGGATTGCAAGCCTATGTGTACACCTATGCATCCTACCTGCACTCTTAGTAAAGATGAAATTGGTAAGAAGGTTGATCAGAAAATGTACAGAGGTATGATTGGATCTCTACTTTATCTTACGGCTTCAAGACCTGACATTATGTTCAGCGTCTGCCTGTGTGCTAGATTTCAATCAGATCCTAGAGAATCACACCTAAGTGCTGTTAAAAGAATATTCAGATATTTGCAAGGAACTACTAATCTTGGTTTGCTTTATAAGAAATCAAAAGATTACAAATTAGTAGGTTTCTGTGATGCTGACTTTGCTGGAGACCGAATTGAAAGAAAGAGCACGAGTGGTAGCTACCAATTCCTTGGAGCAAATCTTGTATCTTGGTCAAGCAAAAGACAAAGCACTATTGCACTCTCAACAGCAGAAGCTGAATACATCTCAGCAGCAAGTTGCAGTTCTCAACTTCTGTGGATGAAGTATCAACTTGAAGACTACTTGATAAAAGAGAGTAACATTCCTATCTTCTGTGATAATACATCTGCCATATGTCTTACTAAAAATCCTATATTGCATTCTAGAGCAAAGCACATTGAGATTAAGCATCATTTTATAAGAGACTATGTTCAGAAGGGTATTCTAGAAATAAAATTTGTAGACACCGATCATCGATTGGTGACATTTTTACTAACCCTCTTGCTGAAGATAGATTCAATTTTATAAGAAGAAATTTAAACTTTCATCTTATAGAAGAATGATTAATCTCAGCGTCTTATGATAGATATCATATGAGCATCTGATATGACATAAGCATGTATGTGCATAAGCATCTTATTTGTCATATGCATTATAACTCATCGTCTGGTGAATCGGTTGCGTGCGTCCGAGAACATCCACACGTGTCACACGTGTTAAGGACTCAAGCGTCTCATCATATCTACTGAGTCATAATTGTTTATGTTTTTCGATAAAATCTTTTTCTTGATTTTACTTTTCTTTTGGCGTCTGCATTTAATGAAAAGGCGAATCTTTATTTTCTTTTCTTTTTGATTTAATTTTTATGTGGAAATACGAAGCGATATTTTGAAAAGTAACTGTACCAATTACAAAACCTTCCCACTACTTCTTCTTTTTCGCTCCACAATCACTCTCTCTGTTTCGATCAAAAGCAGTTTTCCTTCTCTTCTCTTCGTATTGTCCTAAACCCCTAAACCTCCATTTCTCTATCTCTCAACTGCAATCATGTCTGGTGTAACAACCTCTGAGTATACTGCCATTTACGACACCATGGCTGAAGGAAAAGTTTTGCTGGAAAATCGGGTTGATTTAGAAAACTTCAAACTCTATGGCTTCGACTTCTACAGTGGTTTCAAGGCAATGGGTTGGGAACACTACTTCTTTTGGAAACAGGTTGAGGTTCTAGTTACTGCTATTAAGGAATTTTGGGGTAACGCTCGTTTACACCAAGGTGGTATTTTTGAAGGAACTGTGAGAGGTTACAAGTTCATTTTTACCGTTACCAACATCTCTGAAGTCACTGGTTGTCCCTGTGAAGGTATCGTTTACTACACAGATTGGGCTGATGCATTTCATGGCCTTGAGAAGGTCAATGAGGATTTGTTTGAGAACTATAAACAGTTGAAAGAATCTGGTGAAACTCCTACTGCAAAGAATTTGAAGAGTCATTACAGAGTTCTTCACAAGATAATCACCAAGAGTGTCTGGTTGAAGGCTGGCTCTAGTGACATAGTCAACTATGAACAGAAGTTCATTATGAGGCACTACATGGCTGGTAACAAGGTAAACCTGCCAAGATTGATTTACAACAACCTGATTAATGCATTGGTTAATTCGAGGAAAGGAGTTGCTGACAAGAAAAACACCTACAAGTGCATTCCTTATGGTGTTCTGCTCACTAAGATGATGACCAAGAATCTGGTTGTAAACAAGCTGACTGCTTTGCCAGATCAAGAAAAGGTGAAGTATTTTGGCACTGAAAATGTAGTGATTCCTGACACCTTCGGAGTTAACAGCTTGGTCAGAATGAAATTGATCACTGGTGAACAAATGAAGAAGGTGAAAAAGGAACAAGGAATAGAATCTGGTCCCTCCCTCAGCAAGAAGTCTACTTTTGACAAAACCACCAGAAGTTCTGTAACTGGTGTGAAAAGGACTTATGATTCTCCAGAAGAGGAGACAAGAAGCAAGAAGCAGAAGGTGGCTTCTGCACCTAAAAGAAAGACTGAATCAGAAGATGAGGACCGCGTTCCCATCAGTCAGATTCTGATGAAAAGAAGCAAGCCAGAAGCTGAGAAACAAGTTTCAGGCCCAAAGGCACAAAAGAAGGCAATTCATCGTCCGCCTCCGGTGCTGCCCCTAGACGGCCGAAGAGATTGGTCATGCGATCGAACTTGAACCAAAGGTACTGAATCCCATCGATGATTACGTATCTGCTTTTGAAGCCGATAATACCATTCCTGCTCCACCTATATACATTTGCACAATCATCAACCATTCAAACCCGTACGAGAAAACCGTAAACACAACCACCTCTATAGCCCTCAAAAAATCTAGCCAAACACAGACCACTACACTCACCATCTCCTCACCTCAAACCTCCACATATACCTCCCTCACTTCATACATTTCCAAACTTCATTCTCATCCTTTTAACCTCCTTTTCAAAGTCCCTTCATTTAATCCTTTCAAACCCTACATTCCTCCCAAGTATAATATCACAGTAGTGACACCTAAAACTACTGCCCTAATTCCAAAGAAACCTGTCCCTCTTGACATTAGACCAAAATTTGTCAGATATGAGTCATTTAACTCTATCTACAATCACCCATCTGTATGGCACTTGAAGACCTTCACTTCCGGAGCTTCAAGACTGGAGATGTCTTCAAGGATGGAAAAGACAATGTTGAGATGTCTTTTAAAGGAAGGCTGAGACCCAAACCAAACAGCAGGGCTATCCCCTTTTCTGTTGATGTACCAAGGTTCCTACCCCAGAATGAACCTCTTACATTAGAGGAATGTGGTAGATGGATTCTGAAGTGGCTTTGTATGATGGCTCATTGCTATGAGCGTAAAACGCCAAGTCATTGGACAATATAGAGACCCATCATCTGTCTCTATAAAGATTGTTCCAGATAGACAAAGGTGGTTACCTTGGTCTATTCCTGGAAAAAGAAAGGAAGCTGCACCTGGCAAAATGCCATTCAGTAAGATAGGGCCTAAGGAATATGAGAAAGCGCCCAGAGACTACAAAGTCAAGGAGTTTACCCAGCTTCCGGTAAAGAAAATCTCTGAAGATCATGCCAGAAGGTATTATCTAAGTGCTCTGAAGAAAGATCAATGGAGAACTGGATCCTCCAACTGCTGCAATGCCGAGAAAGCCACTATTCCAACAGTTGGCACAATCAGCAGAATTACTGACATCAATCTTAGAACAGTCTACTTCGATGATATGTTCTGATGCTCAGTAATCAGGCCTTTTGACTGCACGAAGATATATGACTAATGGGCTGCTGTGACCAAGCACTTCGACATTGGATTTACTTGGAGTCAATGGTCTGAGTCTTGGAAAGCCAAAGCTATGTTACCATACCTCGTCCCCCTAGTGCTAGAAGAAGATGACAGGGAAAATCTGCGAAGAATTTACCTGGCAGAAAATGAAGCACTCTCTTACGCTTGTGAAGCATTAAGAGTCTTTATCAGAAATATATGGGGAGAAGAAGCTGGAAATAGGTTTGATGCTTTCACTGCTGATGTTGTTCTACACAGAGAAATCATCTTCATGAATATGCTGTATCCAGAAGATGTGAAGTATCAATGGGAAATTCAAACAGCATCTGAGCTCAGAAAACTTGGAAATTTCTTCAAATGGTCTATACCAAATGATGCATTTTTTCTAAGAGCTCAACGGAAGAAGGAATTGAGACTGAAACTATCCAACTGGGTGCTAGCAGAGCATCAGAAGATGAAACCTGCACCCGTACCAGAAGTTGGACCTTCTACTTCTACTTCTGTAGTTGAGATGGTCACTATTCCCAAAGCAGAGTTTGAAGAGATGAAGGCCACAAACATGAAAGTCACTCAGCTGGAGACTGCTCTGAAATTACTTTATGAACGTCTCAACATCCCTCCACCACCTCTTCCAAACCCTTAAACTTTGTTTTGCTTTAAATTTTTTTTGGTACTAAGTGATATTTCTTATTTTTGTTGATACACTTATATATATACACTATTTTTGCTCTAATTATCTGACGTATATTCAAATTTTTCTAAGTCTTATTTTGACTATGATGTGTTTTTACACTCTTTTTGTCTGATGACAAAAGGGGGAGTAAAAGAAAGGTATGATGAACACGTGAAAATCTGACTAACCCACCGTCCGATGTTCACACTCCGATGAATACGCTGGAACTGAAGTATCATGCATAGCATTTCATACATAGCACTTGTGTGGTTATTTATTAATGCGCTAACATTCATTGATCTAGTGCTCTTATAATGATAAATAAATTTGGTACTAGTGCTCTTATAATGATCAATATATTTGATACAATTTGATTAAATCAATCTTTTTGATCAGCATCCGATCTTACTCTGATACATCTACGTATTTGTTTTGCGATCACTTAATTGACTTTGTTTATCAACTATCGCCTTAATACTAGAATTTTCTTATATATCAAAATTGTTAAATTCAGGGGGAGACCCTTGATGTCATTTTGAAACTAAATTGTTCATCAACCTTAGATATTTGTCATCATCAAAAAGGGGGAGATTGTTGGAACCTAAACGATTGAGAAGTTTAGACCCTCATTAATTTTGATGATAACAAAATATTCACAAGAGAACAATTTATGTTCTAACAATTCTTGAAGTGTGCAGATACTAATATTACATATATTTCTAAGCCACTTAAACAAGAAGGAAGAAGCTCTCAAGAGAAGGATACACTCCATGTGTCAGCATCCGGCTCATCTTAGTAAACTGTCTTCGTGAGCGTCTGGAATTATCTTTTTGTGACACTAGTCTTATCCATTTGCTATAAGCGTCCGATCTTCCGTTCTGAGCGAGCGTCTGAACTTCATTTTATATCACGTGATGGTCATGTTGTTGCTCTTCCTCTCAGAAGCATCTGGAACGGATTTCGAATTTGATCTTATGCGCCAAAATTGTTGTACAAGGTATCAAAGGTGACACCTTTAGCTACAAGACAAAAATCGTACAAGCAATTGTGAAAAGCAAGGTAGTACGAAAACGGTAATGTGTACTACTGAGATATTCTCTAGAAAGGAAGATAGAGACAACTTTTTGAAATCACCTCACTCAATGGAAAGGAGCCATTTTTACTGTAACGGTAATATCCTTTATAACTCCTATAAATACCCCAAGGTATCCATTGAAGAAAGCTAGAAACTCTACAAGAGAATATTGCTTCATTTATCGAGAACAAGCTCTGTTGCTATACACTACAAAGAGTCAATACTCAAAGCACCGCTTCGTGAGCAATCAAGTTTCGAGCCAAGTCTCTGGACTACAAATCGAACTCAGCGTCCGACACTTTCTTTTAGAAAGCATTTCTATATTGAGCTTATTTTGTATCCTCTCTGTGAGAGTTATTTATACTTGTATTCAACTTACTTGTAAAAGTTGTTTTGGCCTAGTTAAGGCTGTTTCCTCAAAAGCTTGACTGTACTGAGTCGTTTTGAGAAGTTGAGAGTATTGTCAAGGTTGTGACAGTAGAATACTCATGAGGAAATTGTAATCAGTTGATTATAGTGGAAAATCCTTCAGGAACGAAGGGACTAGACGTAGCTACCAGTTTGGTAGTGAACTAGTATAAATATCTGTGTCTCTTGCTTTACTGCTTTACTGCTTTATATTTATCTTTATCTTTATCTTTATCTTACTGTGTTAAAAACAAGTTTTCACAAACTGCTTTTCAGCGTCCGGTTTATTTCCAGCGTCCGATATACAAACTTTTTTGAAAAACCTGTGTTCTAAGTGTTTTTAACTTGTTTGCGAAAAGTTTTCAACACAATTCAACCCCCCTTCTTGTGTTCACGTTCAAGAATAACATGTTCTCTACCCTTAGGATCTACGATATGTTGGATTATCAAGGATTAGAAGAATACCTGGATCCATAGCAATTGATCACCTGAAGCGGAATACCAAAGGAATGATCACGAACAAACAACGAGCAAATAGTAACAAACAACGAACACGTTAGGAGTGGTTTTATGGTTCTTCCTCAACCGAATCTACTTGAGCTCTCTCGTGAGACTTCAGGTTCTCTTCAGATGGAGAGAATGAATGACGGCGATTCAGTGTATTGGGGATCATAGTCTTCTTTATAATGTGTTAAACCTAACATGATACCCATTATCCCCTTATCGGGCCACACTAACATCTACTCATAAAAGGCCCATATCAATTAAATTATGAGTCTAACGAGCTGACTTTATTTTAACTTTATTTGATCACATAAAATATTGTTCCTATATGATAAATAGCTAATATAATTATTAATGATATCAGTCCACATTAATTATTGGACCATAAAATTCCAACAATCTCCCGCTTAGGCTGCATATCGTAATAATTATATCAGAAGTCCTTAGTGTGCATATCTGAATGCTACTTATCTTTAGACTTCCTCCTTAATTACAATCTGGTCCACCTCATGTATCAACAATGAAACCACCATAACTTTTTTCACTTCCGTTAATTGTGACTAAACCCTAACGATCACCACATCAACACACTTGATGACATAGATTAATATGGATGAGTAGCATGAAAATTACATGCAATGTGATCTCAATCATGTCTATTTCCAATTGGTCCTACTTATATCTTTAGTGAGATCAATTTTTGCAAAATTTAATTTTGCAAACCAAAGTCCTTAATGAGTAAATAAAAGTTACACACAATAAGATACAAAAAAATGTCTATAATGACCTCATAAACATAACTATATTTCTACAGAGAAAACCAAAATAACATAAAGTTTGTATCTGAACATAAAACACAAATAGAGACTCCCACTAAACTAAGGCAGCATGCTCGTGAAAAGCCTCAAGAGTCAAGCCCTTAGTGGATTATCTAGCATGAAATTTGTCCCTATGTGCTTCATACAAATCCATTTATCCTGGATACTTTATTTCAACAACGAGACCTTTATATCAACAGAGGTTGAAAAAATTCTTTATTGTTGTGAAGTATGATACGACTAACTTATCTGTCACATTGTAACTTAAGTGATATTTGAATACCTTCTACTATATGCAACCTAGTGACATAGATATTTTATTCATATCCCATAATTTGATGTCCATAATATTGACATCCTGAATATTAGAGTCAGTGTTATTGATGATCACAAATCTTTCAGATCTCCGATATGTGAGCATGTACACTTTTGTTCTCCTGAATGATCTTTATGGTTGCTTTCTATAATAATTCAAACTAGAATTGCTCAAGTATCTGCCAAATGATCCTACCATGTACGCCGTTTCCAGATGTGTACAGATAAGATCGTGTATCAGACTTCGCACAGTTAGAGCATAGGGAACTCCCTGTATTTCCTGAATTTCCTGATTATCTCTTTTGGGCAAAGACTAAAACTGTCTCCCTTAGTAATTGAGGTATACCATGGTTTACTATATTTCATGTCGAATTTATTTAAACTTTATCGATATAGCTTTTTTGTGATGATCCAAGGACACCTCGAGAGTGATCTCTAAGTATCATGAATTCATAATACAAAAGAGACGTCCCCAAGATCTTTCATCTCTAAATTTTCGTTAGAGATTTCTTGGTTTTGCGTAACTAACCTATATCACTATTGACTAGATAAAATATCATCAATACATAGTAGCAATAATATAAACTTACTCCCACTGACCTTGTAATATCCACAATCATTCACAATACTCATCTCGATACCAAATGAGACAATTACCTGATGTGACTTTGTGGTATCACTAACGAGATAACTTCTTTAGCTCATGGATGGATTCTGTCAGTTCGCAAACCATCTTTGGGTCTATCGACACAAAGTATCTCAGTTGCACCATATACATTTGTTTCATTAATGTTGCCTTAAGAAACACCGTCTTGACATCCATCTTTTCTGGCTCCAAAGTTATAATGAACAACGAGCGTTGTGATTGTCCGAAAAATAGTCTTTCAATAATACTAAATAGAATATCTCTTTACAGTCAATCTTTTCTTTTATGGCTCCCGGTGCTCTAGTTCTTGTGGGTGTTGAGTTTGATTTTCATGAATAATTTTCTTAACTTGATTGGGAGGAAGAACAATAATGTCCTCATGAGGATTCAAATTTGCTACACCAATAGCAACTATATGAATTGGTTCAAGAATTAGAACCGCTTCTTCCTCACTCAATTTTGTTCTCTAACCATATCTCTCCCCCAAACTCAATATCCTCAAAAAACTTTGCAGTTCATGTCTCAAAAAAATTCTTTAGCTTGGGACCAAAATTTATACCTTTCAGACCTTTTAGCAATTATAGGTTGTCACGAGTCATAGCCCAATTGGCTCCAACAATATTTAAATTTAAAAGACAAATAGAATCCATTGTTTAAACAAAAACCCAAAATCATCTTAATTTGTTCAAAGAGAAACAAAAACCAAACTTTATCCCAAAAAAATTGATTCAACCAAATTGTCTTTTAATTTCGAATATAAGCTAGTAATAACAATCTAAAATGCCTAAAGTCTCGATCTTCACAAGCTTTGCCATATATGGACGCATCTTTCAGTGTCACTTGGCCTTTGTCAGTTCAGACAACCTTAGTTGTTTCTTTTGAAACAGACCCTTAGCAGCTTCATCCTTAGTTTTCTTTATTTACCTTTATCCTTTGAATTATTTACCAAATGAGCACTATTTTATTTTCCTCTTGCTTCACCATTTCTTTTCTTGCACACCTTATGACTTCCTTTGACAGTTGTAAACTAACATCTGATCGAATTGTGCATGAAAGAATATTAATGCTAAATGTTTGAGCAAGTCATTAGACTGCTCAAGTTTTAGCACCTTAAATTTGAAGACAAGATTTGAACATTCCCATAATGAGCTCCTCATATTCCCTTTACTTTCATACTGAATGAAAGTTAAGCTCTCCAATGAGTGCTCATTTTCGCCTCATTGATTTTTTAAAAGCACTTTTAATTTCAGTAAAGAAATTTACGACGTAAATTTTGTCATCTGAAATAACACCCCTAAATGTCTCTGAAATATTATACTTTATGATCATCAAACTCATGCGGCCTAAGCGGTTCCACTTCCCATACTCGATTCTCACTCATGGATACCAAATTGAGTGAGAGAAAGTGAGTTTCTCCATTCTTATGCAAAGTCTAGATACTTGATTCTCACTCATGGATACCAAATTGAGTGAGAAAAAGTGAGTTTCTCCATTCTTATGCAAAGTCTAGATCCAAGAGTTTCTTTAATGTTCTCCCTTTAATCCTAAAAGTCTAAACTTTTAAGTACTAAATTGAATTCTAAACCATAGATACATAAACTACTGTAGTTCAAAGAGAACAAAAGTACTAAAAAATACTTACCAAAGTACTCGATACAACATTAATATCAAGTCTTTGGACAGTGATATTAATTGCCAGTGGTACTTTGTTGTAATGATCAAACATTGTCGATAAATCCTGTCAAACAATAGTTGTCTTTGTACATCCCATTGCTCACATGAAAAAATTATCCTTATAATCGCCACTTGTTTACCATCACAGGTGTGAATGCAAACCCGGCCAAATATTAACCTTTCTTTGGGCCTATTAATATTCGCATGGATACACACCTACACAACATCAATTGGCACGTCAAATTAAAATAATTAATAAGACATGCTCAATTATTCTTTATCTGTAAATTAAAGATCCAAACAAGATACCAAGTACACCATTAATCCCCAATCTTTTGATTGTAAGGACTAACTGCAAGCGATACTCGTAACGAAAGGATCAAACATTGGCGATAAGTCTTGTCAAGCAAAGGTTGCCTTTGGGCATCCCAATTGCTCACATGGATAAATTGTCTTTATAATCACCACACATTTATTATAGCATGCATGAAATTATTCAGCCAAGTTGCGCCTTCCTTTGGGCCGACAATAACTCGCATGAATAACTCCACACACATCTTAGTAAATTTATTTATTTTTTTGATAGGCAAATGTTAGTTGTCAGTAATTGTTAGAATTGCTAGTTTCCTGGATTTGAAAACAAATTAAATTAATCTACGTGACAGAAGTTAATTTGGCAACATGTTGTTTTAATTAATCCAATAAAAAATTATTAATTAAAAAATGGGAAGGGTCTAAATTTACATAAATTCCACACACAGGTGTAGGAATATCCTTAACTATATGTTTACAACACCGACCAGCAGTCAAAAGACCGCTCAACAGTCCTAAAGCGAGAGAAGTATCTTGTACATCATCGCCCAATGGTGTTGTTGGTCGCCCGATGGCTCAAATACGACAAAATGACGAACCGAAACCACTGCCCAGTGGCCTGCTAAAATCGGCGCCACCGCCGAGTGGCGCCCTTCACCGCATAGCGGTCGGGTAGCAGAGTTCTCCCTAAGCGCGACATTTAGCATGTAAAACATACATGACATACAAGTATACATGCATACATTGAAGGCAACACAGAGAGTCACAACAAGGGAGGGTTGGATTGTGACCCTTTGAAAATTTCTGACCTTTAATCATTTTAGCCTGAAAACTTTTAGAACGTTCTCTCAAGTTGATACTTGGAGATGAGTTGATTAGTATAAAGCAATATTTCAGAACGTTCTATTATATGCACATGTTACATAGAACACTTTAAATGAATGTCCTTTTAGATGTGAAGATTCAATACAAAATGATTTGTGCAGTGAAGTGTCACATGAACCTCCTCCAATAAATATACTCATGTTGACATGAAATAGTTTTAAAACAGAACACAAGTTATATGAGCACAATACAATTTTATTGAACTTTCTCTTATTGAGAAAATGACGTGTAAGAGAAAGTATTGTGCAGTTGTTAGAAAGTTCTGTTTTAAACATCAGACAGTTGATTGCTTATTATAGAAAGATGCAGTATGAACAGAAAGTAAAGCATGCAGAGATAAGAAAGAAGAATATTGCACAACATGTTTATATAGTGGTTCACCCAAAAACCATGGGCTACATCCACTCCTCACCCACGGTGAGATTTTCCACTATCTCCACGAAATAGTACAAGCTGAGTATTCTTTCCACAGCTTCTCCAAGCTGCCTTCCCACTAGCGCTGCCGCAACAATTAAGTCAAGAAGCTAGTATTCTTTCTTCAAGCATCTTCAGGCTCTACATAATAGTTTCTTATACAGCCCTATCAACTGTCTCATGATAGTTTCTTGTACAGCCCTATCAACTGTCTCTTGATAGTTTCTTCTACAGCCCTATCAACTGTCTCAACCCCTTGTTGAACCTTCTAACCAACACTCACCACCTTGGTAGCTTGGAAGAAGAAAGAACAAGGTACTTTTACAAAGGTTTGGTTTGTGGGATAAAGGTAACTTGAAAGGAAGATTACACAAAAATGTAAATACAAGTTACAACACTCTTAAAGATAATCCCTATGTTGTATAGCACAAATACATAAGAGTGTGAAAGAGGGGAATAAAGGAGAGCAAAGTGAATCTTGGTAAAGCTTGTGTTTATCTCTCTTCCTCTTTGATGATGATGCATTTCAGCTGAAGAACTCTTATGAAGTGGATGTGCTTTGAAGGAATTAAGCTGAAAAATGCTTCTGCAGTGATCTTTCTATTGTAGAACACTTGCAGTAAACTTCCTGCAAACTTCCTATTCGTGAATAGAAAGTTTGAGGCATGGTGGAGAAAAGGTGGGGAAGATGCAAATCAGTTAAGGCTCAGTATAATCCCACTATCACACATTCAAATGATGTTTCTTTAAGGCTATTTAAAGGCTTCCCTTCATTTATGACCGTTGGGGAAGGTTTTGTGACCACTGGGAGCTTTATCTCTCTTCTGCAGAAAGTTATGTGTTTGTGTCAAGACAGTTTAGGTGCTGTCTCCATGTGTTAGCTTTTTCCAACAGTCTAATTTGAACTTTCTTAGCAGAACCTTGCAAACTTTCTTGCGAACCTCCTCTCGAATATCCTAATTAACTTTCCTGAATGTTCTTGAACTTTTTCTTGATTCGAATTCTGCTCTGATGAACTTTCCCGAATGTTCTTGAACTATCTCTTTTCTGTTACAAGTATTCTCTCTTCTTCTCACTTGTGCAAATCACTTGTGATTTAGTAGTAACCTTATGATGTCTTCATGAAGCTTGTAATACTACTGTTGTAACCTTCTGGTGCTACTCTGATTCTTCAGTTGTTGAGTAGATTATACACACTTGATGGTTTGAGTAACTTCCTGCTTTTAAACATTCTCAAGTGCAAACATCAGTAGATCACCATTCATAATACTTAAGATTTAGTTCATAAGGTTTGTTGTCATTAAAACCACATATCAAAAGGGATTTTGAACCCAACATACACTTCATACACCGCATACATAATGCATAAAAGTTACAGTGGTATGGTCATGGCATCCTAAACGGAAAAGAATTAAATAACTAATCATTGCAATTCTTTAACCCACTAGCCAGCTGCTCCAACCAGCGTCCATATGGCGTTGTCCCCTCTTCGTCTTTCTCAATCATTTATAATATTTAAAAATAAAATAAAATAAAATAAGGAGAAAGTCACGACACGCAGGCCGTATTTGAAATAATCATGACACGCAGGTCGTGTTTAAAATAAATGAACAACACCAAAAAAATCAAAGGCCATAACTATATACCTCAAATTTGAGTTATAATAATATCTCATGAATTATTATTAAATTCAAAAACCAAATCTTAAAACAATATTAGTGTAATAGTATTATTTGATTCATTCTCAACATAGAAAAAACCATGAAATATGTAATAATCAAAGACAATCAAATCTTATTGTCACAATAAAGATATGTTCAATGAATGATTTGTATGCCTTCTTTCACAATTACCAAAATCAACAATATATATATTAAATATTATTGTACGCAAAGGCCTAGAAATTCGTGAAATCCTCGTGGCACAAATAACATATAATATCTCGCTCAAATATATTTTTTTTGGTCCAAATGAAACGTATATATCACAACTTTAATGATTCTTAAAGAAAATCACAAAACGACAAAACTTTCTTGGTTTCGTTTTTTATGCAATATAAAAAAACCAAATCTTTATTTGCCATTAAAAGCAATATTTGAAAAAAAAATATACTGGTTAAATACATTCACGAATAAGTAGTCATATACATGCCAAATTCATGTCGAAAAAGATACATTCCAATACTGGATCGAAAAACCACGCAATTTGAACTTCAAAAGTGCAGACCAAATATATGTAATTATTAAGCCGGCTTTGTCTATGGTGAATGAGATATCTGGGTCCAGCAGTCACATCTTTTATGCAATTTGAATTTTGTAACACCTGAGGACGAGATCGACATCATATTAGGACGACGTATCGAGACCTCGACCAAGACCTTGTGTCGAGATCCCGTGCCAAGATCGTTTGCCGAGGTCATTTGCCGAGCTGAGGAGACTGTGTGCACTAGCTGCTGAGCTGAGGAGGTCGGGTGTCGAGCTGAGGAGGTCGCATGTCGAACTGAGGAGGCCGCGTGCACGAACTCGTGTTAGAGCCTTGTGCGCTTGCACGAGCACCCTTGTCGACATCGTGTCGAGATGATAACTCGTATTCTTTCGAACGTTATTCAGCGTTATTATTATATTGTTTGTAATTATTACATTGTCGGCTTGC
Source organism: Calophaca sinica (assembly GCA_037113605.1). Taxonomy (NCBI): domain Eukaryota; kingdom Viridiplantae; phylum Streptophyta; class Magnoliopsida; order Fabales; family Fabaceae; genus Calophaca; species Calophaca sinica. The sequence goes on along the minus strand of CM073736.1, from coordinate 98,398,733 downwards.
CGTTCTCGTCGCGTGTCTAGATCATTGACCGACAGAGTAGAGGGTAATTATGAGAGGAACGATTAGACGGGTAGATTGATTGATGGGATTGGCATCTTATAGCTGAAGTTACGATTATACCCTTTTCTCACGGTTGTATACCACGGCCGATTCCTCAGATACTCATTTCTCTTTTCTTCTTTCTTCTTCCTTCCTTCTGCTCTGAGTTCCTTATTTTTCTCCAGAACTTCCATCGACGAAACCTTGAGTTCCATCGAGATTCTGCACAAATTTTCTTCATCAACCTTGTTCCTCATCATCTTCTCGACATATCTCGCCTGCTCGATCACCATTGAGGTATGAAGAACAGATTTTCTCTTCTTCGTGCTACTGTTTAGCGCTACTTCTTCCTTCCATTTTTAGCTAGTTTTATGCTTCCAAATCATGTCAAATTGATGGGTTTTCTTCTTCACGATATTACCTATCTTTCTAACCGATTAATTGGGCTTGTAAAACAAATTTTCTTCCTCTGTTTTTCTGCAATCGGCAGTGCCCAGAAACCCTTCATTTTTGGTTTATTTCGATTTCTTGTTTTCCGTTTGTTGCTTCTGGTTGTTGTTGTTGTCGATCTATCTGTTGAAGCATCAGATAACCTTTTTCATGAACTTTTGATCGAAATCCCTAACTTTGTGTTAGAGGAAAAATATATTTAAGTTCTTGAGTTTTATATTTTCTGGGTTGTGGTTAAGTTTGGGATGAGAGCTAAGTGTATTAGAACCCATAGATCGAACTGAGTTGTGTTTGTTTTAGGAAGTCTGATTCCCGAGATCGAGTGATTTCCGAATCAAGGTGTACGGGAAAGCGAATCCAAGGACGTGGAAGCAGCGGAATCCAGATCGAGAACTGTACGTGTCGAGGTCGACTGAGAAGTGTACGTGTCGAGGTCAATTGAGGACGGTACGTGTCGAAGTCGTTGTCGAGCTCGTTGAAGACAGCCGTGTCGAGATCGAGTAAGAGAAGTCATGTTCGAGCTCATTTGAAGACAGCTGTGTCGAGGTCGTTGTCGAGCAGCATTAACTTGGAGTTCGGTAAGGGCGCTTCACATTAATACTTTCATAGTATGCTAGCGTAAGGGCAACTCTTAGACATTATTAAGACTTTATTTTTATTGTTATATTTATGTATGGACTCCTTGATTGGTGTCGAGATTGGAATGTTGTGATATGATTGGGTTTTTGCATGTATTTGATATGTGATTGAATATATGTTGTGAATGGTGTATTCTTTGTCAGTGCGTTTCTTCATGCAGAATGTTTTATTGCTTAAATGTCAGTGCGTTTTCTTCATGTTAAGCATGCTCTCTTTATTTGATATGTGATCAAGTAAGTTGTGTTACTCTTTGACATGCGGCGAGCTAATCATCGAGTGAGAGAGCTACGAGTCGTATGGCGTTTTTGAGCGGACCCGGATAAGCGAGGGTGCTAGGTCCCCTTTTTGTTTATGGTGGATTGGCTGGCGTTGTAGCATTATCGGTTTGGGGTTGGACCTGCCGATTAATGCATGGTATCGGTTTGGGGTTGGACTGGGCTTACCTATTACGTCGGTTTGGGGATGGACCTGGCAGCGATATTAGGAATAAGAGTCGAGTCGAGTCTAGAGTGAGATGGTCGAGTCACGTGTGGTGATTGAGATACATTATTGTGTTGCTTATTTCTTTATGTCGAGCTTATCTTGAATTGTTGAGAAGTTGACCCTTTCCGTGGTGCCTTCAATCCATGGCGGTTACCCAGGCGATGTCGAGGCGCGGGGAACTCGGCGGCGAGACGATGCCGAGGAGGAGCTCGGCGAGGACGAGTGACGACCTACTTGTCGTGATTGATTATGTTGTTGGATGTTTGTTTTTCCGATGACTGTACTTTGTTTTTCTTTGTGTTTGAGGTCGTGACCAGTTTGGGCGGGTATGTTTTATTGCTACTGAGGTGGTGGCGGTTTACTTTTGGAGCAGCCCCCTGCGTGGGAGTCTGCCGGAAGTACCCCCAGGGTATGATTGCTCTTTTGAAGTCGTCATACCTTAGGTGTATTTTCTTTGTACATTTACTACTCTGTATTTTGTATACATTATTATTTCGAGTGATATATATATGTATGTTATGCATGTATGTTTTATTAGAATTTAAGTCTTGTGTCTTAGTTGCACCATGTTTCGAAAAGCTGTAATTACTCTGATGTGCACGAGTTGGTTTTATAAAAAAAAAAAAAAATAGACCGTATTTTTAAAAGGCACAAGAGTTTCGTTTTTAAACACATCTCATACAGGTTTAGTTGAGCTCGGTGTGTTGAGCTCGGTAACTCGAGCTCGGTATATTGAGCTCGGTAGCGGTCTGAAGCGGTCGTTACATTGTTGGTATCGAGCGATTCGGTTCGGCCGAAGTGTGCATAGGAGATTTGGACCGGTCACTATGTCGGGTTATGTGTGTTGGGTACCTAGTTGTATTATGTTGATTCTTTGTTTGATTAAGTGAAGCACTTATTGCTTGAGAAATTGTTTGAGCTGTTTCTTGATTGAAGCGGTGTGTTTTAACACATCCTTGTTGTGAGATTCAGCGGGGTTTTGAACTTTGTGGAATCTAATGCCACCTCGTAGGAATACGACAATTTACCGAGAACGTCGACATGGAGCGAGCAATTCGAGCTATGACCGAGATGGCGGCAGCCATGGCTCAACAATCAGGCTGCGCAACTCAACAGGCTAACGCGATGGCTCAGCAGGCGGCGTTAACTCAACAGAACTTACAAAGAACAAAGAACGAGCGAAATCTAAATGTCAAGAGGATTGGCCGACTTTAGGAAGCATGATCCAGAAGTTCTATGGTGAGCCAAATCCAGATAAAGCGGATCTTTGGATGCAAGAGATCGAAAAGATCTTTGAGGCACTTCATTGCGGGACAACGTGAAGGTCGACTATGCCACCTACTTATCGCTAGAGACGCAGAGTATTGGTGGAGAGGAGTGAAGCAAACATTTATAGCGGAACGTCGCGAGATGACCTGGGAGCTTTTTCGTGAAAGGTTCTTGGACAAGTACTTCCCAGATACTGCACGAGCCGAGAAGGAGCAAGAATTTCTTCAATTGCAGCAAGGCAACTCGACAGTGTCCGAGTATGCGGCCAAGTTCGAGTCGTTGGCGAGGTATTTCAGTCCATTTCGTGATCGAGTTGACCAAAGATGGTTGAGTGAGAGATTCCAACGGGGATTGAGATTCGACATTCAGAAGTCAGTGGTGTCGTTGAGGATCCGAAACCTCCAAGAGCTGATAGATCGCTGTGTCGAGGTAGAAGGAGTGAGGAGCCACAAGAAGAAGACTGTTGTAGGCGGACCGGTGAGACCCCAGAGTGCGGGGCAGAGATTTGCACAGAAAGGGAAACAACCGCAGAAGAAGCCTTACGACCGACCTCAGGGGAACGACAACAGGGGACAGTATCGTCCGATGACCCAGGTACCGAGAAGCGGAGGACAGACCGGTGTCGAGGTGACTTGTTTCCGTTGTGGAAAGACGGGACATTACGCCAATAACTGTACTCAGAGGGTGGAGGTGTGTTTCAACTGTAAGAAGCCAGGACATTTTGTCAAGGATTGTCCTACACCTAAAGCTGAACCGACGATGCTTGCGGCAAAGGCCAAAGGGAAGCGTCAAGTAGCTAAAGGCAGAGTTTTCTGCATGAGTGGCGAGGAAGCAGATCGAGCTGAAGATCTTATCCAAGGTGAATGTGAAATCGAGGGTAAATCCTTATCCGTTCTTTTTGATTCGGGTGCAACACATTCCTTTATTTCTTCTGATTGTGTGAACCATTTGAACTTGACTGTGACTGCTTTACCGTTTAAATTAGTAGTTACAACCCAATTGCTAAAACCTTAGTCACAAACACCGCATGTCTTAATTGTGTAGTGGTTATTCGAGTAGAAAGTTTGTGGTCAATTTGGTTTGTTTGCCTCTTAACGGCTTAGATGTCATTCTCGGGATGGATTGGTTGTCACACCACCATGTCCTTTTGGACTGTGCCCGTAAAGCGTAATTTTTCCGGACCTTGGAGTCTCCAATTATCTTTCTCGAACGTATTGGAGTTTCTTTGAAAGAAGGAACTAGGGAATACATGTATCCGGCTAGTTCGGAAGTTTTCCAGCAGATCGATGTGAAGAATGTTCGGTGGTGTGTGACTTTGAGGACGTTTTCGAAGACGTGCGGGGTTACCACCAAGACGAGAGGTGAAGTTCTCCATCGACCTGATTCCAGGAACAGGACCGATTTCCAAAGCGCCATACAGGATGTCTCCTGCCGAGATGAAAGAACTGAAGTCCCAGATCGAACACTTGGAGTCAAAGCAATTCATACGACCGAGCGTGTCACCGTGGGGAGCTCCAGTGTTGTTGGTTAAGAAGGATGGACGATCAAGGCTG